>SMDT01002999.1:0-316197 GCA_005392925.1 Aquilaria sinensis | reverse complement strand
TTGTCCAAAGTTCTTTCACCAGGACTTCGGTACAATTTTCGGAAGAGGCTAGCATTTTCCCTTCCTCGGCTTAATTTTAAGCTACAACTTGACTTTAAGCGTTGTAAATCTCCTTAACTATTAGAATCACTTAGCAAAAATACAAAGGATATCTTCTTTTCCAAGTACATTTTTTTCCCAGTATCCAAACATCATGGGTACCCAAGCTATTTTTCATTTTTTTTTTACTTTTTAATCTTAGTCCTTCTTCAGGTTACTATTGTGCCAGTTGTTCTTCATGTCATTTGCGGAACCATCTTGGAGTTCATATACTCCTCACTTGACTTTTTTCCTGACGAGGTAGGCCCTTTACCAATTCACCCAAAGTACCCAATGTACCAGATGCCTTGCTTTTGTTTTGGCTTCATAAAGGAATCTCCTTCATTTAGCCCATTAGATTTGAATTTTTTGGATGGTAAGCAAGGCAAAACTCTGTTGGAAAGTTCTCCTCCTGAGTTCAGCCATCTCCCAATGTCCCCCTATCTGGTCGAACTTGACTTTTATGCCAACATCCTTCTTTTCTTGGTCAAAAACTTGCACTCTAACAAATAGGATGCAACTTCTACTAGCTGAGGGTTTTAGCTCCATAAATTAGAGAGAAGAGATTTATTTGGTAGCCTTCTTCTCTATTGTATGATAACTCTATAAGACACTTTGTTGCTCTCTAGAACATTTTACCTTGGCTTCCCTCAACCTCTTTTTCATTTATTATTTCATAGTTCAATTCAACATTTCTACTTGTCTATTTCTTTGGAGATGTGTTACAGGGTGAAGTTGATTTTGATTCTGAGGTTCCCCATGAACTCCTTGAATTTTAACAAGCATTTGAACCTTTGCAAGTAGATGTATGAAATTTGGGTTTGAAAGCAACATTTTCATGTTTTGATTGTTAAACCCATTTTAACTTGGTAATTGTTATCTCTTTAAAATCCTAGACTTGTCTGTGGGAGTTTGTCAAGAGAGATCCCAAGCCATTCTTGCAAACTGTGAATAACCATGCTGCTGGACACACAAACTAGGCACCCAAGGTACTGTGGCCCTAGTTAGAGAGCTTAAATAGCTCGGGTAGCTTAGAGTGTTATGGGCAGTGTGGGGTGTTACAGTTGGTATCAGAATAGGTTGTCAAGGACATTTAAGAGATAAAAGCCATGGCAACAGCACTGTAAAGCTAGAGGAATCAAGTGAGTACGTGTCTTATGGAGAGAGACACCGGTCTATGCACTGTGATTTTAGGTCACATTTGCAGGTTCTAATGAATTGATTTGCTGGAATAGCAACTGAAGTAAAAAAATGTAGAGGCTGGACTGAAAAGAATCTGGTTTATGTAACAAGGCTGCAAAAATGGCCCAAGTTTGACCAGCAAATTGGCTATTAGCTAGTGAAAGCTTATGGTGTTGGGCTTTTACAGACAAGTTTCATTGGTAAAATGGAACTTGATGAGCAATTAATGTGAAAACTCTCAAGTTTCAAAGCTAAGTGCTGCTAGAGCAAAGTTCTACAACATAGGAAGGCTATTATGGGAGTTAGTGTGTGACAGTTTGAGTTTAGCCTTTTTAATGAGGTTTCTGCAGTTGAAAAGTTTCCATTATGCTATTGAAACAAGACTGTAAAGTTTGATTGGATTTCGAATTGCAGAGGTAGTGAACTCTACAAAAATTCAGGTGTTTGGCTTTTGAGCCTACAGAAGCTGTTTATGCTCCAAACTTCAGGTGAAGGGGATCAAAATTGAGGGCCAAGAGTTGGAACAGGTTTCTTATGTCCAAAGGAAAAGCTACTACATAATTTGGTTGAATTTGAAGCAGTAGAAATGAAAATGACCCTCCATGAGCCTAAGTTTCTGTTTAATGGCCTATAGAAGAAGAGTTGCTTCAAATTGTAGGAAGAAGACTTCTAAACTGGGGTTTTAGAAGAAGTTTCTATTTATTAAAGGGGATGTTCCTGCAAAGTTTGATGTAATTTGGAGCTGCAGAAATCCAAAGCCAGCCGCAGGTTCAACATTTTTGCTAAGACTATCAAAAGGAAAAAAGTTCTTCAAAATCATGAAAGAAGGCTTTTAAATTGGTTTCTTTGGATTGAGATAAATTCATTATGACAAAGAGAAGATGAATGAAAAATTTGGAGTCATATGGAGCACTGGAACCCAAGATGCCCTTAAAACCAAGAATTCTGCTAAGGCAACCTGCGGAAAAAAAAAAACATACTTCAAACTCTTAGAAGAAGGCTTCAAAATTGAGGGGTTGAAGCTGGAACAAGTATTACATGACCAAAGGAATATAACTGCAAAGTTTGGCCGAGTTTGGAGCATTAAAACTAAAAAATGACACCTGAGTTGGGGCTGCACCTTGCTAAAACCTGCACAAAATGAGTTGATGGAGCAGGTCAAACTCAAGTTTGACTTTGAGAAAGAAAAAGAATTATGGAATGAAAATTTGTAGATAAGTTTATGATGCAAAAATGGACTTATGAATGTCCTTAAACCGAACTTGTGGCTTAAAGAATTTGGTTTTATATATGGCAGTAAGCAGCTAACAATTTTGCTGTATAATTCAAATTCTACATGTTTTGGAGTTAAACTCTCAGGTTTGAGAGCAAGATTTCATATTTGGCTTAAAACATCATTTTTCCTTAGCAAGCAGCCTTCCTATGGTACTTTAGGCTTGTATATTAGTTTTTCAAGAGGTTTCTGAACCTTTCTTATAAAATGGTTAAGAATTCTCTGTTGCCCATAGACGCACAATTGGTACCAAAGGTACTTAGGCTCTGGTTTTGAGCTGGATTTTGCTAAAATGTTCAAAGAATTAATGGTTTTGTTGGCAATTGGATCTAGAAATTGACGTGAAAGTAAGAAAAGAATTTAATGGTTGGTTTCAGTAGGAAATCGAAGAAACTTAGGGTCAACAAAACAAAAGCTACTGATTAAATGGAAACAATGACTGAAATTATTACTTTGAGTTGGTCAAGTACCAAGAATTATTAAGAGGCAAGATAGGTGCTAAGAAAGGAATGAAATTGGTGCTAAAAAAGGAATGAAATTGGTCTTGTTTCTTGACTACAAAGGGACTGACAAAGATATAAAACCATCCTAGCTACTGTGATCTTATATTACTGCTCAAAGGAGGCCAAACATTGGAAAGGAGCTGAAGAGGTGCTAAAAATCCACTCTTCGTTGGCTTTCAGTGGAAATAGTTGAAATCCTACAGAACCAGTTACAAGACTCTAACTTTGATTGACTTGTTGACTTTTACAAGGGCTTATCTGCTAGCTCTGAAACTTGGTTTGTAGATCAAATTTGTGAATTGGAGCTTGACTGTGATGAAATATCAGAAGGACTAATTGCAGAATGCTGCCAAACCTACAGAGTTAGCTTGTGATAGAAAGTTTAACCTTGAGGTTGACTTTCAGATTTAAGAAGGTCTTGAACCTGAGATTTTTCAAGTGACTATGATTTCAAGTTTAAAGCTTGTTCAAGCTTTGGAAATAGGATCCTGGCCATTGTAACTTTCTCTCATAAACTACCTCAGTGGAGCACTACACTACTTAAAGTTTAAGCCCAGAATCAAGGATTCTATTATTTTAAGTTAGCTGCTGCAACATTGCAGTAGTGGCCAGTAAAATGGCATAGTGAACTAAATTCCATGGGAGTGTAGCCTGTGACTAGGAACTTGTCTGTGATGAGAAGGCAGCAAGCCAAAGTACTGCATGTTGGAAATTCTGTAGAACTACTTCAAAACGACTAATTTGACTTCACAGTTGACTTTTTATTTAAAGAAAGCTATGAACCTGAAAAGTTGCAAACATCAATAATTTCATAAACAAGACTTGTCTAAGCCCTTAAACTAGAATTCTTAGATCAACAACACCACCATATAAGTTGTTTCAGAAGAACAACTCTTTGTTTGAAAATAATAGGGATTCATAGAGAAATCCTGCTGCCCTATGCCTAGTTTTCACAATACTCTAATTATGATCCGGAAACTTTGACTATGCTTGCCAAGCTTTGGTTAACACCATTCTTTCCTAGGCCTAATTAATGCAAATGCAGGGGTGTCCTTGTTGTAAGAAGATGAGATGTCGATGATGATGAAACCTTGTTGATAAGCCCCCAAAAGGCTATCGACTCCCCCAGCATCAATTCCCCCGAAGATTTGACCGGGGGGCCTGACGTAGCTCGGAAAGAAGCATTGCCACAGACCTCGGCAGAAGCGAGATCGAGCATGATGAAGTAAGCACTTCGGCTGAGACGCCAGGTTATCTAAATATGTCATTGACTCTCTCGGGGAACCAAACATACCGCCTTCGGGAGAAAAAAGCCAGCTACTGAAAGCAGGAGAGATTCTCCCCCGAAGGCAGAACTCCCGAGCTAGAGAACTCCCAGAGCCACTAGCGTGATTCCCGAAGGAGGGCGTCCGTACCAGAGGGTGACCTCGCCCAAAGGACCTCGGGAGTACGGCAGGAGCATTTAATGAGCATTTAAGGAGCCTCTGACAGGTCGCCCACATGCTGCCTGAAACGGCGGACTGACACCTAGGCATCATCCAAGTCCCATCTCAGCCACAAAAGTAGGAGCCTACAAACGGCTACCTGTTCCCTATGCCCAAAGAGCACAGAAAGAATCCGACCGAACACGTGTCAAGATTCGAACGGGCCAGGTATTTCTATAAATACTGGGAAACAGGACTTGGAAAGGGGGCTCTCTTTCCATGGACACTCTCTTGCGCAGCAGAAAACATATACAGGCCAGATCCCTATATTTATTTAAGGGTCCCTACTTCACTCACTATCAGGACACTAACTTAGGAGTTGGAGGCTCCTCCCCGGAAATTCATCCCGGGGACCTCCTAACGCCTTTTTCGGAGTCTCTCAGGTACTTTCCCACCTAGGAAACATTTCCGCGAGACGTTCCCCCTCCTTGAAAGCCCCCTCGGAGGTCACCATGTCGTAAGACAAAGATGCTGAAGGGCATCATCTGGTGCCATCTGTGGGAACCCACCCTCAGGTTGCAGTCGTTGAAACTCGGCCTTCTAAGGACAAGGGACTTCTGAGGTCCCTCCCCGCGCCTGAAGTCCAACCGGCTACTGAGCAAACTCTTCCAGGGACTTCCTTGTCTGAGGAAGAACGTCCTCTGGTCATCACTATGAGTTTTCTGCGCGACTTCCAGCGTTCTGTTGTGGCCGAAATAGCACAGCAGATAGACAAAAGGTGGCCACAACAAACTCGGGCCTAAAGGCCTCCTTCGCCAGCGCGCCTTCGCGAGAGAATTTCTAAATTAGCTCATCGTACTTCGAGAAGTGGGGACCCTCGAGATGAATCTTCAATAGAAAACACGCCCCTCGAGGCACGGCTTGCGGGACAGACGGAGTCCAAGCAACCCAAAACCCTGCACCGAAGGAGATCATCACCTAAGGCGAGGTCCCAATCCCCTCAGCGCCGAACTAACTCACTAAAGAGATGCCGACGGTCCCCTTTCCCCAAAGAAGTGCCCAGCACCACACTCCTTATAGAGAAAATATTGGCTAGGTTGGAAAGGATGGAAAAATAGGTAGCCCGCAGACCTGTCTGGGCCAGACTATTTGAAACTTTCTGTGGTGATGAGTCACCGTTCACCCGAACAATAGTCGAGGCAGCCATGCCCAGTGATTTCCTGGTACCACGGCTAGAAACGTACGATGGCCGAACAGATCCACAGGCCCATCTGACGAAGTATAAGCGGAGCATGATGTTGCACGGGGCTGACGATGCCACTCTATGCAAATGTTTCGAGGTCACCCTTGCCGGCCCTGCTACAGTATGGTATAACTCTCTGGCCCCAGGAACCATCAGAGAGTTCCAGGAGCTATCCACTGCCTTCACCCAGCAGTTTATTGGAAGTCGTCCTACGGCGAAGATGCCGGTGCAGATGTTCGACATAGCACAGAGGAACGGGGAAACCATCCGTGACTATGTCGAAAGATTTAACCGAGAGGCCCTAAGTGTTCCAGACTTTCGGCCAGAAATACGCATCCTCGCCATGATACGGGGCCTTCGGAGGGACTCACAGCTATTTTACGAGTTTTCCAAAGACCCCCCAGACACGCTCGGTGAATTTTTCCGAAGAGCCGAGCAGCATATGATAGCCGAAGAACTAAGAATGGAGGGGCCAAAGAACGATCATTCCCGTCCTGAAGGATCAAGCCAGCAAGCCAAGTATCTGACAGAGCAAACAGGACGACCTCGGAGGTTCAGGGGAAGGAAGCCTCCTCCGAACTTTACACCCCTGAACACCACAAGGACCAACATCCTCATGACAATGGAGAAACAGGGATCCCAGATTCAGCGACCGAAGGCAATGACCGCTGACAACAAAAAGAATATGAAGAAGTTTTGTCAGTTTCATCGCGACCACGGTCACGACACCGAAGACTGCTTCCAGTTGAAGAAGTACATCGAGTCGCTGATTAAGCAAGGTCAACTGCGGCGCTATCTGCGAATGCCTTCGCCGAAGGCAAGGAGAGAGGAGGAAGGAAAGGCTGATGAAGATGAGTATGACTCCGACAGGCGGAGGAACCGAAGCCCGAAAAGGCGCCTTCCACCTCCGGCAGGAATAATACAAACAATCACGACGGGGCTCCCATCCTCGGAAAGAAAGAGGAAGGCCAGAGAAATAGCAGTCATGGAATATCAGAGTCCGACAAAAAAACTGGCCCGCAAGGATGGTTCCGCCGTCATCTTTCCCCATGACGATCCGCTGTTGATCATGGCAAGGATAGGAAATTGGGACGTCAAGAGAGTGTTGCTTGACGATGGATCAAACACCGACGTCCTGTTTTCACACTTACTGCCAAACTTGGGCATATCCAGCAGTGACCTCAAGCCCGTTACCTCGCCTACCTTCGGGGATAGGACCCATCCGAACTGCCTGTCCTCGGATGGATCGATCTCCCCTTAATGATGAAAGGGACTTCGGTAGATGGGACTGCTGAATTATTTGCCTCCACAATGGCGAGGTTCATTGTCATGGATGTCCCTTCATCGTACAACGCCATCCTTGGAAGACAGACACAGGGAAATCTGCACATTCGCCCAGATGTAAAGTACTTAACTGTCACTTTCGCCACCAAGGATGGAGACGCGGAAATCATCATAGACCAGGGCGAAGTGAGGAAGGTGTTCGTCAGGGCACGAAAAGCTCCAGCAAGCAACTTCGCACAAACCTTAGCAGGAGGGACACTACCCACCGAAGAACCAAAAATGGGCGGGGCGGAAAAGCTTGCAGAAGGAGAAACGGAAGAAGTAGAACTTGTCCCCAGCCAAAATACCCAAATAGGGAAAAATTTGGCCGAAGGTGACAAGAAAAACCTTGTATCCTTTCTACTGATGAATAAAGGACTGTTCGCCTACTCGCCAAAGGATATGCTAGGAGTAGACCCTCGCATAATACAACATAGCCTTAAAGTAAGCCCGGAAGCAAAACCTGTCCGGCAAAAGAAGTGAGGCATCTTGGTCCACAAAAGTAAATTCATCAAAACCGAAGTACAGCGCTTGATGGACGCAAACGTAATTAGGGAGGTCAAGTACCCCAAATGGCTAAGCAATGTGGTTATTGCTACAAAAGAAGGGAGTAGTAAGCTTCAGATGTGCATCGACTTCAGAAACTTGAACGATGCCTGCCCGAAAGATTCCTATCCTCTCCCACCGATAGACCAGTTGGTCGACTCAACTGCCGAATACGGGCTCCTAAGCTTCCTCGACGCCTTCAGTGGGTATCATCAAATAAGGATGGATCCCGAAGATGAAGAAAAAACTGCGTTCATCACCGAAGGTGGAACATATTGTTACACTAGGATGCCCTTCGGGCTCAAAAATGCAGGAGCCACCTACCAAAGGCTGATGAGCAAAGTCTTTCATGACCAAATAGGGAGGAACATGGAAGTCTACGTTGATGACATGATAGTCAAAAGTAAGATGCCTAAAGACCATGTCACAGACCTAGAGGAAACCTTCCAGCAACTCAGAATATTCGGAATTCGACTTAACCCCGAAAAATGCGTCTTCGGCGTGACCTCGGGAAATTTTCTGGGCTACATGGTATCAGAAAAGGGCATTGATGCTAACCCAGAAAAAATTAAGGCTCTGCTCAAATTCCGAACTCCTGTCACAGTGAAAGACGTGCAGAGACTCACTGGAAGGATAACCTCTCTTAGCAGGTTCATCTCCAGGTACGGAGATCGGTGTCGGGCATTCTTCAAAGTCCTTACTAAGGCAGCAAAAAGAGAAAATGACCTCGGGGATGGTGACCATCCTTGGAATGAGGACTGCCAAAAAGCCTGGGAAGAACTTAAAATCTATTTGTCTCGACTGCCTACTCTGCGACAACCTCGTGAAGGAGAGCCCCTCATCCTGTACCTCGCTGTTTCAGAAAAAGCAGTGAGCTCGGTCCTTGTGAAAGAGGAAGGGCCGAGACAATGGCCAGTTTATTACGTAAGCAAATCCCTGCACGGCGCCGAGGTCAGGTATCCATTACTCCAAAAAGCCATATATGCCTTGGTGCTGGCAGGAAGAAGATTGCGGCCATACTTTCAGGCTCACCCCATCATCGTCCGAAGTAGTCTGCCTCTACGGGATGTTATGAAAAAGAGTTGATCATTCGGGAAGGCTTTCCAAATGGTGTATAGAGCTTGGCGAACACGACATTGTTTATGAACCTCGGAAAGCCATAAAAGCTCAAGCACTGGCTGACTTCATCGCCGAAGTACCTACCACCGAAGATAGCCACCCGGATCCTGGCGAAGGTGAGCCAGAATGGACGCTGCATGTTGATGGAGCCTCAGGTTCCGAACACCAAGGAGCCGGAGTAATCATCAGAGGACCCGAAGGTCTAGAGGTGATAAAGGCCATCAAGTTCAACTTCAGCGCCACCAATAATGTGGCTGAGTATGAAGCTCTGATAGCAGGGTTGCGCCTAGCCAGAAAAATTGGAATAAGAAACTTGAAGGCTCACAGTGACTCCCAGCTGGTAGTTTGGCAAACGGCAGGGGACTACGGCGCGAAAAACCCAATTTTGGCAAAATACCACGAATTGGTAGCAAAGCTCATTCGGGAGTTCGACACCGTAAAAATCGAAAACATACCTCGACGGGATAATGCCGAAGCAGACTGCTTGGCAAAGTCAAAAACATGCACCGAAGTACTAAACAGCCCGAGCATTGCAATACTGAGCATAGCAACTTTGGGAAAAAGCTGGAAAGACCCAATAAAGAGGTATATCGCAGACAATGTACTCCCCGAAGACCCTGGCGAAGCCGCAAAAGTTCGAAGGCGCTCCGGTCGATTCTTCCTAATTGGCGAAGAGTTGTATCGGCAGGGATATGCAAATCCATTACAGAGATGCGTTGGCGAAGAGGATACTGAAGTGATCCTCGAAGAAGTTCACGAAGGCGCTTGTGGTTCACACATTGGAACCGACGCCCTGGTAGCAGTAATACTTCGCCAAGGGTACTTTTGGCCTACCCTAAGAAAGGACGCTAGGCAATTCGTCCAGAAATGTGGTAGTTGCCAAAGACACGCGAATATCCAGAGGACACCCTCGGAAATGGTGACTTCGGCTGACTATCCCTGGCCCTTCGCAGTTTGGGGCATAGACCTCATAGGACCACTCCCAACGGCACCTGGGGGCGTGAAGTTCTGCGTGGTAGCGGTAGATTATTTCTCCAAATGGGTCGAGGCAGAACCCTTGGCTACTATCTCGGCAAAAGAAGTGCAGAAGTTCGTATGGAAGAATATCGTGTGCAGATTTGGCATACCAAGGGTACTAGTAGCTGATAACGGATCCCAGTTTATAGACAAAGGATTCCAGGAATTTATCAGCGACCTCGGGACAAAAATGCACTTCGCCCCAGTAGCTCACCCCCAAAGCAATGGGCAGGTAGAAGTATCTAACAGGACCATAAAAGATGGTCTGAAAAAGAGACTGGGGGAAGCAAAAGGGAAATGGCCAGGAGAGCTCCAAAGCGTATTATGGAGCTACCGAACAACACCCCGAAGAGCCACAAGGGAAACGCCTTTTTCACTCATTTTCGGTACAGAGGCCATCATCCCAATCGAGGTAGTGCGACCATCGGTACGAGTGCAAGTATTTGATGAAAGTGGAAATGACCTCGGACTAAGAACCAAGCTCGACCTCATCGGCGAACACAGGGAAATAGCCGAGCTGAGAAGAAAAGCTTTTCAGCAAAGAATGGCCGCGGCTATAAACTTGCGCGCCAGGCCAAAGGGAATAAAGAAAGGAGACCTCGTTCTCCGAAAGGCTGAATTCGGACCCCGAAGGCCATCCCACGGGGTATTTCGCGCAAATTGGGAAGGTCCTTATCTGGTTCGTGCCGAAGTACGAAAAGGGGTGTACAAACTCGGCGATGCCGAAGGCGTAGAATTAAAAAATACTTGGCATTCGGATGCCTTGAAAAAATTCTATGCTTAGGATCTCGCGGGAGAGTTGTATTGTACAAATTAGAAAAATATTCTAAGTACAAAAGTTTCTTAGAAAAATTCTTAAGTATAAATTATACAAGCCAGAATTCCGCGAAGGCGATCGCCGTAATAAGCGCAGATTTGATTTTCTGAAGTCTCTTGAGCGAACATGTTCGGGACAACGGGAAATGAAAAATCTCACAAAAAGACTTAGCCAAAAAAGAATCTTTATTAAGGACGAATCTGCTTACAGAGAAGAAAGATTGCCAAAAGAAGAAGTACAAAAAAAGAAGGAAAAGAAGGCAAAGGGCCCTAAAACAAACTAAGGGATCTCGGCGTCCCGGGAGCCACCAGCTCCTGCGTCCTTCTCCACTACCTTCGGCGCTGGGAGCGAAAGGGGCAAGTTCAAGTGTTCAATCTTTGACCAAGCCCACCGAGGTCCCTCGGGAATGTTTAAGGCCTTCAAGAAAGAAAGGTCCAGATCTGGAAACTTCTGCAGGACCTGGTGCCGAACAAGGCAGAAGCCGTCCTGAAAACCGACTTTGGTCATCTGGTCAGACTTATCCTTCTCGACACCAAGGGCGTCAAGGTCCTTCTTCAAATCCGCGACCTTCTTCTTCAATGCCTTCATCTTCTTCTTCTCCGGCTCCTTCTTCAAAGAATCGACCTCGGCTTGGAGCGCGGCCTTCTCAGCAAGCGCCTTCGCTAGGAGAGCCTCAGACTCTGACTTCTCCTTTTGATAGGCTTCATTTGCTGAAATCAGCTCCGCCACCTGGGAGCCAAGGTCAGAAATCTTCTGGGAGGAATCCTTCAAAAGTTCTTCTTTTTCCTTCAGGAAGCCCTCCCGAATGGTGGCAATCTCCTTCTGCAGCTTGAGCCAGCTGCATGTTCTAGGCAGCTAAGTCCGAGCACGTGGCCTTAGTTTTTTCTATGACCTCTAAGGCCGAGGCTCGGAACGCTGTCTGCCTCACCACCCGAACTCTGAGGAAACCAGCGTACCCCAGAAGCTGCAAAAGGATAAAGGACAAAGTCATTAAGACAAAAGAGAAAACCAGAAGCCAAACACTTAGAAAAAAATTCAAGGGAGGAAGATAGACGCAAAGTATACCTGGGAGGCGTGTTCGGAAAGGTTGGCGGCAAGGGAATTGTCACCCGGGTGAGCCGAGGCAATGGCCTTGAAGGAGGCATCGGTGAGGACCCCTTTCGAGATCTCTGTAGCCATTTGCTGGCAGTCTCCGGAGTACAGGTTCATGTCCTCCGTAAACGTCCAGAAAGGCTCCTTCGGGACTTTGCCCTTCGGGATGCGGGCGTCCCGAAGGGCTCTCCTCTTTGCATGCTCAGCTACCCAACCCGGAGTGAGCGACTCTTCTGCACGACAAAACAGAAAATTGGTCAGCGCGAGAAAGCCTCAAAGATCATCAAAAAGGGAAGCCCCACAGTTTGTTAGAAACACAAACCTGCTTGCACCTCGACGACGTCGTCGTCGGAAGCTCGAGCCTCTTCGGCAGAAATCCCCTTGCTTTTTATTCGGCGCCGCTCTTCGGCAGAAGGCGCCTCTACCACGGCGTCCAGGAGAGCCTGCGACGGGGTAGGACTTTGAGGAGGGACCTCAGCAGCAACCTCGGGCTGAGGGGCAGTAGTAGCCTCGGGCTCCTCGCCCACCTCTTCGGAAATCTCCGGAAGGGGAGGGGGCACATCCTTCTTCGCCCGTTTAGAAGCAGACGGCCCAGCCCCGGACGTTTTCCGTCTTCGGGAGGCTGCTTTCTTTGTCTGATCACCCTTCGCGGGCTGACCGGTGAAAATGGCTTTGTAGAAAGCAACAGTGTCCTCCCCCATTTCTGAAAATGAAGAAAGACATCAGTGTGAGTCCGGAATGAAGTTATAACAAGGAGATTAGAAAGTAACTTACTCTCATAAAAAGTTTCGAAAGAAACTTCCTCCCGAAGGAGCTGCACTAGCCAGGAGTCCTTCCCGGCGATGGCAGGAGCCGGCATCCCGACGTCCGTCTTACGCTCCTTTACCACCCCGAGCTCCCGAAGGACCTCCTCGGTCATCAACCTCCAATTGATGGGGAAGGGGTAAAGAGGGCGCGAAAGGACCTCGGGACCCCAGTCAACGACGGCTCGGATGCGACCGTCGAAATCCGCGAATACGGAAGCCAACTCGGGAGTCAGCAGTATCCTCGAATCTACGACGTCGTCCTTTAACCGTCCCTAAGCCCACTTGGTTGGAACACGCGACCAGGCCTCCTCCATCTTCAGAAAGAAAAACTTTTTTTGCCACCCTCGCCAGCTATCCTTAGTGGCGAGGGTGAACATATACTTTTTGCTCCCGGATCCCCGAGGTAGCATGAAATAAAAGCCACCCTTCAGGACCACGTAGAGCTTGTAGTACTGCATAAAAATGACGAAGTGGGGTTCTATTTTGAAAATGCCACACATACAGAGGAAGGCGTTGAAGTAGCAGTACGAGTTCGGAGGAAGTTGATTTACGGCAATGCCATGAAATTGGCAAAAGTCGCAAATCAACTTCGGAGGGGGGAACCGAAGTCCGGCTTTCAGCTGAGCTCGAAAAACGGTGATCTCGTTACTATGGTTTGAAAAGCTATAGTGGTCAGGACGGGGCAACCTCGTAACAGCATACGAGGGAAGGAAAATTTTTTTCTTCCACTTTGCTAATTTGGCAGGAGTAGTGCAACAAGGGTGAGAAAGAAGAGGTTGCCAACTCTCAGGAATAGGCATTTTTTGGCTGGAAAACAAGTTCAGAAAAAGGCAAAAACGGACTTCGGGAAAAACTTTGAAAAATAAAGAGTTCTAGAAATCAAAAACCCACCAAATCTTTTGCCGAAATCTGGGTGTGAAGACGCCGTCGTGAAAGATGACCGGAAAAAAAGCTCAGGTGAAAGAACCGCCGCGAAAGGTAGAAGAGAGCAGAAGGAAAACCAGAGCAAAAGCAAAAGCAAAAGAAACAAATGACGAAATGAGCATATATATAGGCCGAGGGGGGTAGGCGAACCGGCGTCATAAGTACTCTGCGAAGGCGAAACGCCGCCATAAATGCCCTTCTGCACCTAAAAAGGCGCGCCCGTGGTAACCGATGCAACCCCAGCCAACAAAAAGCCGACACGTGTCAGCCATCGCACCAAAAGAGGAACACGCCCTCTGACAGACGTCGCGCCGCTCCAGACTGACACGTCTGGTTACAAGACGCGACGGTTCACTAACCCCTCCAGGATCCAAGTGAAACGGGGTAAACTGGGTGTTCGAAAATTTTCATACCTAATTTTCGGTTGAGATCTCTCACTCAACTGTAGAGTCGAATCACAAAACCTGAACAGTTGACGTGTTCAGGCTCTCTATGGTATCCACACGAGCCTCTCGGGATCACCACGCTTCCACCACGTCCCGGCAGATGCGTTTCTCTTGCGCTCGCAGTGCTAGCTTGCGTCCTCCAAGGAATTGCAAGAGAAGAGTGTGGCTGTCCTTTTTGGAGGCTAGGGCAAGGAGACCTGCGAATTTCTCACTAAAAGTTGTATTTATAGTGAGACTCAACTTCCAGGCCTAATGGGTTTCAAAGCCCTAATCCAATTAGGCTTTAATTTCGGGCTTAATAATGGCTCAACTTTTTGGCCCATTATTAATATGAAATTAAAGTGAAACCATAACCCAAATAATTAGCCCATGCACTCTAATGATCCAAATAGCTCTATGTGTGCGACCCAATAGGCTCTTACCACGTTGGCAATGATCATAAATCACATTTATGATCATAAGCAATGAGCGGTGTCTAGCAACACATCATTGCTACCCAAGTGACAAGATTGTCGATGATTCGACTAAACCTTTATGATCATCACCGATATATGCCATTGTCCCTTTGTCCAAGATATCAAGACTAAGCACGAGACATGGAATGTGTCACTCTCGTATAGCCCAATTTTTGGTT
Organism: Aquilaria sinensis; assembly: GCA_005392925.1. Lineage (NCBI taxonomy): Eukaryota > Viridiplantae > Streptophyta > Magnoliopsida > Malvales > Thymelaeaceae > Aquilaria > Aquilaria sinensis. Next base: position 301,770 of record SMDT01002999.1, on the reverse strand, counting down.
TCTTGATTACCGAGTAGACCAACTTAAACTGATGACATTGATATCGTATATCAACTCATCCGAGCATGGCCATGCATTTTCTAAGTCTCACTCTATCAAGGGGCCCGAAGATATCACTCCCGTTACATAGGAGGGACAAATCCCATCTTGATCATACAAATCCCTCCGCATGATATGTGACATACCCAATGACCTCCTTCAAGTTCACTCAGTTACGAGCAACAAAGGAAAGTATCAAAGTATGTGACTCACATGTAGGGAACCTTGATGATCTTAGGTCGAAGGACTACATATACCATGATCACTATGAGAATCACTTATGACACTCATATAACGATCCATGTAGTGTTCTCATGGTGGGTCGGTCCAGTACACAAGTTCTCCAACTTGTACCCATATGTAGACTACATATCTCATATTAGTCTCCACATATGCTAGTCGTTATGTATTATTGCAACCCGCTCCACAATAATACTAGACTAGGGACGTTTAAGAATATCATTATTCTAGGGTTACAATTATGTTTATTAAGTTACGCAGAAACAAAACAACAAACATAATTGCTGGATTAATGCCTTAATAAAATATCATGACTCAATGTGCAAAAAATACAATCATCTCATGATTGGCTTTTTGGGCACAACACTAACAATCTCCCACTTGCACTAAAAGCCAATCATCCATGTATCTAATACCGATGGACCTAGAATGGCTATCATGCTTTTGCTGCGTAAGGGGCTTTGTCAGTGGATCAGCAATGTTGCTATCTGTCGAAGTCCTGCATATCCTTACATCACCCCTCTCGATGATCTCCCTGATGAGATGATAGCGTCGGAGTATGTGTTTGGATCGCTGGTGAGATCGAGGTTCCTTAGCCTGTGCGATTGCTCCATTGTTGTCACAATAGAGCTCTATCGGGTCGGTAATGCTTGGAACCACTCCAAGTTCAGTGATGAACTTCTTGATCCAAACTGCCTCCTTCGTAGCATCAGAGGCGGCAATGTACTCAGATTCTGTTGTAGAGTCAGCTACTGTCTCTTGCTTTGAACTCTTCCAGCTCACAGCACCACCACCAATACAAAACACATAACCAGATTGCGATCTAAAATCATCCTTATCGGATTGGAAGCTTGCATCGGTGTAACCCCTTACAACGAGCTCATCTTCACCTCCAAAGACCAAGAATGCATCCTTAGTCCTTCGTAAGTACTTAAGGATGTTCTTAACAGTTGTCCAATGACTCTCACCGGGGTTCGATTGGTACCTACTTGTCATGCTCAAAGCATATGAGACATCGGGACGAGTACATATCATGGCATACATGATAGATCCAATTGCTGAGGCATATGGAATCTTACTCATGCGCTCTCTCTCCTCAGTTGTACTCGGACACTGAGATCTAGAAAGAGTGATACCATGTGACATGGGCAAGAATCCTTTCTTGGAATCTTGCATGCTAAACCTCTTTAGCACCTTGTCAATATATGTACTTTGACTTAGGCCAAGAAGCTTTCTAGATCTATCTCTATAGATCCTGATGCCTAACACATAGGCTGCTTCACCCAAGTCCTTCATAGAGAAACATTTCCCTAGCCAAGTCTTCACAGACTGTAGCTCAGGAATGTCATTCCCGATGAGTAGTATGTCATCTACATACAACACCAAGAAGACAATAGCGCTCCCACTAACCTTCTTGTAGACACAAGGTTCATCTTCATTTTTGATAAAACCAAACTCTTTGATTGCATCATCAAAATGAAGATTCCAACTTCGAGAAGCTTGCTTCAGTCCATAAATGGACCTTTGCAACTTGCACACTTTATTGGCATTCTCAGGAGTGACAAAACCCTCAGGTTGTGTCATGTACACATCCTCAAGTAGCTTTCCATTTAGGAATGCAGTTTTGACATCCATTTGCCATATCTCATAATCATAGTGTGCAGCAATAGCAAACAAAATTCGGATGGATTTAAGCATAGCAACTGGTGAAAAAGTTTCATCATAGTCAATACCATGAATTTGCTTGAAACCTTTTGCAACCAATCGTCCCTTAAAGGTAATCACATTACCATCCATGTCAGTTTTCTTCTTGAAAACCCATTTGCACCCTATGGGTTTTACCCCTTCAGGTGGGTCAACCAAAGTCCATACTTGGTTTTCATACATGGATTCCATCTCGGATTTCATGGCCACTAGCCACTTCTCAGAGTCAGGCCCCGACATAGCTTGTTGGTAGGTTGTGGGCTCATCCTGATCCATGAGCATCACATCACCAGTGTGAGTCACAAGAAATCCATATCTCTCAGGCTCACGCCGAATCCTACCAGACCTACGTGGGCTCTGTGCTACAGGAACAGACTCTTGAACCACAACATCTTGTGGTGTCTGTTCAGGTTCCATTTCAGGTTCGATGTCTCCTTGTTGTTCTTGAATTTCTTCAAGTTCTACTTTCCTCCCACTAGTTCCTTTAGAGATAAACTCTTTCTCTAAAAAGACACCAGTTCGAGCAACAAACACTTTTTGCTCAGAAGGATTGTAGAAATAGTAACCCTTTGTTTCTTTGGGATACCCAACAAAAAGGCATTTTTGAGATTTGGGCCCTAGTTTGTCAGAGGATTGACGTTTCACATAAGCGTCACAGCCCCAAATCTTCATAAAAGACAAATTGGGACGCCTCCCACTCCATATCTCATATGGTGTCTTTTGAACCGATTTAGATGGAACTCGGTTTAGTGTAAAAGCGGCTGTCTCTAGAGCATGTCCCCAAAAGGAGTTTGGAAGGTCAGCTTGACTCATCATAGAGCGAACCATGTCTAACAGAGTTCGATTTCTCCTTTCAGATACACCATTCCATTGAGGTGTACCTGGTGGAGTGAGTTGTGATACTATACCACACTCCTTCAGATAGTCAAGGAATTCTCGATCCAAGTACTCTCCACCTCGATCTGATCGAAGCACTTTGATACTCTTCCCGAGTTGATTCTCTACTTCATTCTTGAATTCTTTGAACTTTTCAAAGGATTCTGACTTGTGTCTCATAAGATACACATAGCCATATCTGCTGAAGTCATCAGTGAAAGTAATGAAGTATTGGAAACCTCCTCTAGCTTGTGTAGACATAGGGCCACATACATCACTATGTATGAGTCCTAGTAAGTCATTAGCCCTTTCACTTTGCCCTGTGAATGGGGCTTTGGTCATCTTGCCCAACAAACATGACTCACATGTCTCATATGATTCAAAATCAAATGAGTCCAAGAGTCCATCCTTATGGAGCTTGGATATGCGGGTCTCATTTATATGGCCCAAGCGACAGTGCCAGAGATAGGTCGGGTTTGAATCATTTAATCTGACCTTCTTGGTATTCACATTATAGATTGGATCTTCGAGGTCTAGAACATACAACCCATTGCTAAGTTGAGCACTACCATAAAAGATTTCATTCAAATAAATAGAACAACATTTGTCCTTTATTATAAATGAAAAACCTTTCTTGTCCAAACAAGAAACAGAAATCAAATTTCTACTAATAGTAGGCACAAAGTAGCAGTTGTCTAATTCTAAAACTAATCCACTAGGTAAAGTGAGAACATAAGTCCCTACGGCTAAGGCAGCAACCCTTGCTCCATTTCCAACACGTAGGTCCACTTCACCTCGGGCCAATCTTCTACTTCTACTTAGATCCTGCACATTTGCACAAATGTGAGATCCACATCCAGTATCCAATACCCAAGATGAGGAAGTAGAAAAGTTAGCCTCTATAACAAAAATACCTGAAGTGGAAGTCTTACTTCCCTTTTCCTTAGCAAGTTCTTCAAGATAGAGCTTGCAATTGCGCTTCCAGTGTCCAGGTTGCTTACAATGGAAGCACTCCCCTTCCTTTGCCACACCACCCTTTGGTTTCAGTGCAGCTGAAGAAGAACTAGCATTGGACTTTCCATTAACTTTTATCCTTCTTCTTGTTGGCTTTTCCCTTTCCCTTGCCCTTTTGAACCATAAAAATGGGCTTAGCCTTCTTAAGGTTTTGCTCAGCAGTTCTCAACATGTTGAGTAATTCAGGAAGGGACTTGTCAAGGTCGTTCATGTTATAGTTCATGACGAACTGACTGTAGCTTTCAGGCAACGATTGCAAGACTACATCGATAGCCAACTCTTTTTGAGGAGCAAATCCCAAATTCTCAAGATTCTCAATGTACCCAATCATCTTGAGCACATGAGGACCCACGGGACTTCCCTCAGACATCTTGCACTGAAACAATGCCTTAGAGGTCTCAAACCTCTCATGCCTAGCTTGCTCTTGGAAAAGCATTTTGAGATGTTCGATCATATCGAACGCCCCCATGTTCTCATGTTGCTTCTGAAGCTCAGATTCCATGGTAATAAGCATGAGGCATGCAACATCCAAAGCATCATCAGAATGCCTCTTGTGAGCATCCCTTTCAGCTCTTGGAGCAGTGGCAGCAGGCTCATTCGGAATGGGCTGCTCTAGGACATAAGCCTTTCTCTCTTGTTTGAGGACTATCCTCAAGTTTCGGTACCATTTGAGAAAGTTGGTCCCATTCAGTTTTTCCTTCTCAAGGATCGATCGCAACGAAAGTGTCGATGTGTTTTGTGCCATGGTTATCTACAACAGTAAATATGCAGTGTAAGAGTCATGTATTTTAATTCATTTAATAAGGACTTTTATTAAACGATACTCCCACTATTTTCCTCAAAATAATAACCCTCGATATTATTTCGGAACACCTCGGCGCTAAGGTATTCTAGTGGGCCAAGATCCATATTTGACCACAACCTGAGTCAGCTTTGGCTTTTCTCTCAAGTTACAGCTATTTAGGTAGGCAACTCCTTGCCAATTGCATCTTATGCAACTCTTGGATAGTTGGGTGAACAACACTTGTCCAAGCTCATCTCATGAGCTTAAGCCCAACTCTATGCCTCTAAGTCCCTAATCCTATTAGGATGACTTAGTTAAGTCGAACCCAAAGTTAGCAATTTGGATATCACTATTATCCCATCGCGCCTTACCAAGATGAACATAGGTGCTTTGCTTTGGCAAACCCACCTAATGTTGATCAAAGTCTTGACGAGTGCCAACATTTGGAAGGCATCACATTTAATGACTTAATATTTGTTTGAGGGATTTTTTTCTTTTGATCTCACCAATTTGTTATCTCCGGTTGTCTTATACATGCATCACATACAAATATAAAACATGCATCTCATGCGTACAAGAAAGTAAACGTGACATGGTTATAGCCCAAACTATGCGATATTCTCAAGCCAATGAGAATATCATAAAAGCCTAAGAAAAGAAAAGAGTCTTCACAAGCTCCTTATCTTCCTTTCTTGGCTGCCCTTTTGTTGTCATCTCCTTGGACATGCCTCCTTGGATGATCCTTAGACATACAACCTTGGATGATCCCATAATGCACTATTACATCAATAATAGAAACCTCGAGTTACATTCGAGGGGAGTAAGGTGAGAAGAGCATGTACAATGAGAGTGATAAGAAAAGGCACGACTCGCAGGCCGTATTTACAAGTACAACCAATCAAGGGCTATAACCATGCACCATGCTTCAAACACCAATCAGCATATCATGTCAAATCTCATTCAACAAAGATGCATGCCAATTTTCGCGTGTTGATTAACCAGTTTTTATTTATGTGGCGCTTCGCATATGGCGGTCCCGCTGGCCTGTCAGTGGGCGGTGGTTCCGCTGACCGGTCAGCGGACGAGGTCAAGGGGAGCCGCCCTTGCGGGGGGCGTGGGGGGCAGCGCCCCCCTGCGCAAAAAATTTTCTTACAATTGCTTAGCCCGAAATCTTGTATTTTGAGAAAGTAGGCACCCGAGACTCCTCTATTCGAGCCACCAAAAATACCTTACTTTCAGTGCCTGAACAGGCTGAATCCGAACCAAGCTAGGGTTTCTGCAACTATTGCAAGAATCCTAATCCATATAGGTATCTCATACCATTCAATTTGAGATTAATCTCATTAACCAATTTGTGTCGTTTCTTCATATATCTCATATGTTCATTACGAATTCCAGTTTCATGCATCTTGAATCAATCTAATTAATCATGGCCGAAAAGCAACCGAACACATAGCATCATGCGATTCAACACTCAATCCCGATTTAGGGTTTCACCAGTAGCTCTGATACCACTGATGGGTTTCGGGAGCCAAACAGTGCAGTGGAATTTAACCGAAACCCTCCAGGATCCAAGTGAAACGGGGTAAACCGGGTGTTCAAAAATTTTCATACCTAATTTTCGGTTGAGATCTCTCACTCAACTGTAGAGTTGAATCACAAAACCTGAACAGTTGACGTGTTCAGGCTCTCTATGGTATCCACACGAGCCTCTCGGGATCACCACGCTTCCACCACGTCCCGACAGATGCGTTTCTCTTGCGCTCGCAGTGCTAGCTTGCGTCCTCCAAGGAATTGCAAGAGAAGAGTGTGGCTGTCCTTTTTGGAGGCTAGGGCAAGGAGACCTGCGAATTTCTCACTTAAAAGTTGTATTTATAGTGAAACTCAACTTCCAGGCCTAATGGGTTTCAAAGCCCTAATCCAATTAGGATTTAATTTCGGGCTTAATAATGGCTCAACTCTTGGGCCCATTATTAATACGAAATTAAAGTGAAACCATAACCCAAATAATTAGCCCATGCACTCTAATGATCCAAATAGCTCTATGTGTGCGACCCAATAGGCTCTTGCCATGTTGGCAATGATCATAAATCACATTTATGATCATAAGCAATGAGCGGTGTCTAGCAACACATCATTGCTACCCAAGTGACAAGATTGTCGGTGAATCGACTAAACCTTTATGATCATCACCGATATATGCCATTGTCCCTTTGTCCAAGATATCAAGACTAAGCACGAGACATGGAATGTGTCACTCTCGTATAGCCCAATCTTTGGTTTCTTGATTACTGAGTGGACCAACTTAAACTAATGACATTGACTTCATATATCAACTCATCCGAGCATGGCCATGCATTCTCTAAGTCTCACTCTATCAAGGGGCCCGAAGATATCACTCCCGTTACATAGGAGGGACAAATCCCATCTTGATCATACAAATCCCTCCGCATGATATGTGACATACCCAATGACCTCCTTCAAGTTCACTCAGTTACGAGCAACAAAGGAAAGTATCAAAGTATGTGACTCACATGTAGGGAACCTTGATGATCTTAGGTCGAAGGACTACATATACCATGATCACTATGAGAATCACTTATGACACTCATATAACGATCCATGTAGTGTTCTCATGGCGGGTCGGTCCAGTACAGGGTTACAATTATGCTTATTACGTTACGCAGAAACAAAACAACAAACATAATTGCTGGATTAATGCCTCAATAAAATATCATGACTCAATGTGCAAAAATACAATCATCTCATGATTGGCTTTTTGGGCACAATACTAACAGTTCTGCACTCAAGGCCCAAAGAGGGGCCCTCAGGAAGCTAACAAACCGAAGTCTCCACTTCGGCTTTTTTCAAGGGGGGCCTGTGATAGCCAAAAGGCTATCGCCTCCCCCAGCATCAATTCCCTCGAAGGTTTGACCGGGGAGCCTGACGTACCTCGGAAAGAAGCATTGCCACAGACCTCGGCAGAAGCAAGATCGAGCATGACGAAGTAAGCACTTCGGCTGAAACGCCAGGTTATCTAAATGTGTCGTTTGACTCTCTCGGGGAACCGAACATATCGCCTTCGGGAGAAAAGAACCAGCTACGGAAAGCAGGAGAGATTCTCCCCGAAGGCGGAACTCCCGAGCTAGAGAACTCCCCGAGCCACTAGCGTGATTCCCGAAGGAGGGCGTCCATACCAGAGGATGACCTCGCCCAAAGGACCTCGGGAGTACGGCAGGAGCATTTAATGAGCATTTAATGAGCCTCTGACAGGTCGCCCACACGCTGCTTGAAACGGCGGCCTGACACCCTGGTATTATCCAAGTCCCATCTCAGCCACAAAACTAGGAGCCTACAAACGGCTACCTGTTCCCTACGCCCAAAAAGCACAGAAAGAATCCGACCGAACACGTGTCAGGATCCAAATGGGCCAGGTACTTCTATAAATACTGGGAAACAAGACTTGGCAAGGGGGCTCTCTCGCCATCGGCACTCTCGCACAGCAGAAAACATATATAGGCCAGACCCCCTACCCATTTAAGTGTTACTACTTCACTCACTAACAGGTCACTAACTTGGGCGTCGGAGGCTCCTCCCCGGAAAGTCATCCCGGGGACCTCCTAACCCTTTTTTCGGAGTCTTTCAGGTACTTTCCCACCTGGGGAACCTCTCCGTCAGACGTTCTCCCTCCTCGAAAGCTCCATCAGAATTCACCATGTCGCAAGATGAATATGCTGAAGGGCATCACTTGTCATGACCGAGGTGAAGAATTTAAAGTTATCTTTGACAAAACTTTCCCCTTAACATTAAGGGTAGATAAATCCATATGAGGAGCACTAGCTCCCTGGTCCAAAGCAAAAGGTGGGGCTAGAGATTAGCCTCAACTTGGGTTAAGATTGAAGCTTGATAGTAAATTGGCAAATAGCACATCATCATTAGAACCATCATCGGGGTAGACTTTTAGTGATACATGGATGACCCCAATAGGAGGTGGAGGTTCTGCCTTCAGCAACTTCTGTTGGCATCCCTATTTCTTTGGTGGTCTGAATCACAATGATCATCATCATTCTTCTTTCATCATTTCTCTTCTCTATTTTTATAGGCAAGGTAGGAGAAGATGCCGCCTCAACTGCCCTTACTTGATGAGGCTTTTAATGTACTTAGTCTACTGGTGGCACTATTGGTTTTATGCCTGCTGTCCTAGTGGTACTCATAGTTCATTGTCGGGTTCCTCTTGTTTTCTAAGGTCATGGGCTAAGGATGCTTGACACCACCCTGCTTTTCCAAAGCCATCAAGATGCTACTCCTCGATGTGTTCAGGAAGGTGTAGGAGGTTTTTCCCCTTGGTGCTTCGAAAGGTGTCCATTCCCACCCATATTGTTCTTACGTAGGTTAGTTTGTATCACAATCTTCTTCCCATCATACTTCGACTCTAGTAGCATAAGCTCCTCAGTGGTCATGTGTTGTTCAGCCTTTAACATAATTCCATCTCGTGTGAGAGGCATCTGACCAAAAAATGCAAAGGCCAAAGGAGTGTTGATCTAAAGTCTATGGCTTGTACTAAAAATGCGGATTCTAGGTGAAAGTCAACCACATTTAGGTCATCCCAGTTGAACCCGCTGATATGGTCCCTACTAGATTTATCCTTCCTTTGGATTATATTGAACATCTGAGTGGTGATTTTGGCTATAGGCCTACTTCCAATGAGCTAGTGCATGAATGCTATGGAGATCTCTTGAAAGGTAGAGAAGGCACAAGGACACAATGCATTATACTAACTAGTTGTAGGTCCAGAAAAAAGCTACCTTAAAGCATTTGCAAGGAGAAAGATCATCTACTCCATCGAGAGTAATTCTATTCTAATATTTAGTAACTTGTGCGTTACGTTCTCCACTTCCATCCTATGTTTCCATGCATGGGAACTTAAAATCCATATGTGTGGGAGCATCTACCACTTCCTGGTTGAAAGGGGTCTCATCATAAGTTGGGGTGCTGGCCAATCTATACCAAACAAACTTGCTAGATACCTATTTCTCTACTCATTCTAGCCTTTCTAGAAGCTTGTCTTTCATGACTGCAACTGTTTGTTCCTCTATTTTTGGGGTTTACCCAGCCTGGTGTATAATATCACCATTTAGGTGAGTAACTCCTCTAGTGAGGAGATCTACACTCTTTTGAGGTAGAGGCATTCTTCTTAGGTCAAGTCTCTAGGGGTGAAGAGGTAGTTCCTTGAAAGAGGACTCCTCTTGTGAGCTATGTTGGAAATCATTCTTTTAGGGAGACTTCCCTGCTAGGCTAACAAATACTTCCAACAAAGGGGCCCTGACAAATGGCTTCGCTTGTCCCAGCCTTGGCTCAAACTGTTGGGTGATTTTTGTGACCAAGTTTTGTTGGACGGATCATTGTGAAATGTTAATCATCATTTAGGGTAAAAGTGTAAAACAAAGGAAAGTGCTCTCCCTCTATCAGAGCACCTTGAGTACCTTTCTCCTTTAAGCGGTGGGTCTCAACCATAAAGATCCTTATGATAGTTCCAATAGATGACACAAAATAATGTCCTTCATCATTTATACTACAAAAGATCACCATGGCTAAGGTTGGTGCCTAGTGTAAGTTACCTGAAATGTTAAAGAGAATAGCTAAGAGGTCTCTAAAAGTCTTTTTGGGGAGGAGCCTCTAATGCTCATCTCATGTGAAGTTGAGTAAGTTTTTGTAGTAGCAAAGCACAAGTAGAAGATGTGGCCCGCTTACCTTCAATGTTGGAGTTCCTTAGACATGTATAGGCTGAGGTGATGAGACTATTGCATGAAATCTAAGATCTGGCTGCTAATTTAGCCAACCAAATCCATAATATAGGAGTCCATACTCTTAGGAAATATTTTCTAGCTAGCTATGTGTCAAGTGGGTACCTCAGTCATGAGTTATTATGAGATACTTGTCGAGGTATTTTGAGGTAGGGTTATGAGCGTTGCCAAGGTCCCCTAAACTCGGCGTTCCTTAGGCTTTTGGTGTTTGGGTAGTCTTAATAGTTCAGGATTGCGATAACACTTCAATCATCAGTTGCTTTACTAATTTAAGGTTAGTATGTTGAAGGTTATTAAATTTTAGGGAAACTTACAAAAAACTCCTAACATTTGACCTAACCTATACTTGCCCCCCTCTATTTTTAGAAAACCTACACTTAGGCCCCTGAAATAGTCAAATCAGTCAAATTCACCGCTATGTAAGTAGGCCAAATGTCATGATTGCCCAATAAGATTTGTAAATTATGCAAATCAACCATAATATTCAGTTCCTGCTACCTCAATCCATTTTCTCTAAATATATACTCCCTCTGTCCCATAATAAATGAAACTTTTCTCTGGACACGAAGATTAAAATATTTGTGTAGTAAAATTTTAATTAATGAATAAAAGAGAAAATATTTTATTTTGGGGGTTTTTGTTGTGAGATTTTAAATTGATGCTCAAGGACATCTTCGATATATGACATGTTGGACCGCCAATAGGACTTTGCCTGAGTAGTATCTGCAACACTTGAAGAATGTGGGTTAGGAGCTCCCTGGAGTGTTTTCTGGGGAAGGTATCTTCGATGCCCAAGTCAATATACAAAAGAGTAGTTGCTGAGAGTAAAAAATAGCAGAATGGGAGCTCTCGTAAGTCATATTACCTGGGAGCCTCCTAAGTATTTATAGGAGGTGCTTATGAAGAGGCAGTTATCCCTAGCCGAGCAGATTAGGACACGTGGTTGGCAAGATTTGTTTACGTTTAGTTTGTACCTCGGAGGAAGGTATGCCTAGCAGTTTTTGGACGGTTACGCCCTGATCAGGAGGCAGAGGATGTGTGGAGGTCCCTTGTTAATGGTCTTGGGGGCCGTACATTTGTTGTTTTCCTCAAGAACCTTTGGGGGCTCGAGAACCCCTTTGAGATTAGAGTCACTTCTAAAGGTGGCTAGGAGAAGTCGATCGAAGGCCTAAATAGTGTTCGGGGAGCACATTTTCTGTCGAGGGTAGTAGACTATTTATCCCAAGATTGGTCAAGCTAATCCCCAAGGGTGGTGGTGAAGATGTTACCGAGGGCAGTGCTGAGGATCATCCGAGGTTGGCTATGTCGACTTCCAAGGGTGGTGTCAGGTACCTTGGAACGAAGGTTCTTTGGGCAATAGCCCTTCGGCTATCATAAATGAAGATTAAAAAAAATTTCTTTTTGGTGTAGTGGGAGTTTAAATGAGGGTAGCAATGTAAATCAAACGTTGAAAACTTTCTAAAATAGAAAGCGTTTCATTCTTTCTAGGACATCTAAAAAAGAAATATGTTTCATTTTTTTTGGGACGGAGAGAGTAATATATTTGTACTAAATTACAGATTCTTAAATAATTTCTATCTTTATAAATTTACTAATAATTTCTTGATTTATAATATATTTCCATATTTGTAAACCAATAGTTTATGCTTGTGATTAACATTAATATTTACTTGTTCAACATTTTATTTATTTTTCAATTTGTTCACATATAGAAATGACATATTTTAGGGCAAATATATTTTATTTAATCTCATTTTATTTTGAAAACTAATTTTCATGACAGAAAGAAATATACACATTCTACAATTTTTTAGCAACACATAATATAAATAATATATTAATTTAAGCACATCATTAATTACATAACATTATATCATTTATTAAATACATTTTTAGCTAAATGGTAATTAATGTTTTGTGACTTTTTACCCTACCCAATGAAAAAATTTATAAGCTATACTTATTTTTTTAAAAAAAATTAAAAATAAAAATTCATAAAATATATTACTACAACAAATGTGAATTTAGTTGTGCATTCAATAAATATATTATACATTTATTTACCATTTAGCTGCGTATTCAATAAGTTTGGGGCTTTTGTTCCCTATAGAAAACCTCAAGCAAGTTCCTAGTTCAAGTCATAAGTTGGATCATCAGGAAGCCATCATCAACCTTCTGGTATAAGATTGGAATGTTGAGTAGAAATTCGTGCTGGAAACAATTGGTGGAGCAAGGGGGAAAAGAGGGGTGAAGCCAAGATTACTAATATTTATAGGATACAATTGGTATGGCAAGGGGGAAAGGAGAGCCAAAACCAAAATTGACACATTTTCAAGAAAAGAGACAAAAAATTTTCAAAAAAAGGGAAAAAATAAAAAATATATTCATAATGAATTTGCACCCAATATTCCAATTCTATGCTCAAAAGGCTCCTTATGGCTTCCCTACTAATTCATTTGATGGCTTGAACTAGAGATATATTTGAGGTCTTCCACAAAGAATAAAAGTCTTGAACTTATTGAATAAACAACTAAATGGTAACTAAGAAAAATAAATGTGTAATACATTTATTGAATGCAAACTAAATTTCACATTTATTAAAGTATTAGATTTTAAGAATTTTTTTAATTTAATTTTTTTTTGTAAAAAAATAAGTATAACTTATTAATTTTTTCATTGGATAGGCTAGAAAGTTACAAAATTAATTATCATTTGGCAAAAAATGTACTTAATTAATGATATAATGATACGTAATTAATAGTGTGCTTAATTAATTATTATTTATATTTTGCAATGATAAAAAATTGCAGAATGTGTAGATTTATTTCATATGGTGAAAATTACTTTTCAAAATAAAATGAGATTAGCTAAAATACATTTACCAAAAAAGATGATACTTCTCTATTTGAGCTAATTGAAAAATGAATAAAATGCTAAAAAAGTAGATATTAATATTAATCACAAGCATTAACCATTGATTTATAAATATGAAAATATATTATAGATCTAGAAATTATTAGTAAATTTAAAAAGATATAAATTATTTAGAAATATAAAAGATATTAGAAGTATATTATATATTTAGAGAAAATGGATTGGAGGTGATATGAAATGAATGTTATGCTTGATTTTCACAATTTGCAAATCTTATTGGACAACCATAGCATTTGACTATTCCAATGTGACTATTTCAAGGAAAATTGTAGGTTTGTAACTTTTCTTTACATTTTATTTCTTATTGCCGTCAAATCCTTTTAATGTGGTTGTGGGTTTGTCTTCATCAAACCCACGAGCTTAACTTGAATGGGTATGAATTATGGTTATGAGCCAATATGGTATTAGTTATCTTAATGCAACCAGCTGTTAAAAAGCCGAACACGAGGAAATCAGTGGACATCTCCTCTAGCGGCCAGGTAATGGCTATTGAAGAAGCCCTTAAGGCATGCAAGTTCCGCTTCTATTTCTTCCGTTACAATTCTAACCGTTTATTTTCATGCTTTTAGAAGCACTAGGCATCCCCATGGCGCCACCTTCGAAGTTCAATTCCTGATCCGATCCATTTCAACTCTTATTAGATCCCTAGAACGATTGCATCTGAGGCTCATGTTCTAGCCCCCTCTATTCTGTTTTTAGTTTATATTTATTGTTCTGTCATTCAAAAATAAATAAACAAATAAGGAAAACTGATTTATAGAATTTTTTGTACATGTATGGTGTTCCATCTTGATAAAAGCTAGCAGTACAGTAAACGATTAACGATGATGTGGAGGCGAAGGCTAAGGGACAGGGTAAGATTTGTTGTTACACATGCACTTGTATGCCATGGGACAAGGCTCGGCCTCTTCCAGCGACGAGCAGACGAAGCTCACCATGACCAGTTGGCAGGGTGTGCAAGAGCCGCACGCGTGAGAGCAGTCCGGCAAGCTCGACCCTGCTATCTGCAGCGTGTCCACTCCCTTGCTTCTCCCTCCTGCCTCGCTGGTATACATGTTCCCCTCCGCTCCCACCTTGTGGCTTCTTACGTCTTCTGCCACATCATCATCTGTCGTATCAATGTTTCTCCGGTTATCAAAAACTTCAATCGAAATTTATCGTATATAATTCTAATTATACTTCAATCAAAATTGACTGTATATAATTAATATCTACTTTTGTAAAATATTTGTATTTTGGAATAACATACGGGTAAATTCCCTTAAATCAGGTCGATTTTAAAAGTTTATTGCAATTGATTGAAATAAATATTGTACAATTTGAACTCAAGCTTTTTGCCAATGAAGCAGTTCTGGTAGTCTAACTAAACGAATTTTTTTTTATAGAAGTTGAAGTAAGATTATTATCGGACACTATAAAGGAAGTAGAAAATAAAATATAAATATTTAAAAATAGAGATGTAAAGTATAGGTTAGATGAAACCACACGGGACTTTTGTAATTTACCCTATTTATATATATATATAAATAAAAGCTGTAAATTTTGAGTTTTTAAAAGATAAGTATATATTATAAATATAATATGATAAAGTAAATAAAATAAAGTAATACGGGACAAAAAAGAAACATTACATGCTTTGTGCTGGTTGATGTGCCTAACAGAGTCGCTGGTCAGGAAAAACGAGAGCAAAATCAAGAAAACAAGATTGGAGGCCGCCCAAGAAATATTGATGGATTTCATTGCTGCTGGTATTTTGATGTTCGCAGGTGCAAGCTCCAGGAGCTGGGGCGAGGGGTGAGACATGATATAAAGGGGGCAAGGGTTGGGGCATTGAAGCCAATCACAGACAGGGCGAGAAAGGTCACAGGAAAAAAGGGAGATTTGACTCACACTTCACAGGTCACTTCAACTCTTGGGTGGCTAGAGTAATTTTCTCCCATCTCTAGGAATAATTATAGCTTTACCAGATTCTCATTCTATAGGCTGAAAAGCACCAAAAGTCCCAAAATTTTAATTCTCATTATAAATTGGTTTTGAAACTCCATTTTGTTGCATAGAGATCCAAAATCTTTATAATTTATTGAATATTGGCCCTAGCCCTAAAGACAACTGACATAGAATGTTGATTTAAAATGAAGAAAATGCATTAACTATGAAAAAATTGTGCTACAGATTGAGTTTACAATGAGGCAGTTACCAAACAATTTGAATTTTAATTCTCATGTAATCATCTGATAATAAATTCAAACTATTTGGTAAGTATTTTCTTACAAATTTAATGTGTACTATAATTTTTTATAGTTAATGAATCTCTGTAGATCTAGTTTCGATTGCAATTCAGTATTTCCTAAGGTTAGAGCTTAATATGTAATAAATTATATAGATGTTAGACCAAAAAATAATAAAATGAAGGTTGAGGACGAATCTAAATTAGGAATTACAGCTTTGGGTAAATGATGCATTTTACCCTTTTTCAATACATGCAAGTGTCTCTGCTTTCGTGAACGGCGAGTGAATTTCTGACCTTGCACAGGCGTCCTGCGCTTTCCACCCTCTTGCACTAAATGACGATACTAATTGGTCTCCTCTCATTACATTTACCTTTTATGTACCCAATTTATCACTGGAGAAATGGAGATGCTATTCAGCAGGCGTCGCCTAGGTTAGAGATTTATTCCAGTTTTTCAGAATCTTCTTATGCTGGTCACCAGAAATGTCTACTATTTTACTTTTAACTTAAATTTATGATTGAAAAGGCAAGTATCATAATTATTATACCATACACCCATATCTAATTTGACATACTAATACACTCTTAATCATGGGTATTCGTTAGGCCGACCCAGCTCAAGATCGAATAGGCTGGGCCTGGGTCTGGAGGGCTAGGGCATGGCCCGGGCAAAGGAGTGCTAGGTCTGTGCCGGGCCTTACCCAGGACTAGGCCAAGTCGAGCCTAGGCCTTTTT
The DNA here is from genome assembly GCA_005392925.1 of Aquilaria sinensis. Lineage (NCBI taxonomy): Eukaryota > Viridiplantae > Streptophyta > Magnoliopsida > Malvales > Thymelaeaceae > Aquilaria > Aquilaria sinensis. Next base: position 285,410 of record SMDT01002999.1, on the reverse strand, counting down.
TTTTATATATTTTTTGAATTTGACTTTCACACAAATTTTTTTTAAGACTATTTATTTTAATAGTGAAACACCACCACCAGTGTAAAATTTTATTAATTTTAAAACCATTACATAAGTTGAAACGGGATTTATATAAGTCAATGGCCAAACATTCCATAAAATTAAACATAAAAGAAAAACTATGATCTATGCTCAAATCGAATACAAACTAGGAAGATAATGAGCAAACCTAAGATCTAAGCTTCTACTTGATAAATGTTGATTTTGTGGTCAAACATGTTTACTTTTTTGTCAACTTTGACCACCATTTCCTACCTCATCACCCAACATTTATGGCCGATTCTTGCTTTGTTCCTTCATTTTTATGGGTTGGAGAAGCGGACTGTAGCATTGGAATGGCATCAGGATAAGCGAAACGAAAAACGGGCATGTGAAAGTCAAAGCGAATTTATAACTGTGAGGCCTAGGCCCCAAAAGTGAAGCCTAGGCGTCACAGTTCAAAGTGTTCCTGCCTAAAAAATCACCTCCTAAGGCCTAGGTTCGTTGAAGGCTTAGGCCCCATGCACCTTCGAGCTTGGAGGCCTAGGCGCCAAAGAGCCCCTTCCTGAGGCCTAGGCACCAGAAGATGCAATCCTGAGATATAGGCGCCCCTGTACTCAAGAAAGTGGTCCCCCACCTCAATTTTGAACCAAAGCTTGCTATTCACCAAGGATTTCTATCCAAATTGGTAGGTGGGATGAAAATGACATCTCCAAGAGTAGAAAAACCTGGAACCTAGCTAAGGATTTCATACTTCATCTTCATCTTCTCATCTTGGACTTAGGTTTTTCATCACCATCTCTTGGATTACTTCATCTTCTTTGGGAGCACTTGTGGATTCTTACTTGAAAAAGCTTGGAGGACTTGAAGACTTGTAGGAGCCTTGAGGAATCAAACATCTAGAATCTCTTGGGTTCCTTCTTTCTTTCATTCTTCTTGTATTTAGACATTGATGCTCTTTTATGTATTTTTATGTTTATGTTTAGTTTAATTATGGAGTAGTTTTGTCTACAGTTTTTATAGTTGTAGCTACTTGAATTGGTTATATTAGTTGGATTAATGGCTATTTGACTTTGGTTTTCCTCCATTGCTTGTTTGCTCTATTTCTTGAGCTTATTGTTATGTTGATTGATTAAGGACCCTAGTAAATTGTACCATAGATTTCTTTAAAACTCTTGGAAAATATTAAAAGGAATTGGAAATAGGAGAAGAGTGCAGTGGCCATGGGCTTGTTAGGAGACTAGCCTAGGACACTAGGTGAAGGTAAATTAAACTTGTAATGCCCCTCTTGAACTAGCAATTCGGATGGGAATCCACTGTAGTTTAAGCTTGGAAAAGTAAGCCTTTCACTTGGGAGAGTAAGGACCTAATTGGTTAACTTCCCCAACAAGTAGGAAAACCAAACCATTAGCCTTAATTCACTAGTTAACTCAGTCAAATAGTGAAAATCATAGGAAGTGTGTTTCGTTAATTCACTAGAAAACCCTTAATTTGCATTGTGTTTGTTGTTCTTGTTTAGTAGTGATTTAAGTAGAGTTGTAAACTTAGTTATTTTTATAGCGAGTAAATCATCAATTATTGCTTGTTTAGCTAAAGTGAGTCTCAAGGTAGTGGTAATTAGCAAATAATGCAAATCAATCCTTGTATCCTTATGGGAACGATATCTTATTCATTTTATCTATACACGTCTCGTGTGCTTGCGGTTAGGGTTTAAAACTCACAACACTACCTCATCAGGGTTTTCATTGTCGGAACTCTTGTGATCTTACATTTGTAATACTGCAAGACCCCAATCATGGTTGTAGATACAAATCTCGACTGCAACTGGTGATAACTTTGCTCATCTCTCTAAAATTACACATTTTCCGATGCTGAAAGCTGACTCAGATGCAACAGTGAAACGGGAATAGCTAGAACTTCTTTGGCAATAATGGAGAGTATTAGAAATTTGTTGCTTCTTGCTTTCTACCATTCTAGAATGTCGGCCTCATTATTCTCCCAAACCAAGTTAAGATATGCGTCCACTTCACAAAGACCGGAGGCTACAACGCAGGCCCATTTGAGGAGTTTTTTGGCCGAATTCAATGCTGATGAGGCCGATGATGATGAACACTTGACAGTAGAGGAAGTAGTGTTCCCTATTTTATCCTTATACCGGTCAGCATAAATCTTAAATAACTCCCGCAAGTACTCCTCAATAGTGGCAGTTATTGTATGAATAGAAACAAACCACATTTCTAATAGACTATAGTAACCCTCAAGTAAATGCTATGTGCCCGTGATTCAAACAGTCGGGTTTAGTGCAAATGCAAGTAAATAGATTTGAGGGTATATTGTTGAAATATAAAATTCATTTGTCTTTTTTGGCCTTGATCGTGTCTTTTAAGAACTCATCATCCTTATATTGGTTCAAAACTCATACAATACTGACCAAATGTATTAAAACCTTGTGAGATGTGGGATAGTATACACCAGAGCAAAAACAGTGGCCTCATAAAAATATCATAGCACAGTAGCTACTTTTGACAGTTTATCCCACATCTCTTGTTTCAAAATCATTTTCTTTTCTTTCACATTTATAAAACATGCCATACATGCAGCAAATGGCATCGCATCCATCAACATCTCGTAAGTCAAGTTCCATCAGGCGGGGCAATCAAGTTTAAAACCTTTCCTGCTAAACTTGAGGCCATTTTCAAGACAATATGTCTTAAACTCTTTAAAAACTTTATTCCTTGACTTTAAATAATGGATTGCCCACCGAATGGGGGTAATTTCAGTGCTAAAAACTTGAAGACCTTTTTGGAAAGCTAAGTTCAAAATGTTACATACACATCTAATGTGAAAAAATGCGGCATCCCAGACAGGTTCTAATGATTCTATCAATGTCTCAACCGTAACATTGTTGTTGGATGCGTTATCAAATGTTATGCTAAAAACCTTGTCATTACAAAAAAACTCTTTAAAAGTTTTTGAAATAACTTGGAATATGTTCAAACTAGTATGATCGACCTCCATCCACTTAAATGCAGTGATACACTTTTGAATGACCCAACTATCATCAATCTAATGTGTAGTGATACAATAATAATCTTGTCCTAGTGGTGTAGTCCACATGCCACTATTAAATGAAATAGAATGAACAAAAGCACAGAAGTGTGCTTATAAGTTTGATTTACCGGCTTCTAAAATTTTAAATGCCTCCTTCCTAGTAATACTCTTAGATGTTCTTTTAAAAATGGGGTTTAATTGTGATTTAATCCAATTTTCCATGTGCCTGTCTTCAACTTATCTAAATGGTTTTTTAGTCAACATCATTCATTCTACCATGCATTCCCTACAATTTTTTTTATTAAATCTAAAAATACCTGATCCGCTAGCAGTACTCCCAAGCTGTGTTTGACCGTCAGTACTAGCTGCTATATTCGAACAGAGATTCAAATGTTTATGTTTCATGTGCCGTTTGAGTGTTCCCATGCCGGAGTTCTTCTTATACGCAAGCTTTGTCTTGCAATGTTTGCAATTTTTGAACCTCGTGTTATTGCCATGACCATCATTCTCGAAAACTTGGTCAAAATGCTCCCAAACCCATGCAGTGAACCTCAACGTCTTTCAACTTTGGTTTGATGGCTTGTCAGGGTAGGTTGGGGACCATTTCCTCCACCAACATTCTTTGCTGGAATGGCCTCCACCTCCTCAACATCATCATTAGAAAATTGATCATCGAGCCCCAAGTCGCATTAAGCCATATCAAATTGCTCATCATCGTCAATTTGTTGGATGTTGACCCCACGGGTCACTAGTCAAGAAAGCCCATGGAAAAATGACCTCAAACCGGTGTGGGATGAAGAGCTAGAGGCTTTTCCCTTTTCCTTTGATGCCATTTATGTGAGAATAAATTGAGAAAATGAAGGAATTTAGAAGTAATTAAGGAATAATTAAGAAGAAAATAAATAAAATAAGCTTGGGAGCTTGAAGAAAATGAGAGAATGTATTAGAAGAGAGGGAGAGATTGTTAGAATTGGTGTAAAGAAATGGTGGAAATGACCTCCTTGTTTATAAGGGGAGGCCTTTTTTTTTTTTAACCTAAAAGCCCTCACAATATAGTTGTTGGGGGATAAAAATGTAAATTCAGGGTTAGAAAACCATTGTAGGCCATTAGAGGGACTAAAAGCGTAACTTCACCAAAATTTGAAAATTTAAACGTTGCTGACCGTTAGGATAGGACTCGTCTGGCTTGGGACTACTGGTCTTGGTCCGAGCCACGCCCTATTGCATGCCTATACCTACCCTTCCCTATTGCATGCTTATCCTAGGTTTTGACCTGTCCCGAGCCCAGTTTGACTTGGGTCGTTCTTGAGCTGGGTCGAGCCCAACCCACCCCTTTGAACACCTTTACCTTTAACTCTCTATAAATAATCCATTTCCATCAAAAGAAATTGACAAAATTGCCACCAAAACCCTATCTTCCCTTTCAGAAATCCTACCTCAATCTTGCCGCAGTCAAGGTTACCGCCATCACTGCCACCATGAGATTCTGTCATTACTCACATTTGCATAAGTATCAAATACAAATGTGAAAAGTGCCCAAAGTAATTGGAAAAATTATGTAAACAAATATGTATAAGTGTCTAAAAAATTATGCAAACTATTTGTCCAATAATATGCAAACTATTTGTTCTCTGCTAAAATAATATAAAAAAGTATAAAAGTGTTTGAATAAATATGTTAAAGTGTCAATAGAAGTAATATGCAAATAATTTATTACCCTAACAAATGAAAGTGTTTAAATCAATAAATAAAAGTGTCTGAATAACTATGTAAAAATTTCTAACGAAAAATAAAAAAGGAGTATAACAATAAGCAAAAAATTTGTTATCCTCAAAATTAAAAGTGTCTAAAAGAATAAGTTAAAGTGTCTAAATAAATATACAAAAATGTCTGAATAAATATATAAAAATATATAACAAATGTATAAAATGTCTGAACAAAAATGTTTGAGCCCCACTTGTCTCTTCTTCGCCCTGTATCTCTTTGCCTTACCAAGATCTTTGGTCAAGGGGAGACACTAGAGTGTCGAAGATCTAACTGATCTGGCCAAGGTTTCAAGAGGTGCGACAAGGTTCTCGGTGATAGGATGGAGCATCGAGGAAGTGGCTATCAAGTAGATTGGGTAGATCAGACGTCCCTAGTGAGAGACCGAAGAATCAAAGAGGCCGGGAGTCTAGGAAGTCAGGCCAATAATTTGAGCAATGGTGAAGAGCCTAAGGTGAAAGATCAAAGCATCGGTAAAGAGATCACACATCAATTAGAGATTGGAGCAGTGATTCGATTAGGCAATACGATTCAATCATGCAGTAATTTGATCAAGTGGCGATTTGATCGCTAACACTTCGAGCAGCTACCGTTGGAAATGAGATGATCGGAATGAAGATAGAGAAGAGCAGGCGGCAATCAAAAGGAGAGCTCTCAAATCCACTGCATCCTTCCTCACTCTAATAATCATGAACACAATTTGGAAGGAAAAGCATGGTGATCGGCAATGAGAAGAGCGGCGATGAGAATAGGAACTGGTTGAGAAAAACGGTTGCGATCGGTGGTAAAAAGAGTGTGGCAAGAAGAGTGGCGGCGATGAGAGGGAGGGAAAGGATTGAGAATAGAAATTTTGAGGGGAAAATTGTAAAATAGTCCCTATGTCTAGTTAGACATATGTGCATGATATCCATTATGCAAATATCATCTGAATATGTATAATGATTTTGATGACTATATTAAAAGTTAGAAATCAAATTTAATAAGTGTTAGATTCTTAATAATGTTAATTAACATACTACAATAATCTAGGGCTTTTGGTATGGCAAAAACCGGAGCAAAATCGCATCATAGCAAAAAAAAAAAATTTGCTATGATAAAAATTAATGCAACAAATCATAGAAAAAATTTCTATCATAAATGAGAATTTTTGAAATATCGAGGCAACACAATATTGTCACATAGTGAGGATTTTGCCTCAATTCAACTGCTATGATTATAGTCCTCGCTAACAGCTGTTATGATTTTGCCTTACTTTACCTACTATGATTTTGCCTTACTTTAACAGCTATGATTGTACCATGATATATTATTTTTTTTATTTTTTAAATGATTATAGTGTATTAGTTTTAATTATTATATTATATCAACAATAATTATCAAATTAGGAAATAAGAAAAATAAATATGAATGTTAAATAAATATTAAAATATTATTAAATTAAATATCAATTATTTACAAAATTGTGTTAGTGACATGAATTAATTATGCCTCATGAGCACAATTAACATCAAGTAACATCAATTAAACATGTTCTTTGTTGATTGAAGACATGATGTTTAATTCCTTCCCCTCTTCCTCCTACTTCTTCTCTGTAAATAAACAAATTGCAATAAAGAGATCTGAGCTTCTGATAGATCAATTATGCCTAACACGGAAAAAAATAAAAAGAAAAACCCCAATCACAAAATCAGGAAACAATCAAAGACACAACTCTAAAAGAAACATTAACATATGTTACCACCTTCACAAAATGGGAAAAATACAATATAAGGACATAAACTTGTATGCTTTAATTTTCACCATAGTGTATGAATTGTGAAGTGTAATGTATTCAATATACACTCCTCTAAATGGCATAAAAAATGATAATTTGGTCCTTAAGAAAGCATTGGCATATTGCCTAATTTTCAAGCAAGTTATGGACTAAATTGTAAGGTTACAAAAGTTAGGTACTCAATTGCACAAATTTCCAAAGATTGCTATTGAAAGCCCATGTATGGAATTGTGAGGAAAGGACATGGATGGAATTATGAAGAAAGGACATTGATGGAATTAAGGATATTGTTGGGGACCAAAGTGCTCAAAGAAAGCAAAGTTAGTCATTTAATGCTTAAGGACACTTAAGGGCTTAAGTGTCCCAAACTTTTCTAAAGGTGAAAATAACCCCTGACCAAGATTAAAATAGGTCAAAAACTGTCATTTTCCCATCCCAAATGGCTGGTAAAAACGTTGTCCGAGTATGGCTTAAAGTTTGCAAAATTTACAAACATGCCATTACTAAAGACCAAGAAAGTAATAAAGCTAGAAAAAAAATCATTTTCTCCCCATTTTCTTCCAAAAATTTGACCTCCACCTACTAGGGTTCTTCCTTGTACTCCTCCACATCCCTCCATGGCCACCTTACTGCAAAAAATCAAGAGAAGGCAAGAGAAGACAACCAAAGCATCAAGGAAGATCATAAACCCTAGTTTTCGGGTTTATCTAAGGTTTATTGGATTTCCAGCAAAAGGTAAGGAGTTCTCTTGCTCTCATGGGATGTTTAATGTATGTCCAAGCATCCATGAAGCTAGGGCTAATCTTGGAAGAGAGCCATGAGCTTGATGAACTAAGCTTAGTGAGAGGAGCGCACTTAGTGCAAGTTTTGTGACCTAGTGTGAAGTGCACAGTGATGGCAGCGAATTTAAGGGTTTCTATAGCTTAAAGTTAGTACTAAATAGTATTAAAACTCTCCTAATTCCATGCTTATTCTTTAATAGGTCTTCCATAGTGATCTACTTATGTTTATAACATGTTTTATGGACTAACCAATGAATGTTGTTACTGCCACATACATGTGTTTGATTGCTGCATTTGGATGTTCTACATTGGATATTTGCATTGTGTTTTCTTTTGTTTTAGTGTCTTCAAATGCAGGTGATTGATAAAGGTTACATTACCTTAGTGTTAAAGTGCTCTCCTTACTAAGTTTCTCCATGAAGCTTACCTCCCCTCAAATCTGCCCATTTTAGGTCTAGCAGAAAGTTCACATTCAAACTGACCTGTTTTCATTCGAGTTTTAATATGAAATTTTAGTTAATTGAACATCCATGTGACTAGTTACAATCTAGAAAGTTTGGTGATTTTAGGAGCACATTTGGTATTTTTAGTGATGGTGCTTATTATGTTACGCAGTAACTGTCCAATATCCTGTTTTGGAGTGCACTGTGTCTCAAGCATCTCCTGTGACTTGGGTATGTGTCTTTAGCTAAGTTAAGGCCATGATCTAGTGCATGGATGCATGTAAATGTAAGGCATGTAAATTTTGAACACGTATGTGAACATTTGAGAATAGTTTCGCTATGTATGTGCAAGTGGTGCACAAGCTGTCTAAGTGTGAATGATGACCTGCTTGTTTGTAAATTCTGTTTTGACCATATAAAGTTGCTATATTCAAGAGAATGTAATTCCTATGTGTATTAGACATTTATGGGATAGCCTTGGAGGGCTTACCCCTTGTGAATGAAGTGTTAGCACACTTATGAAATTTTGTATGGGCATAATGGTCATAAAGCAGACAGAATTTCGACCTGCACTCAAAGTTCTATATCCCCCTATGTAGAGTGAATCTTGGTATGAAATTTTGACCACACCTAGATTCTATCTAGAAGTTTAATGTGGATTTGAAATTCTTGCATTTGGAGCCCTGTAGCCAAAGTTATGCGGTTGCAAATTTGGCTAATTTACTGTTCATTTGGTCAAAATTTTATAACCAACTTCAAAAATCCATAACTTGGTTCATAGGTGGGCTATTGATGTAAAACCAAATTCCTTGATTTGGTCTAAGTTTATGCTTGATAATGGGGTGAAAAAAATAGGGGGAGTATGTCACGAAACGGGGCCCCAGTGCCCCATAATCTTGTAGGCTCTTAGGGATCATGAATCCCTCTAAGTTACTATTGGCTAACTATTACTCGTCAGTATAAATTTAAACAATTTATATGCAACTAGTTTCTTAGCCTACTTAGTTCAAGAGATATGCATGCTTTTGTCCTGGCAATGCAAAAGAATAAATAGATCATTGGTTAAAAACGTTGCTCAAGCATTTCTATTAAAACATACTTAAAACGTGCCAAGACATTGAAATACTAGTTACTTTGACTACAAGTAATAGTTTGTGCATACAATATACTTCTAGCATGCACCCAAAAGTAACAAGATGGATTTACATCACAATGTATCCTATTAGAGGCAACTTTCTTAGTACACAAGGTACTATATACAAGAGACAAAAACTAACTAACTAAGATCATCTACTTGAGCCCCACCTTGAGCTATCCAAGCTCCAAGTGCAAGCCCTTCCTTAATTCTTGTTCTTGTGCACTCTTAGCCTCTACACTGTAAAGGCACAACTTGGTTAGCACATAAGTTACACCACAAGTAACCTAGAATCACAAGGATTCTCAAGAAAAGTACCTACAAAATAGAAAGCTTAGGCCTCAGCTGTCAACTAGTGACTAGGCCCGGAGTTAGAACCTGCACAATAAACTTAAGGGAGTGAGTACTTAAAAGTACTCAGTAAGGGTCCCTTGAATACCTGCAAGAAGATAGCAGCAACCAAGATGCAACCATGGCAAACAAGCAACCAAACAAGTGGATCAACCAACAAACAACTCAAACAATCAACAAACATATATATAAGATATGCAATGCATGAATGTATGGTATGAAATGCACATAATGCATGCACTTGGGACTTTCTGCACTCTAAGTGCCATAAAACTTGTCGTGAGCTCAAACGGCGGAGGTACTTGAGATACTGGCCCTCGTATCCCGGATACTTTACCTCCCTTAAGTCCCACCTACGGGTTCTAGAGTAGGTCGTCACCCCTCTGAAACTTACCCATCTTTACCCTTAACTTATTGCGTAAGGTAGTCATCCTATGTGGTTTAACTAGCCAAACCCTTAAGGTTTAACTTAGAGCACTCATAGTGGCTTGCTTACCAAACCAAATGGTTTGGTCGGGATCGACTTAGGTTTTCCTCCTCATTGACCATAGGTAAATGACGTTCTACTCGGCCAACAAAGAGTCTAAAAACCCCCTTAATCCCCTTAGTGCTCATTTAGAAGCTTAAGCACTTTGATTTTCTTAACCACCAAGTCATACTCTTTCTTAACCACACAACTTAACTACCACTTAAATAATGCATAATTCCCAGCTTAGGAAGGAGTTCTAGACCCAACCGAGGCTACGGAATGTCTTAACTTAGCCTAGGGATGAAAACCGAGAGTTTGAGACACTCTTAGGATGCCCGGAGCTTGGGGGCAAAATGCCTTGGCGGCGCCGTTGGCGACGCGTCGCCACAGGCATCAGTGTTCGGAGAACATTTTTCGTTTCTCGGCGACGCGTCGCCAACTCGCGTCGCCGGTTATGGTGTCGACACTGGCGACGCGTCGCCAACGCTTTCCAGCGTTGCGCGACAGCGTGCGACCTTGCACGAAAACTGCTCAAACTTTCTCATCCCAAACTCAAATCACTTGGGTCTTGTTTCTAACTCATTCCCACACAAAACACTACATTTCTATGCATTATTTGAGCTTAATTAACTTGAACCCTTACCTCAATTTAGCTACAAAGCAAGCATTGAAACATAACCACCTTAGCTCAATCAAGCTCCCTTTGAGTTCCTCACCTAAAACCAATGTGATATGGCACCAAATACTTCAAACCAAGACCATTTCTAGCTATGGAAACAACTTAGAACCAATCCAAATGAACCCAACAAGCTTACCCACGAATTTTGAGTCCAAACTAGCACCAAAAAGCAAATTGGAGCTAGAACACCAACAAAGAAGCTTGATGATTCCTACTAACACCTTGGGCTTCCTCAATTTGATGAAGAATTGCAGGAAAAGAAGCTTTGGGCTGGGATTTTGGAGAGGGAAAGTGGAGCTACGAATTTGGAGTTGAATGCAAATGACTAAGGAAGAAGAAGACTTAACAACTTAAACTAACTTATACTAAATCCCCCCACTTGGCAAACTTCTTCCTCTTTTGCTCCACAAACTCTCAATTGTTTTAAATGGGTCACCAACTCTCACTCAAAACCAACTTTCCTTTGCTCTAAAGGATGCTAAAAGCTTCACACACTTGATTTCTTGGACACTTTAGCCACTTAAGAATTAAATGGCTCAAATAGACACCTAGTGTCACAAGTTCTCAAAACTTTCAAAGATGGTTCTAATAGCTAGGATTACTAATGGTCTTGATTTAACTATGCCAAATCACACTTAGGAACTCACTTACTTAATTAAGCTTACCTTACTTGCTTAATAAGGTGCTAACTTGAGGTACTTAACTTAACGAAACACTTAAACAAAGTAAAATAAATACTTACTTGCTTAGTCAACTAGGAGAACCGTCACAGAGTACATGGCTATATCAATACATTTTTTTTAGAGAAGTTCGGGTGCAGTGGCTGGAAACATGAACTTAACAGGATTGCCTAGTGTATGGTAACCAAGATTAAGACTTGTGCTAGTGTTTTTCTTCCTTGCTGCCATGATGTGCATAAAATGAAAATATGTATGTAATGGTTGAACCAATATTCATATATTCACATAATGCCCAAGAAGGCTACTTGGGTATGCATATTAAGGGTATTGTTTTGATGGCCTACAAGACATACCAATCCTGGGATTTTAAATGCATAATTTTTGCACCATAACTGGCCTACACCAGAGTGGGTAACAACATATATACTCATATCACTAATTAACACAAATTAAACATATAAAATTGAATAAAAAAATAGGAGCTTACCTTGTAAATGATTATCATGAAGCTTCCATGCTACTAGAGAAGAGAGAAGAACTTCCATGTTACTGAAGAATAGAGGGAGAAGAGAGGCCATTTACGACGATTTAAATCATAGCAATTTCAAATGATGGTCACATGTCTTCAATTTTCTACAATCTTCACATGTTTATCGCCATTATATCCAAAACTTTGCCACGTAACTTTTGATGATTTAAATTATCGCAAACTTGAATGTCAAAATTTTCAACAAAAAATTTTGAAGATTTTCACTTCCCTCCAAAATATTTTACATTTGCCTATGATTTACGTATGAATTTGCCTTGATTTTTTATTTTTGCTATATCACTATCAATTACTAAACTATAAATTCTTCCAAATTTTTGGTGAAAGCTTAAGTTTTTGAAAAGTTCAAGGATTGTCAGAATTATGCTATGAACACCAAAATCCCTTTTGGTCCCTCAAGCTATAGTGACTCAGTCACTTTAGTCTTTGATGCGTGACTCAGTCAATTTGGTCCTTCGAACTATGAAACATAGAATGCTTTACACCTTTGACTCAGTAACTCAAACAACTTGATGTTAAGATCTTTAGAATGGTTCAGTGACCAGATTGTAAACATTTAAAATTGCTAAATCACAAAAATATCTAACTTGAAGCAATTAATTATAATTAAACCTAAACCTAAACTCACATCTCTTCACTGCCACCTCCACTATGTCCTCCTTGCCACCATCCCCAACCCCGTCCCCACCTCCACCCTCCAAATCTCCCCCTCCTCGATCCTCACCTTTACCCTCCAGGGTCCTCCCCGCCACCTCCATCATCTTGCATCCCACTACTACCTGAAAGATTGCGCTCTTTCATCCTCCACCCTATTCTTCATCCTTCGCCTTGTCCTATCCTTCATCCTCCACCTCATCGCCACCACTTCTTACAAGTAGGCCTGGGTCGCCATCATCACCAATGCCTCCAATGAATATGTCAGATTTGCCAATGAATTTCCTACTCCACCCTTTGCCGTCCTTCATCTTATTTGATGTCCACCATTTCCTATACGAATCGAAAGAAAATAAAAAATTACATTTTTGTAATGGGATATATTTTTGTTCATTAATTATATTTGTAATATTTTTTATCTTTTATTTTATAGTAATTTTTTGTAAAAAATTACAATTGATTTTGTAATTAATTATATTCTTTTAATTAATTTAATTTTTTTTGCTTCTAATTCAAAATTGATGAAAAATAAAAAATAATTTTGTAATTGAATATATTTTTTTTATTTAATTAAATTTGTAAAATAAGATTTTTTTTGTAAAAAATAAAATTGACTCTATAATTAATTATATTTTCTAATTAATTGTATTTTTTATAGGTTCCCATTTGAACTTTGGGAAAAATTAAAATTAAAATGTTTCTTATTTGTGGTTTAGATTTATAGATGTTAAAGTATATGGTATAAAATAGAGAAATTAAGAAGATGACTAACTAGACAGATAATTGTGTTTTTATTTTATAGTTTAGTTACGTAACAGACTTATGGTCAAAGGGGTAAAGTGCACTAAGGTTCATAGTTGAAGGACCATGTTACATTGCGCCAAACTGTAGGGTCTCTCTTCACTAAGTCACTAAAGTTCGAAGGATTAAAAAAGATTTTGGCCTATTATGAATGATTAAAATGGTTATTTTTTGCGTTCTGCCCAAATACCACTCTATTCCATTTGATTTTTTCTATAATTTTGCCTTGATTTATTATTACTTTCCCACAATTTTCCCCCAATTTCTTATAAATTTCTACGATTTTCCCATGATCTGCAACTACTACACAATAAATGACTAAACTAAAAAATCTTAAAAATTTTGTGTGAAATTGTAAATTATTGAAAAGTTTAGGGGTCTATGTAAGTAATTATTGTCAATGATGAATTTTTGTTTTCAAAATTTCAGTTCCTAGTTTCTACGAAAATCATTAAACTTAATAAATATGGAAAATACAAAAGAGATTCTACTTTCTAAATATAAAAACCCCTAAAGTGGAAACTTACTAAATATGTTTAATTAGTAACTGAAACATATGTATAAAAGTTCCTTACCCGAGTTAAGCATATGCAATTAGTTCAAGTGAGTCCCTAACCCCACCATTATTGAAGGCCGATTTTTGTCAAGGCTCAAGAGATGAGAATCATGACAATTAGTTATGATCAAAATTGAGGGTTGCTCAAAGGTTTAGGGTTTAAGGTTTAAAGGATAGGGTTTTATTGTTGCTAGTTAAGATTGAGGGTTAGGGTGTTTAGACAGTGAGAATTAGGAATAAATCCAAAGGGTTAGAATTTACAAGTTTGCGGTTAGTGTTAAAGTTTAGGAATTTAGGGCTTTTGTGTTTAAGGTTTAAGGTTTAGGGTTTAGTGTTTATGGTTTAGGGTTAGCGGGTAAGGATTTAGGGCTTTAAGATTTAGGGTTTGGGTTAGTTTAAGGGGTTTAAGGTTTAGTGTTTACAGGTTAGGTAGGGTTTAAAGTTTATTGTTTAAGGATTAGGGTTTAGGGTTTAGGGTTTAGGGTTTAGGGTTAGGGGTTTGAGGTTTAGAGTTAGGGTTTAAGGGTTTAGGGTTTAGTGTTTAAGGATTTGGTTAGAGTTAGGGTCAGGATTGGGAGGTTTAGCATTTAGGGTTTAGTGTTTTGTGATTTTGATTTTGGTTAAGGTTTTAGAGTTTAATGTTTAGGGATTAGGGTTTAGGGTTAGGATAAGGATTAGTGGTTTAGGGATTTGGCCTAAGGTTTAGGGTTTTAGGTAATTGTTTAGGGTTAGGGTTAGGGTTTTAGGTTTGAGGCTAAGGGTTTATGGATTTATGGTTTTTAGGTATAAGGTTTAGGAATTATGGTTATGGTTTATTTAAATGTTTGTTTCTTTCTTTTTGTTGCGCTGTGTTGAATTTACACATAATGGTTAATTTTAGGTAGTGTTAATAAGTTTTGTTGAAGAATGATTTGTTTATAACCTTCATAAGTCTCTCTCAAACTAAAAAATAGTTAATATGAAAATTTTGTTTTTTTTATTCATGTTAGTTCGTTTAGATTTTTATGGCAAATCGAACTAGATATTATGACAATTTTGCTACATAGGATTACTACAATTTATATCACAACAAAACTATCACAAAATTTGCCCTTAAATTTTTTTGTCCTAATGTGTAAGATGATTTAAAACCTAAGTATAAAATCATAGCAAAATCATCACATTTTGCAAAAAAAATTTTATCATAGGAATTAGAATCATCAAAAAATCGTCTCCAAACTAGTTGCTAATTGGTTAATACTTGTTATAGCATCAATTTTATGACAATTCCTTTTTGTCTTAGTTAGAATCATCACTAAAGGTCATCGCTTTAATCCCATTCTCTTGTAATGGCAAAACACATGAGTTACCAATGATGCACGATTCTCGCTATGATGCCTTGGTGATATGGATTAAAGTTTCTATACAAGAGCACAAATGAGACTGTAAAGCCTTGCAAAAGACTCCCAATACTCAAGTATGAATCCTAGAAGAGGTATAAATACTAAGGAAGTTATCTCATATCTCATTGATGGTCATTAATAGCTATTTTTAAGCTTCGAAGGAATAGGCTTAGCCAACGAGAATTTTTTTTTTAGTGGCTACCATGTAATGACATATGAGTCATTTTCATAAAGTAGCTTGATTTAGGGCCTTGATTTAGGCAACTGTTTTATATTGGTTGAGAGCTGTTAATGTTGGGGACACCTATCTTTGTGGGATCCATTCCTTGTGTGCATTTTGTGTGTGCTGTTCCTACCTATAGGATGCTTAGTCCCTAATTGCATGTTAGGAGCCTAATAATTTTGGTTATGGATATTACTATTTGGCCTCAAACCTCAACATAGCCATTCTAATCGTTGTTAGAGGCTTTTAGTCACACTTGCTATGCCACAAGCCATGTAATAATGTGATGTGAACCCCTTAATGACTAGACAAAAAATGTGCCTAAAATGCTACAGGCTCCACAAATATGCTTTTAAAAGACTGGTTCAGCCTCCACACCTAACCAACTTGTATCTAGAAATGATAAGTATAAAGAAGAATACACAAAGAACCAAAAATCCGTTGTTTGCCAAGCTAAGTCCTCAAAGAACTCAAGAAAGAATGCTTCTCTAGAAAAAAATATTATAGTCAATCAAATTTAAGGGTTACAAGCATATTGGTGTTATATGTGTGAAAGTTTTACAATCAAAACCAATAATAACCCATAAGTGTACTATGTGAAATTGTAGTAGTGGCAAGTTATGATTGTTTCCATGGAGATATTCTCATTGAATTTGTCAATTAACTACCACAACATTTGAGCCAATTTCAACTAGATAAAAAATGAATAAGAATTTATCTAAATGCTCCTAAAATAAAAGACTAACTAAACTTGTGGCACTAAATAGAAACTTGCAACTAACTATGGTAAACCCAAAAACTTTAATTAATGTGATTAAAAGGCACTTCATAGAGCTTTCAATATTTGAATGGTTGATTATGCTAACGAGGGCTATTTCTTTACTCTCCTCTACTTGTTAGTGAAGGAACCAAAAGTCGAACACCACTTTTCCAAGATTGACTTCATTTCTCCCTTAAGCCCCCGGTTTGAATCCCATCCTAACCAATTAACTTAGGGTCTTGGATTATGAAAATTCTTCCCTGTTCCAATTTAGCTAGGCTTTCCTAAGCAGTGATTGAATCTATAATGCAAGTCAAAGTTAGCCATACTTCAACAAGCACGAACACAAGCACAAGAAAAATTGAACAAGCAACAATAGAGGTTAAGGAGAATAAAACATCAAATTAACATAAATCAACCAAGTCAAGTAGCCACAACTATAGGAAGTAAAATAAATCGACTCCATGTTCAACATAAATATAAATTCAAATTCTACAAGAAGCATGAACAAATTGAGAAGAAGAAACTAAAGAAAACCTAGTTGAAGAGAAGAAATTGCAGGAGTAGCCAAATTCCCTTGCTTGTTCCTTTATTCTCTTGTTCTTTTCCTTCAGATTTCCAACTCTTGCTTCTTCAACTTAGAAAGATGGATGAAGTTAAAAATGCAAGATGGAATTTTAAACCCTAGGAAAGCAATTGTGGGAGGGAAGATGTCTCTAGAAAGTAGAGAATTGGCTATTTTTGAAGGTCAAACTTGTCCTTGTTAAGGCCAAACACAAGCTAACAAAAGATACCAGAAAAGCATAGCTTTAGGTCACTGTCAATGAAAGCCATGACCCTGGTGTAGATTGTGGAATTTCTAAGTAAAGAGGAGGTTTTGGACATGGCCTTTGTGCATCTGGATGACTCTACTTACTTTTGGGAGGTGCTGGGGATGCGGCTTCATTTTTTAGGGCTGTAGCCTTGGCATCTGATGGAGTTTGAGCTTTTATAGTCACGGCTCTAGTGCTTACCTTTAGTGTTTTAGCCATAATTTCTCCTACATGTGTTTGAAATATTTGATTGAAAAACCCATGTGAAGGTAAGAAGGAGGGCTACAAATTTCATTCATTCACCAAAGCCTGAATTTGCCAAGAAAATGTCCAAAATCCAAACTTTTTTACTCTAAATTTACCTGAATTTTGTTTGTTTTTGTTCCAATTGCTTTAATTCCTTTTCCATGCCTTGGATAACACCTACTACCTATAAAATGACCAATGATAACAAGAAAGTAGCAAGAATATGTTGTTTTGAGCATAAAGTTTGAGGACAAAATGGAGTATTTGGGCAACACATCACACCCACAAACTTAAATATTTGCTAGTCCTTCACAAATATAAACTAGAAAAAAATAAAACAAGCATAACAATGAAAGAAACAATGTAAGCCTGATTTTACATTATGAAATTATCGAATTCCCAAAAGCAACATAAGAGAAGTTAAGGCAAGTAAAGAAAGAAAGACTGTTACTAATGGTAGATGGTTACCCCTTTAGTGTTTCACTCCAACAATTTTCAAGGTTGCGTTAATGTGGGAAGAAGCTTGTACTGTGATTTTGATGCATAAGCTTACAAGGGAATCTAGAACTCTTGCACTATTTTCCCTAAGAAAGTTGTATTCACATACAATTCCATTGACAACATTCATGGTTCTAATAAGGTTGAGCTCGGTGTCGATAGGAATTTGTAGGAGGCACTTTTGTGGTGGAGCTAATAAACTAGCCAAGCATATCAACACCATGACAAACAAAAAATTTCACCCTAAAGACCCACCCAAAGGATTAACAATAAGAGCTCATGTAGTTTCTTAGCTTCAAGTAACTTCCAAAACAAATCCTTATGCAACATTTTCACAAATTCTTGAGTGATTCTCAAGGTACTTAGTTGAAAATATTTCTTTTATCTCTTATAGAGATTTTCTTTTTTCTCTTTCTTTATTTTTCTTTTTTTGTAGTAGGGGCATTTTCTTAGTGAACTTGCTTTTTGCCTTTTTCTTAGGGAACAAGTACTCTTGATGAAGCTCGAGGCCTACTCAAATTTTAAGAACCTAAAATCACACACATTTTATCAAGAACAATAAAAGCCACTACTATAGACACATTTTACCAAAAAATGACTCAATCCAAAACTCCCCCAAACTCGTTCATTGCTTCAAACTCACATGTTGAAAGTTCCTTACCCTTCCTAAACCCATAAGTAGAATGCTCAACCAGTTTCAAGGACTAGGAGATGGTAAAAATGAATGAATATGGTTTATTATGCAAGTTCAATCAACAACACTAGGCTTTAAGGCTTAAAAGGGTTATCTAATGATTGATGTAAAGTTGGCTATTTGGATGTGCATTTAGCCCTAAATTTAGTATTTTTCATCCTTAATTCACATGCAACAATGTGGGTTTAAAAGGATCCATCAAGCAAGTTCTAGCTTCAGCCACAAAGTAAAGAGCATTGAAAAATAAAATAACAATCTATAGCACACACTAGGATAAAAAAGCGTAGTGGGTGAAGTTTCTATTGTTAATGACAAATGAAAATCTTTCTCTAGTTTACAAAACTTCAATTGATTTAAAATTTCAAATAGATTCATTCAAACATGAAAAAAAAGGTGTACACTAGGCTCCTAAATGCACTAAACCTACATGCAATCTACATGCTCCTAAATGCACGTACTTTTACAAAAAAAATATTAAAAATTACCTAAAACTAGTCTAAACAAGAAACACACAATGAAAAGTCAAGTCATAGGAAAGCACTCAAACCAGCATAAACAAAAACACATTTTTCCCCTAAACTTAAAACCAACACTAACCACAATGTTGATAAAAGAAAAAGAAGAAAGAAATGCAATTTTGTTTAAGAATCATACTTGGGAGGCAAATGATCCTACCTACAATTGCTTCCATTGAAAATCTTGGTAATGGTGACACTTCATGTTTCCATGTGATTGATAGATCTTTCCACCACACTCCTACAACAGTCAAGAGGACCAATTAAGAGACAAATTTTCAAAATTTAACTTATTGAAACACTACTTAAAACTCAAAAGATATATGTGTGTTAGGTTGCCTCCCAACATGTGCTTGATTTATTGTCTCTAACTAGACACCAACTCCTATTTGTGGCACTAAGGTCGATGATGTAGCTCTACTCCATCTTTCAGGCAAGGATTTCTCCAGAGCAAAAAGAGCCTAAGATTCATCCGACAAGAGGTGTTTCTATCCAATCTTGAATCTCCATTTACTTCATCTTGATGCACCTTGATATGCTCATATTTGTACATGTTTTCTAGATGCTTTCCTTGATAATTGCTTTTCCTTTGATATGTTTTTGGTAGGAATTTGTGCTTAATTGATTTATACTATATTTTTAGGTATTATTTTAGCTCTTTTTAAGGTTAGGAAGGATTTTGGACAAGTTTTGGAGCTGAATTGAAAGTTTTTGAATAAATTTTAGAAAACACATCTTTAAACATGTCCATGTAAGCTACAAACATGCTATTGTTACCCTATTACATGCCCATGTTCTAGAGGTCAAACATGGCAGTGTCACAAACTATGTTTGCTTGCTGTTAGGGTTTTCTCAGGTTATTTCTATTGAATCAAATTAGAATAGAAAAGGGAGACACCCAGAGGCGACCAAAGGCTTCCAAAGGCAGCCAAAAAGGGAGAAGAGAGGTGAAAATACAGAGAAAAAGAGTTTAGGTTTCATAATAGAAGGCTGCCAGAGGTAGTTTTGATGATCAACATTAATAAGTTTATGCTAGAGGAAGGATTTCTTGGACTCATGCTTAGAGCAGATTAACCCTAAGATGAAATTGTTGTTATGATTACTTTTGGTTTAATATAGTTTTAGTTTTCTTGCGATCTATCCAATGTTCTTTGATGCATTGACTAATAGTAGGTAGCCTATTAATTTAATGTTGGATGATGAACATATGCAGGTAGTATCTGGTATGTTTGTTGTGGATCACTGTAGGGTAGAAGGGATATTACCATAGTCAGGAGTAATGACTGGCATAATACCTCCATGCTGGGGTAAAACTTAGTAGTCGGGTTGCAAAATTAATAATGCATTCTTAAGAAGCATGATAGGACTAAACACCCTATTGGTGACATAAGAATAGAGATTACTAATCGGGAGTAATGTGAAGCTAATCTATATGAGATAATACTCCACGGTCCAAATTAACAATATAGTTATTAAACAAAAGTAGGAATAATGTAATAGATTTCTTGGGGGATTCATATCTAAGCATGACATATCTTGATTGTTGATCATTTGACTTGTTTTATATTGCCAGTAGCTATTTAAATATTTTTTTGCAGGATTATTTAGTTTAGTTTAGTTTGGTCCTTTATTAGTTAGTTAAACAATCCTTTAATTGTTGGTTAGATAATAGAGAGATATTTAGTATGGTGGACAACTTCATTTTGTGGGAAAAATCATCTTGACACTTAGCATGTCTATACTTGAATGATAGGTGCGTTTGCCTATAAGTTCACATATATAAGTATAGAGAGTTTTGATACATTCACGTTAAGAATTGAATAAGTGCATTGAGAAAAGTTGTGAACTGAACAACATGTCAAGTTTCTGACAACATTGCTGAGGAACATTTATTGAGATTGCTACCTGAGAGATTAATCTTTATCAGTTTAGCTTACAATTTTCTTGTAGTGTTTTCTTTTCAATTATTTATTTTATTTTTAGTTTGCTAATTTCTTGTTCTTTTCTTGTAGGAGAATTAGTGTATGAATCATAGGTATCTTGGTGAAGTGGTGAACGCTGATCTAGAAATTGAAAAAATGTTAAGGTGACTTTGTTATACAGGGAACATTGAGTTACTGCCACTACCTCCGAAAGTAGAGAATCAATGAGAAAATCGAGAGCTATTAACCATAGAAGATCGTAACCAAGTAAGGAAAATGCCTAAACATGCAAAACCTTCTCTTGGAGGGTGAAATCTTGTATTGTTAGACCTTATATCAATGCCAACAATTTGGAAATCAAACCAAATATTATTCAGATAATTGCAAAATTGTGTTTAGTTTAATGGTTTTAGCAGATGAAGATCCTAATGCTTATATTGCTAGTTTGTTAGAAATTTGTGATACATATATAATTAATGGAACTAGTGAAGATAGCATTCAGTTAAGGCTATTTTTATTTTCATTTAGAGCAAAAGCAAAGCAATGATTGACTTCACTTCCAAGAGGTTCTATTGCCACTTGGAATGCTCTTGCTAGGAAATTCCTGTTAAAATAATTTCCTCAAGCTAAAGCTGCAAGGTTTCATAATGATATTTGTTCTTTTAGTCAATGATTTTGAGACGCTATATGAAATATGGAAAAGGTTTTAGGATTTGTTGAGAAAGTGTCTACATCGTGACTACCTACACGGATGCAAGTTCAAACATTTTACAATCGTCTGAATTATGCTTTCAAGCATATGATTGTTACAATAGCTGGTGGTACTTTGAACAATAAACACCTAACGCAGCATAGGATTTCATTGAAGAGATGGCAATGAATAATTACCGATGACAATCATCATTGAGAATTAAACCAAGTAGATCAAATTGACGTTTTAATGAGAGAATTCAAAAAATTTTCTCCTAGTCAAAAGCAAGCTACAGTGATGTAATGTGAATTTTGTGGAGAAGGTCATTTAAGTCATGATTGCTGGTCGATCATTGAAACCGTAAAAAATAATTCTGATATCACTAACAACTGAGAATTAATAAATTTGTAGTATAGCAGTGGAAACCAGGTCGAATCCCAAATTCTTTATTTAAAAGCTTCTTGACAGAAAATTGAAATAAAAAATCGGGGGGATTGTTTGCAATAAAAAAAATGAAATAAAATAAAAAAATTATCAGAGAACAAAAATTAAAAAACCTATCAAGTAAGAAACCAACAAAACAATCAAGAATTCAAATATTGGCATTAGTCAACATCCACCAACGAATTCCTATAACTAATCATCGATGCATAGATAGATCAATCAAGACTTTGAATATTCATCATTGGAGCTATCTTCCTACCACTCCTTAGTTATAGTTAATCAGAAAACAAGTGATCTAATTAATCCTAACATCTAAACAACCTAAGACAAGTGGTTTGATTTAATTTAACAATTGCATTAAAAATTAGAGAGATCGATGAAATTAAATAACACAAACACAAGCGGCTGTATTTAATTTATTTGAATGTTCTCCATCAGACCTAATGATTTATGATGCAACAAATCATTAAACCTCAGTTACTTCACATATTAGAGAATCCAAACAATTACAGATTTGATTTTTAACCCAGCAGTAGATTGAATTCGAATAGCAACTGACCTTCTAGCATATAAACGAAACAATCATGAAATTAATCATAAAAGAACATCCAATACTCAAAATATTAATTAATGAATAAAAACAACTTTGATTTTACAGTGCTGAAGAATTAGAGGTTTCAGTTTCTTTCAATTAAAAATAAAAAAAACACTAAAAAGAAAAGAAAACAAACAAGAAAAGAGACAGAGAGTTGGGGGAAGAGAGGGGGGGAAAGAAGAGTTCTTGTGGCAAAGAGAGGGCTATGAGCTGCCCTTCTCCCATTCTAATAAAATAACCTAGTGTGCCAAATTCACAAACTATCCCTAAAATTTTTATATTTTTACAAAATTACCCCAAAAAAATAAAATGATTCAAACTAACTAGAAGGTTTCCAAGTTGTGAGCCAAGCAATGCTCCAAAACATCAGCAACAACTTCAAGCTAAAATTCAACCTTGATGCAGTCACTATTTCTTAAAACTCAAAGCATGAAAGTTGTAGAGAACCTTCTTAGCTTCGAAACGAAACTTGAATAACACAAAACAGACATCTACAACCAAAGATATCCCCAAAATACCACAACTGCTTCTGAACCAGTGATGACTCGTAAATCACGACTTTGAAGCTAAATTGACCCCCTTAACGTGCAAACTGGGTTTCATGGTATAAATGTGATTTGTAGCTCCAGATGTTTGCTTTTCAATAAATCAAGAATCACTTCATTCTGATCTCTATAGCTAAAGATTTAAGTTTTCTACCGGAATATCACTAATCTGTCAAAATCCTGAAAGAACACAACCAAATTAAAACTTGTAAAATGACAAATTAAATCCACTCTTAATCAATTGAGTCCAGATATGCTGGAAGCTACAAAAAATACTCAAAATATATCTTTAAGGTTCAAAACATATTAAAACATACTAAATATGAGAGAAATAAATATAATAAATATAAGCTTATCAAATTCCACCACACTTAGCTTTTGGTCGTCCCCAGGCAAAACTCAAAACTGAAACATACTTTTGAGCTAAACTAAGTAAGATAATTTCACATCCAAGGGTCTTGAAAAACTTAACAAGTGGAATTAAGTACGCAACCTACTCGGCAATAGCAACTCAAAACTAAATAAGTCATTGAAAACAATTTCTTCTTAAACTAGCAACGATCACCATTGAAAATCCAAGAAAAACATCAAACTTTTGTATGAAGTAAAGGGAACAAAACAATTAGATAACAACTCAAAAAGAACAACTGATCTTACCACAAACCCATTGAAAATTAGAAATCAGTTGATAATTTTTTTTTTTAATTTTTACTTGATTTTTTTTTCATTTTATCTTTTTCTTGTATTCCGCTATTTAGCGAGTATATAATAGGGGCTCTACTATACCCAAGCTACTAAGTTGACACAACTCCAAAGTGGTATTTGACCATACTTATGTTCCTAGTACCTTTTCGAGTAGTGATTGACTCTTGCCTTTGGAGAAGACCTCAACCTACTTCAATACCCAGAACAGTGGAGTAGCAAATTTTTTTTCTATCATAATGCAACAATTCAAACAATAATTTTTATTTTTTTCTCAAGTGATTTAAATCATCCATCAACCGAACAAACCACATATTCAACTTAATAAGCTTATAATCTCACAAGGTTTAAATCAATGTACTAAGTACACAAATTTGATAAAAAAAATTAGCTTCTCAAGATAACCATCAACTAGCTTGATAAAAAATTACAAAAACAATTTAAAAATAAATTTTGAAAGTTGCATAAAGACTAATAAATTACAAACTCAACACTCAAGCTAAGCATTCAAGAACCAAAAAGGTAAAATCATCTAACAATTTAGATAAATGCTCAAAAGTATGAATAAAAAAATTTTGGTTCAAAAGTTTTGAAACCTAAGAAAATTAGTGCCCAAGCTACCCACTCCCCCATACTTAAATCGAACATTGTCCTCAATGTTCACAATAAAAACACGAATGGGAAAAAGAAAAGGTACTACCCTGAAGATTGTTTTTGTGGTGATTTGCAGCCCGAAACTAGACTTTAGATTGCTGCCCCTATGTTTCGCTTTTCTTTTAGCCTGAAAAAGTACTGCTAACCGAGAAAACCAATTGTGAGAATAAAAAAAAATTGAAAAATAAAACCAAAGAAAAAAAAAGAAAAGAAAAAAGAAACTTTAACAGAAGAAGAAATCTCCCCAGCAACGGTGCCAAATTTTTGGTCGATCTTCAAAACTGTTAAAAATAATTTTGGTATTACTAACAACTCAGAATAAATAAATTTGTAGTATAGCAGTGGAAATTAGGTCAAATCTCAAGAGAAATTCTTTATCTAAAAGCTTCCTGATAGAAAACTGAAACAAAAGATTGGGGAGATTGTTTGCAATAAAAAAAATGAAATAAAATAAAAAAATGATCAGAGAACAAAAATTAAGAAACATGTCAAGTAAGAAACCAATAAAAAAATCAAGAATTCAAATATTGGCATCAGTCAACATCTACCACTGAATTACTACAACTGATCATCGATGCATAGATAGATTAATCAAGACTTTGAATATTCATCGTTGGAGCTATCTTCCTACCTCTCCTTAGTCGTAGTTAATCAGAAAATAAGTGATCTAATTAATCCTAACTGCTAAATAACCTAAGACAAACACTTTGATTTAATTTAACAATTGCATTAAAAATTAGAAAGATTGATAAAATTAAATAACACAAACACAAGC
This sequence comes from Aquilaria sinensis, assembly GCA_005392925.1. Classification (NCBI taxonomy): domain Eukaryota; kingdom Viridiplantae; phylum Streptophyta; class Magnoliopsida; order Malvales; family Thymelaeaceae; genus Aquilaria; species Aquilaria sinensis. The sequence goes on along the minus strand of SMDT01002999.1, from coordinate 260,227 downwards.
GGCTGTATTTAATTTATTTGAATGTTCTCCCTAAGACCTAATGATTTCTAACGCAGGAAATCACTAAATCTCAGTTGCTTCATAGATTAGAGAAACCAAACAATTACAGATTTAATTTCTAACCTAGCAATAGATTGAATTCGAATAACAACTAGTAGGCCTTCTAGCATATAAACAAAACAATCATGAAATTAATCATAGAAGAACATCCAATCCTCAAAATATTAATTGATGAATAAAATAACTTTGATCTCACAGTGCTGAAGAATTCAAGGTTTCAGTTTCCTTCAACCAATAATAAAGAAACACTAAAAAGAAAAGAAAACAAACAAGAAAAGAGATAGAGAGTTGGGGGAAGAGGGGGGCAGGAAGAGTTCTAGCGGTAAAGAGAGGGGCACGAGCTACCCTTCTCCCATGCTAATAAACTAACCTAGTGTGATAAATTCACAAACTATCCCTAAAGTTTTTATATTTTTACAAAAGTACCCAAAAAAATAAAAAGATTCAAACTAAGTAGAAGGTTTTCAAGTTGTGAGCCAGGCAATGCTCAAGAACATCAGCTGCAACTTGAAGCTGAAATTCGACCTTGATTCAGTCACTATTTCTCAAAACTCAAAGCATAAAAGTTGTAGAGATCCTTCTTAGCTTTGAAAAAAAACTAGAATCACATAAAACGGACATCTACAGCCAAAGATATGCCCAAAATACCACAACTGCTTCTGAACCAGTGATGACTCATAAATTGCGACTTTGAAGCTAAATTTGACCCCCTTAACGTGCAAAACTCCTTAACGTGCAAAACTGGGTTTCATGTATAAATGTGATTTGTAGCTCCAGATGTTAGCTTTCCAATGAATCAAGAATCACTTCATTCTGATCTTTGAACTGAAGATATGAGTTTTCTACCGGAATATAACCAATCTGTCAAAATCCTGAAAGAACACAACCAAATTAAAACTTGTAAAATGGCAAATTAAATCCACGCATAATCAATTGACTCCAGATATGCTGTAAGTTGCAAAATATACTCAAAATATATCTTTGAGGTTCAAAACATATTAAAACATACTAAATATGAGAGAAATAAATATAATAAATATAAGCTTATCAATTGCTACGTACATAATTGGATGAGGAAGACTAAGAAAGTGGATTTTGATGAAAATCTACCATGGTCACAAAAAAATCTATATAGGAATACATATAGTCTGGGCTAGAGGAGCCATCATAATTTTTGTGGAGTAATTAGAGGTAACAACAATTGACTTATTTTCATCCTAGACCATCATAGAAAAGAAAAGCAACCGTAGAAGAATTGATATCGAAGTGCATCTAACATTTTGATGGGACTTGAAGCAACTAAAGGCTAGTTTGTTTAGAATAAATGTAAATTCATTAATGCCTTTTACCAATCGAGTGGGGTCCATCAGATGACTTACTTTAAATTGTTACCCAAAATACTCTTGAAGTTACTCTTATTTACAAGTTAGAGATCAGTCAATTTCTTCTCTTCATACCATAGCTGCTATCCACCAATGCAGAATTTCTCTATTGCCTAGCTCGTTTTCACTTCGTTGTTAGATCTATAGTCTCCATATAAATAACCAAGCACTTGGTCATCTGGCATCGATCCCGGCCCACCATTGTAGATGCCAATAAAGATTCCCTGTCAATGAGAACTCGCAACCTTCCCCATGGACCATACTTGAGATCCCGATCGAGACCCTACTCGCATTCCTTTACCAAATATCATACGTATGGGAACAAGAGACACTAGAGTTTAGTCGCCAATTCGTTTTAACTTAAGTAGGGGTGATCAGTATTCGGTTCAAACCGAAAAAACTAAAAAACCGAAATAACTTGGAAATTTGGTTCAGTTAATTCGGTAATTCAATTCGGTTCAGTTAAAACTGAATAACAAAAATTTCAATTTTGGCTCGATTTCAGTTTTGGAATTCAGTTAATTCGGTAACCAAATTAACCAAAAATTTTTATACCAACTTTTTTTTTAAATTTTTTCATGAACAATAAAGCTACCAAGTAACCCAAATTAGCTTAGATTCTTTTTTTTTTCTTTCCATGGACAATGAATCTTCTATATTGAATGGAATTTGAAAAGAAAAACAATGTCTCTCCCTCATTTCATCTCTTATATAATTTCATTTCCATTTTTTTGGTTAATTTGGTTTGAACCTAACCGAACCAAAATATTTTGGTTTAGTTTGAATTCAGTTTTATAGACTAATTCAGTTAATTTCATTTTTTATCTTCCAAAACTAAAAACCAAATAAATCGACTAATTTGGTTCTGTTTAAACCGAAAAAACTGAATGATTACCCTTAAACTTAAGTTAACTGACTTATTTTTACTTTTACATCTTTTTTGCCTGATACCAATATCATTTGAAAGTCAATATTATGTAAAAACAATAATCCATTTGAAAGTAAATTTTCATGACGTTATTAAATTTTTATGAATTTTTCTTTTTTAATGCCTTAAATTAGAAAAATTCATAAAAAAATTAGTAAGATTACAAAAATTTTATTTTCAATAGATTATTGTAGCTACATAATATTGGCTTTTAATTAAAATAAGTTTCAAGTAAGAAAGATGTAAGAATAAAAAGAAGCCATGTTGGAGTCAATTGACTTAGGTTAAAATGAATTGAGTGTAGATTTTCATTAACCAATTTATAAAGCTCACTCGACACTTCAACCTGTTTCTTTTGGCCCCTCTCTAAATCGACCATCAGAAAACTCTACTAAGGCCCACTAGCGTAATGCTATGAATCGTGAATGTGGACTCGAATCTTAATTTTCACAAAATTAAACTAAAACATAGACATCCTTGCTTATCGATCATCCTAATTATCACCCATCAAAATCTTTAAACAATAAGATACCCATAAAAGCACATGGATTAGCTATAGTCAGAATCAAAAGAACTAATGAGAGATCGCTCTTATTGAAGTGGCCCTTTCAACATCAACAACTAGCTCCTACTTTGCCTCCTTTTCAATCCCTTCCCTTCCTTTAATGTCTCAATCAATTATGTCTTTTGTTCAACTATAGAGCAAAGCTGGGTTGATTCAATTGATTATTCACTTGTCTAAAAGGATTATCAATGGTTTCAGCGTTCTAGATGTCACGATTCAGGTGATATGAGGAGTGACTAGAAGAGGAAAGAATTGCAAAACTCATCTTCGTATCGGTTTAGGGGATACAGGAACATGACGGTGATAGACCTTACTTCCGGCAGTGGACAGTCTTGATGGTGGAACAAATCTTGAGCACAAGCTTGTGGTAGGTAGAGATCCCAACTTGAAACGCTTCAATATCAAGTTATAGACAACATTGAAAGTATTGAGATCTTGATCGGGTATAACTCATAAATAAAGCCAACTTTAGAAGTATCTTGGGGTGCAACTAAGGGTGGGTTTGTTGATGGACCCCACCAAATGAATTTAACACATTAAAGGATTCAATTTTATTCTAAATGAACTAGCCCTAAATTATAATTGAGGAATATGAGAGCAAGCAAACAAAATTTGAGACTACGGCCAACTAGCCAAGATGCTTCTAGAGATGTCGTAAGGTGCTTTGTCGGCCAATATTAAGCCAAATTCGAGAGGAGCAAATAATCCAACCTTCTATCAGAAGGTGGATGGTCATGTAGATTTCATGGTTTTAGAAAGGAAGGAAGAACTCCCGTGAGTCATCAAGGAAGAATTAGAGCCAATGACATTAAACTAAGCGCTTCTTAAGAGATAACCCAAACAACAAATTTTCTATTCTATTCTAAATTGTTTTGATTCTCTACTTTAAATTTTATTATTAGTAGTTAATTGTTTTACATTATCCTTTAAATCCGTGCTATGTGTTTTCATGAAGGAGAATAGGGTCATTTGGGAAGGAAACTTTCATGAGAAGAGGGGAGAAAATGCTGTAGTCTTGTTCAAGCAAGTGCTCTAAAATTTTTAAGTTACAGACCCTGAACATGCCCTTTAACATGCCTATGTTTAAGGCCATGTTAGTCAACATGGTCTCAAACATAGCCATGGTTGCATTGAAAAATGATTTTTCTAAGAAATATTTAAATTTAGTTCTAGTAGGCTGAACACAGTCTTTGTCACAGCCATGTTTATAATTGTGTTTGCCTAAAGTTAAAAGTTCTAGCGAACAAATATATTTGGAGACATGCCATGATTTAAAGTGTGTTAAGTAAACATGATTTTAGCCACACTCGTGACCAAGAACATGTTACCTTTTTATTTTCAAAGGTTTTAAACTCTAGTTTTTAAACATGCTCCTTTGCATGATCATATTTTGAAGCATGTTTCAATTACATAGTCTCTTATATGCCCATGTTCTAAACCATGTTCATCCTTTGTTGTTAAAATTTTTGAGTTCTAGATGCCAAACACGGTATATGTCAAGATTGTGTTTGAAAACATGTTCAGCCAACACATTCAGTGTCATGCCCATGTTGTAACCCGTGTTTCAACTTTTTGTTTTAATAATTTTGGGTTTCAAATGTCAAATATGACCTATTTCATGGCCGTGTAGTGTAGCATGTTTGACACATTTTAATGAACATGGTCTTGAACACGTCTATTAGCATAGCCATATTGCTAAATATATAAGGCCCATCGTGAAATCTCACTAGACCACTTCCCCTTTTTGCACGTAATACTTTCATTCTTTCTCCTAAAGCCCCCAAACCAAAACTCTAGCTTTCTTACATCCCGGGTATGATTTTTCTTCATTAGAAACCCCATTTGCAAGCCAGATAGTTGATTTCATTCCCTATTTCTCCTGTTCCCTATTTACTAATGTAACTTTCTCTCTCTAACTTTATTTGAAATTTATGAATGATTTAGTTGATTTCTTTCAATGGATAAGAGTTATTTGATGCATTTAATTGAATTCTTACACCCATTGAGGTTGGTTTTGAGTTTATGGCATGATTTTTGAATATGGAAGAATTTGGCTATTTGTGTTGGAAAAGTTGGGATAGAAATGCTTGTGGGATTGATGAATTACTTACTATTGCTTGATCTTTTCATGTTATTGGTGTTAGTGTTGTGCCAAAAAGCCAATAATGAGATAATTAGATTTTGCACATTGAGTCATGATATTTTATTAAGACATTAATCCAGTAATTATATTTATTTTTTTATTTTTGTGTGACGTAATAAACATAATTATAACTCTATTATCATGGAGTGAGTTACAATAATACATAATGACTAGCATATGTGGAGACTAATATGAGATATGCAGTCTACATATGGGTACACGTTGCAGAACTTGTGTACTGGGCCCACCCACCATGAGAATGCTACATGGATCATTATATGAGTGTTGTAAGTGATTCTCATAGTGATCATGTATATGTAGTCCTTTAGCCTAAATTCATCAAGATTCCCTACATGTGAGTCTTACACTTTGATACTTCCCTTTGTTGCTCATAACTAAGTGAACTTAAAGGAGGTCATTAGGTATGTCACATATCATGCGGAGGATTTTGTATGATCAAGATGAGATTTGTCTCTCCTATGTAACAGGAGTGATATCTTTGGCCCCCTTGATAAAGTGAGAATTAGAAAATACATGGCCATGCTTGGATGAGTTAATATATGATATCAATGTCATCAGTTGAAGTTAGTCTACTCAATAATCAAGAAACCAAAGATTGGGCTATACGAGAGTGACACATTCCATGTCTCGTGCTTAGCCTTGATATCTTGGACAAAGGGGCAATGGCATATACGGATAATGATCATAAACGTTTTGTCGAATCACCAACAATCTTGTCACTTGGGTAGTAATGATGTGTTGCTAGACACCGCTCATTGCTTATGATCATAAATGTGATTTATGATCATTGACAACATGGTAAGAACCTATTGGGTCGCATACATAAAGCATATTTGGATTATTTGAGTGCATGGGCTAAGTTATTTGGGTTATGGTTTCATGATAATTTCAGGTTAATAATTGGCCCAAAAGTTAAACCATTGTTAAACCCGAAATTAAACCTAATTAGATTAGAGCTTTAAAACCCATTAGGCTTTGAAGTTGAGACTCACTATAAATACACCATATAGTGAGAAATTTATAGCTTTTGCCCTAGCCTCCCAACAGATTCCAGCCGCAATCTTTTCTTGCCATTCCTTGGATGATGCAAGCTAGCACTGCAAGCATAAGAAGAACACATCTACCGGGATGTGGTAGAGGCATGGTGATCCCAAGAGGCTTGTGTGGATACCGTAGAGAGCTTGAACACGTCAACTATTCAGGTTTTGTGATTCGACTCAAGAGTTGGGTCAATGATCTCAACCGAATTAGGTATGAAAATTTTGAACACCTGGTTACCCCATTTCACCTGGATCCTAGAAGGTTTCAGTTTTATTTCACTGTGCTTGTTTCGCTCTCAAAACCCTATAGTGGTATTAGAGCTACTTGTGAAACCCTAAATTGGGATTGAATACCAAATCGCATGATATATTGTGTGTTCGGTTGCTTTCAATCATGATTGATTAAATTCATTCATGATGCATGAAACTGAAATTTGTAATGAACATATGAGATATATGAAAAAATGACACAAATTGGGTAATGAGATTAACCCTAAAATGATTGGTATGAGATACTTGTATAGATTAGGATTCTTGCACTAGTTGCAAAACCCTAGCATGGATTGGATTAGGGCTGTTCGGGCACCAAGAGTAGAGTATTTTTGGTGGCTTGAATGGAGGTGGTCTCGGGTGCCTAGTTGTTCAAAATAGAGGATCTCAGGGAAGATAATTGTAAGAAATATTTTGCACCAAGAAGAGCTACCCCGTAGCAACGCCTTACAATGGCAGGTCTCTTTGACCTCGCCCACTGACCGGTTAGTAGGACCGCTGTATGCAAAGCGCCACATTAATAAAAACTGGTCAATCATGAGCATTAATTGGCATGCATTTTTGTTGAATGAGATTTGACATGTTATGCTGATTGGTGGTTGAAGCAAGGTGCATGGTTATAGGCCTTGTTGGTTGTACTTGTAAATATGGCCTGTGAGTTGTGCCTTACTCTTGTTTTCTCATTGTACATTCTCTTCTCACCTTACTCCCTTTGAATGTAACTCAAGGTTTCTCTTATTGATGTAATTGTATAATATGGGATTGTCCAAGGTGGTGTGTTCAAGGAGGTGACAACAAAAGGGCAACCAAGTAAAGATGAGAAGAAGCTTGTGAAGTCCTTTTTCTTTTCTTAGGATTTTATGATATTCTCATTGGCTTGAGAATATTGCATAGTTTGGGCTATAACCATGTCACACTTACATTATTGTTACCATGAGATGCATGTTTTATATTTATATGTGATGCATGTATAAGACAACCAAAGACAATAATTGGTGAGATCAAAAGGAAAAATCCCTCAAACAAAAATATTAAGTCATTAAATGTGATAACTTCCAAATGTTGGCACTTGTCAAGATTTTGATCAACATAGGGTGGGCTTACCAAAGCGAAGCACCTATGTTCATCTTGGTAAGACGCGATGGGATAATAGTGATATCCAAATTGCTGACTTTGTGTCTGACTTAACTAAGTCATCCTAATAGAATTGGGGGCTCAGAGGCATAAGGTTGGGCTTAAGTTCATGAGATGAGCTTGGACAAGTGTTGTTCGCCCAACTATCCAAAAGTTACATGAGATGCAATTGGCAAGGATTTGCCTACCTAAATAACTGTAACTTGAGAGAAAAGCCAAAGCTGACTTAGGTTGTGGTGAAATATGGATCTTGGCCCACTAGAATACCTTGGCACCGAGGTGTTCCAAAATAATATCAAGGATTATTATTTTGAGCAAAATAACGAGAGTATGGTTTAATAAAAGTCCTTATTATATGGATTAAAATGCCTAACTCTTACACTGCATATTTACTGTTGTAGATAACCATGGTACAAAATACATCGACACTTTCATTGCAATTGATCCTTGAGAAGGAAAAACTGAATAGGACTAACTTTGTCAAATGGTATAAAAAATTGAGGATAGTCCTCAAGCAAGAGAGAAAGGCTTATGTCCTAAAGCAGCCCATTATGAATGAGCCTGCTACCACTACTCCAAGAGCTGAAAGGGATTCTCACAAAAGGCATTCGATGATGCTTTGGATGTTGCTTGCCTCCTGCTTTTTACCATAGAATCTGAGCTTTAGAAGCAACATGAAAACATGGGGGCATTTTGATATAATCGAGCATCTAAAAATGCTCTTTGAAGAGCAAGCTAGGCATCTCAAAATGCTTTTCCAAGATTAAGCTAGAAATGAGAGGTTTGAGACCTCTAAGGCATTGTTTCAGTGAAAAAATGTATGAGGGAAGTCCCGTGGGTCCTCATATGCTCAAGATGATTGGGTACATTGAGAATCTTGAGAGTATGGGTTTGCTATTAAGAAAGAATTGGCTGTTGATGTAGTTTTGCAATCATTTCTTGAAAGCTACAGCTAGTTCATCATGACCTATAACATGAACGACCTTGACAAGTCCCTCCCTGAATTGCTCAACATGTTGAGAACTGGTAAGCAAAATCTTAAGAAGGCTAAGCCCATTTTAATGGTTCAAAAGGGCAAGGCAAAAGAAAAAGCCAACAAGAAGAAGGATAAAGCTAAAGGAAAGTCCAATGCTAATTCTTCTTCAGTTGCACTAAAACCATCTGGTGGTGTGGCTAAGGAAGGGGAGTGCTTTCATTGTAAGCAACCTGTACACCGGAAGTGCAACTGCAAGCTCTATCTTGAAGAACTTGCTAAGAAGAAGGGAAGTAAGACTTCCACTTTAGTTATTTTTGTTATAGAGGCTAACTTTTCTACTTCCTCATCTTGGGTATTAGATACTGGATATGGATCTCACATTTGTGCAAATGTGCCGGATTTATGTAGAAGTAGAAGATTGGTCCAAGGTGAAATGGAGCTACATGTTGGAAATGGAGCAAGAGTTGCTGCCTTAGCCGTAGGGACTTATGTTCTTACTTTACCCAGTGGATTAGTTTTAGAATTAGACAATTGTTACTTTGTGCCTACTATTAGTAGAAATTTGATTTTTGTTTCTTATTTGGACAAGAAAGGTTTTTCATTTATAATAAAGGACAAATCTTGTTCTATTTATTTGAATGAAATCTTTTATGGTAGTGCTCAACTTAGGAATGGGTTGTATGTTCTAGAACTCAAAAATCCAATCTATAATGTGAATACCAAGAAGGTCAGATTGAATGATTTGAACCTGACCTATCTCTGGCATTGTCATTTGGGCAATATAATGAGACCTACATATCCAAGCTCCATAAGGATGGATTCTTGGACTCATTTGATTTGAATCATATGAGACATGTGAGTCATGTTTATTGGGCAAGATGACCAAAGCCCCATTCATAGGGCAAGGTGAAAGGGTTAATGACTTATTAACATAGTGATGTATGTGGCCCTATCTCTACACATGCTAGAGGAGGCTTCCAATACTTCATTACCTTGACTAATGACTTCAGTAGATATGGCTCTATGTATCTTATGAAACACAAGTCAGATTCCTTTGAAAATTCAAAGAATTCAAGAATGAAGTAGAAAATCAACTCGGGGAGAATATCAAAGTACTTCAATTAGATCAAGGTGGAGAATACTTGGATTGAGAATTCCTTGACTATCTAAAGGAGTGTGGTATTGTATCATAACTCACTCCACTTATACACCTTAATAGAATGATGTATCTAAAAGGAGAAATCAAACTCTATTAGATATGGTTTGATTTATGATGAGTCAAGTTGACCTTCCAAACTCCTTTTGGGGACATGCTCTAGAGACAACCAATTTTACACTAAACCAAGTTCTATCTAAATCGGTTCAAAAGACACCATATGAGATATGGAGTGGGAGGTGTTCTAGTTTTTCTTTTATGAAGATTTGGGGTTGTGATGCTTATGTGAAACATCAATCCTCTGACAAGTGAGGGCCCAAAACACATAAATGCTTCTTTGTTGGGTATCCCAAAGAAATAAAGGGTTACTATTTCTGCAATCCTTCTGAGCAAAAAGTGTTAGTTGTTTGAACTTGTGTCTTTCTAGAGAAAGAGTTTATCTTTAAAGGAACTAGTGGGAGGAAAGTAGAACTTAAAGAAATTCAAGAACAACAAGGAGACATCAAACCTAAAATAGAACCTGAACAGACACCACAAGATGTTGTGGTTCAAGATTTTGTTCCTATAGCACAGAGGCCACGAAGGTCTGGTAGGATTCGGTGTGAGCCCGAGAGATATGGATTTCTCATGACTCACACTGGTGATGTGATGCTCATGGATCAAGATGAGTTCACAACCTACCAACAAGCTATGCCGGGGCCTGACTCAGAGAAGTTGCTAGAGGCCATGATGTCCGAGATGGAATCCATCTATGAAAGCCAAGTATGGACTTTGGTTGATCCACCTGAAGGGGTAAAACCTATAGGGTGCAAATGGGTTTTGAAGAAGAAAACTAACATGGATGGTAATGTGATTAACTTTAAGGGACAATTGGTTGCAGAAGGTTTCAAGCAAATTCATGGTATTGACTATGATGAAACTTTTTCACTAGTTGTCATGCTTAAATCCATCTGAATTTTGTTGGCTATTGCTGCACACTATGATTATGAGATATGGCAAATGGATGTCAAAACTGCGTTCCTAAATGAAAAGCTACTTGAGGATGTGTACATGACACAGCCTGAAGGTTTTGTCACTCCTGAGAATGCCAATAAAGTGTGCAAGTTGCAAAGGTCCATTTATGGATTGAAGCAAGCTTCTCGCAGTTGGAATCTTCATTTTGATGAAGCAATCAAAGATATTGGCTTTATCAAAAATGAAGATGAACCTTATGTCTACAAGAAGGTTAGTGGGAGCGCTATTGTCTTCTTGGTGTTGTATGTAGATGACATACTAGTCATCAGGAATGACGTTCCTGATCTGTCATGTATGCCATGATATGTACTAGTCCCGATGTCTCATATGCCTTGAGTATGACGAGCAGGTACTAATCAAACCCCAGTGAGAGTCACTAGGCAGTTGTTATGAACATCCTTAAGTACTTATGAAGGACTAAGGATGCATTCTTTGTCTTTAGAGGTGAAGATGAGCTCGTTGTAAAGGGTTACACCAATACTAACTTCCAATCCGATAAGGATGATTTTAGATCACAATCCAGTTATGTGTTTTGTATTGGTGGTGGTGCTGTGAGCTGGAAGAGTTCAAAGCAAGAGATAGTAACTGAATCTACAACAGAAATTGAGTACATTGCTGCCTCTGATACTGTGAATGAGGCAGTTTAGATCAAGAAGTTCATCATAGAACTTGGAGTGCTTCCAAGCATTGCCGACCCGATAGAGCTCTATTGTGACAACAATGGAGAAATCATATAGGCTAAGGAACCTCGATCTCATCAGGGATCCAAACATATACTCCGATGCTATCATCTCATTAGGAAGATCATCAAGAGGGGTGATGTGAGGGTATGCAGGACTTTGATGGATAGCAACATTGCTGATCCGCTGACAAAACCCCTTATGTAGCAGAAGTATGATAGCTATTCTGGGTCCATCGGTATTAGATACATGGATGATTGGCTTTAGTGCAAGTGGGAGATTGTTAGTGTTGTACCCAAAAGCCAATCATGAGACGATTGGATTTTGCAGATTGAGTCATGATATTTTATTAAGGCATTAATGTAGTAATTATGTTTGTTGTTTTGTTTCTCCATAACATAACAAACATAATTATAACTCTAGATATTCTTAAATGTCCCTGGTATAATATTATTGTGGAGTGGGTTACAATAATACATAATGACTAGCATATGTGGAGACTAATATGAGATATGTAGTCTACATATGGGTACAAGTTGGAGAACTTGTGTACTGGACCGACCCATCATGAGAACGCTAGATGGATCGTTATATGACTGTAATAAGTGATTCTAATAGTGATCATGTATATGTAGTCCTTTGATCTAAGGTCATCAAAGTTCCCTACATGTGAGTCTCACACTTTGATACTTCCCTTTGTTGCTCGTAATTGAGTGAACTTGAAGGACATCATTGGGTATGCCACATATCATGCGGAGGGTTTTGTATGATAAAGATGAGATTTGTCCCTTTTATGTAACAGGAGTGATATCTTCGGGCCCCTTGATACAGTGAGACTTAGAAAATGCATGGTCATGCTCGGATGAGTTGATATATGATATCAATGTCATCAGTTGAAGTTAGTATACTCGGTAATTAAGAAACCAAAGATTGGGCTATACAAAAGTGACACATTCCATGTCTCGTGCTTAGTCTTAATATCTTGGACAAAGGGACGATGGCATATATGGATAATGATCATAAAGGTTTTGTTGAATCACCGACAATCTTGTCACTTGGGTAGCAATTATGTGTTGCTAGACATCTCTCATTGCTTATGATCATAGATATGATTTATGATCATTGCCAATGTCGTAAGAGCCTATTGGGTCGCACACATAAAGCCTATTTGTATTATTTGAGTGCATGGGCTAATTTATTTTGGTTATGGTTTCATGATAGTTGTGTTAATAATTGGCCCAAAAGTTGAGCCATTATTAAGCCCAAAATTAACCATAATTGGATTAGGGCTTTGAAACCCATTAGGCTTGGAAGTTGAGTATCGCTATAAATACATCATATAGTGAGAAATTCTTAACTTTTTACCTAGCCTCCCAAAAGATTCTAGCCGTACTCTTCTCTTGCCATTCATTGGAGGACGCAAGCTAGTACTGCAAGCAGAAGATGACGCATCTGCCGGGACATGGTGGAGGCGTGGTGATCCCGAGAGGCTCGTGTGGATACCATAGAGAGCTTGAACACGTCAACTATTCAGGTTTTGTGATTCGACTCAATGGTTGGGTGAAAGATCTCAACCGAATTAGGTAAGAAAATTTTGAACACTCGGGTTAGCCCTTTTCACTTGGATCCAAGAGGATTTCGGTTATATGCTGTTGCAGTTGCTTGGCTCCGGAAACCATACAATTGGATGATGTAAATTGATTGTTATGGGTTCATGCTAGTTGGAGTTATTTGAAATTACTATTAGAATTGAATCAAGAATGCTATAAGGCTTGGTAGTCTTTTGGTGTTATAGTGGATTAGGATTCTTGTGTAACAAGAGAGCGCATTGATATGGATTGAATTGATTTGTTTTTTTCTAGTTTTTTATGAATGTGGTCTTGGTTATTAAGCTTGATCACCACAGTACCTAGTTTGAATTGACCACCATAGTACCTAGTTTGAATTGACTTATATTATATATAAGACTTCAAATTAATTTCATGTAGAGCTTTAATTCTCATGATTATAGATAGATATTATTATTGGATTTGAGACTTTTGTTTCACTGGAGAATATTTTCTACCAATTTCAAGATGTGAGATGACTAAGGAAGAGATGAGCCATGGTGGGAGCAGGAATGGGATCATAACCATTTTGTCTTTGGTTTGGCAATCCTAGTGCATGAAGCCACCATAGGAAGGGAAGCTACGCACTAGCTCAATTTTAACTACTCTAACCTTTAGAACCAGCTCATTATGGCCACCATCAGACATCGGGGGTGGCAAGTTTTTTCTAGACAACCAGGCATCACTTCCATGATGCTTGTATGTGAATTCTATGCAAATGCCCATGTTAGTGGCCATTTCCATGAGGCAATGATTCAGGTGTGAGTGTGAAGGACGTAGGTGATCATTCATATTAACCAAGTCGATGGACTCTTTGGAATTCATAATATTTGAAGACCCAGTCACCGACTATCACTAGAGGGGATGTCTATTGTGCTATACAAGAGAGCAGTTGCATGGATCACTCAACTAAATCTGCCAGCTAGCCTCATTGTGTCATAATTGAGTCATGATTTTCAGGCTTGGTTTGCATTCATTAACACAAGTTTGCTCCTCACCACTCCTGCCTTGGACGTGATTATAAAAAAGGCTAAGATTCTGTATTCTTTTGCCATCGATGGTCTGATCAATGTGGGGACGTTCATTTGGATGAGTATTATGAAGGCTATGAGTGATTATATGCTTAGTTTGGTTTTTCCAAAGTTGCTTTTATGGTCAATGAGTAACAGGGCACACACAATTTTGAGGGCCATGAAAAAGTATTCTATGTGGAGAATGTGATTTCAGTGAGGTCCTTTGTGTAGGCTTGTTCGTGTAGGGGAGGACGTCCTTGATTTTGCGCCATTGCTGACAAGGGATAGGACGATCATCTTTGATGGGAGATGCTTGATGGATTTCAAAATATTCGTTCTCTTTCATTTATTTTATTTTCTTGCTTATGGGTATTATTTATTTTATTTTTCTAGTTATGTTAGATATTATACTGTTATTGGAGCATCGGTTGCTCCTTATGTTAGTTGCTTTGATATTACTATTTTTGTTTTAATGATCATCCTTTCTATTTTCTTTGAAGCTTTTCACTACTGAACCCGACGCTTGAACAATTTTTATGAATCTCTTGGAATGCCATCTTATGCATCAAGCAACCAAATTTTTCAAGGTGGTATCAGTTTCTAATGCCCTTTTTTCTTCATTTTGTGTTTTCAATGTTTGTACATTAAGGGCAATGTACATCTTAAGTGTACAAAAGTGGGTAGATTACGCCTTCAGTTTTCTTTAATTTTTAGTAAATTTTTTTTTTTTTAGATTTCTAAATTTTTTTAAATTCTTGACCTAAATTATTTTTTGAATCATACTATCGAGCATGTTTTTATTGATGGAGAGTGACTGTTAATTTATTGTCTTGAGTTCTTAACTTGAGTATCAAGTAAATGATTCTTAAGATCTTTAACTTATGCACTTAAATGTTTTAAAAATATTTTTGCAATTCATTGTCAAGCTAGTGGAAAATGGTCTTTAGAAGCTGTTATTTTTTCATCAAGTTTTTATGTTTCATATATTGTTCAAAACATACTATAATTGCGAGTTCTTATGTTTGGAATTGTAGTAAAATTGGTTGATGGGAATGTGGTTAATTATTCAATCCTAAAGAAGAATTGATAAGAAATAACTTTCTACTTTGGTGTTTCTTAGTATTGAAATAGGTTGGGGTAGGAGTCGATCATAGCTCAAAAAGATGCTAAAGGCATGAATATGACCAAAGATCACCTTGGATTATGTTGAAAAATATCTTGGGTATAGACAGTGCTATCGTAGTGTACACTTGCGATAAAGTTTAGCAACACATGAAAAGGAAAGTTTGTGAAAAATGAAAAGTGAATGAAAAGTTCAATCAATTGACAATTTCCATGTATTGTGGTATGAATGGTTGTGTAGAATGAGCTTTGACTTAATGTGGTTTGTGCTTTTTACTTTGCATGAAAATTTGAAGTTTTCTCCTAAGCTTCAAGAGGTATGGGTTACTAGCTTAAGAATGAATTGTTCCATTAACTTGTTTTGTTTTAGAAGTGTTAGATTGAAGGTGTTGCTTGCTTAATCATCTTGTTAATTTCTCAAGATCTTTAAATTCTATATCCTCTCCTCTACCTTTCATTGCTTAAAAGTGATCCCATTTTATTTTTGTTTTTAAAATTTTCTTTTTATAGTTTTCTTGAGGGCAAGTAAACATCCAAGTGTGGAGGAAAAGTATGATATGCTCATATTTATACATGTTTTCTAGATGCTTTTTCTTGATAACTACTTCTTTTTTAATATATTTTTTTTCAAGAATTGGTACTTAATTGACTTATATTTTTTTAATCTATTATTTTAGCTCTTTTATGGTTAGGAAATATTTTGCACAATTTTTGGAGCCAAATTGCATGTTTTTAAATAAATTAGAGGAAACACGACTTTAACAATATGCTCATACTAGCTAAAACACACCCGTTTTACCCTGTTAGACACCCATATTCATTGTCATGCCCATGATCTAGATTGTCATTAAATGTTCATGATTTTTAGGTTCTAGAGGCGAGACACGACTTTAAACACAACCATGTCACAAACTATGTTTGTTTGCTATTAGGGTTTTCTTGAGTTATTTGTGCTAAATCAAAGGAGAATAGAAAAGGGAAGGTGCCTAGAGGTGGCTAATGGTTGCCAGAGGTGGCCAAAAGGAGAGAAGAGAGGCTAAAAAACAAAGAAAGAGAGTTTATGTTTCATAGTAGAAGGTTGGCGGAGGCAGTTCAGATGATCAACATTGATTAGTTTGTGCCAGGGCAAGGATTTTTGGGAGGAGAAGAATTTCAGAGTTGAAGTCTTATGTTCTTAGTTTTCATTTGTTTCTATTGTGTTTTTTTGTTGGCATGATGGGCTAATTTGTCTACTTGTGCTTAGAGCAGATGAATCCTAAGATGATATTGTTGTTATGATTTCTTTTGGTTTAATATAATTATGTTTCTCTTACAATCTACCCAATGTTCTTTGATGCATTGCTTTATAGTAACTACCCTATTAGTTTGTTGTTGAATGATAAACATATGCAGGTAGTATCTGGTATGTTCATTGTGGATTATCGTTGGGTAGAAGGGATATTGCATAGTTAGGAGCAGTAGACTGACATAATGACTCCATATTAGGCTGAAACCTAGTAGCTAGGTTGTAGAACCAGTAAAACATTCTTAGGGTGCATGGTATGACTAAACACCATATCAGTGACTTAAAGAATAGGGATTAGTTACTAGGAGTAATAAGGAGCTAATCTATCTGAAATGGTACTCAACGGTCCATGTTAACTATATGCTTATTGAACCGAAGTAAGAATAATGCAGTAGATTTCTAGGGGGATTCATATCTAATCATGACATTTCTTGATTGTTGATTGTTTGACTTGTTTTCTATTGCTAGTAGCTATTTAATTATTTGTTTGCTACATTAGTTTGTTTACTATAGGTCTTAGTTAGTTAGTTAAATAATCCTTTAATTATTAGTTAGATAATAGAGATATATTGACTACAGTAGACAACTCTGTTCCATTGGAAAAATGATCTTGATACTTGCCACTACTATACTTGAATAATATGTGTGCTTGCCTATGAGTTCACATATATAAGTACAGAGATTTTTGAACACCCACATTAAGAATTGAATTATTGTAGTGGGAAGACTTTTGAACTAAACATGTCACACCTATGGCTCTTTTACATTTTCATCTTTTTTGCCACCCATTTCTTCTTTGTTGGTTCCTTATTCTCTTTAATTAATGGGTGTGCTACCACATTTTTGCTTTCTCTGTGAGATTTAGGGGCCCAAATTCATTGATTTTTATTTTTGCATCACCCATAACAAAAATAAGACTTTCTTGGTTGGACTTTATCGCATCAACTTTGCAAACTTCAATCGCTAGAGCAGGAATGCTAGATGCAAACATGTTGCACTCCACATTTTCATCCTCATCGTTAAATATTAGCTTGCCTCCCTTCACATCTATAATTGATTTGATGGTGTCCGAGAATGGTCTTCCAAACATGAGGGGGATTTAGTTATATTCTTCCACGTCAAGAATGACAAAATCCATGAGGAATACAAATTTGCCAAATTTCACCAAAACATCTTCCATTACTCCCCATGGATATTTGCTAGACCCATCAGCCGTTTAGTTGTATTGTGGAAGGCTTCATTTTTAAGCCCAACTTATTGGTAATAGATAAGGGCATCAAGTTTACACTTGCACTAAAGTTACAAAATACCTTTTTGAGCTCAACTTCTCCATTTCTGCATGGAATAGTGAAGCTCCCATGGTCCTTTAATATTGGTGGAAGTTTTTGTTGGACAATGGCACTACATTCTTCTGTAAGGCATATGGTCTCATACTCTTCGAATTTCCTCTTGCTTAAAATAATGTTTTTCAAGATTTTGCCCCAATTTGGCATTTGATTTAAAATCTCCAAGAATAGGATATTGACATGGCAGTTTTGAAAGATCTCCAAGAACTTGCTATAATATTCATAAAGTTTTTTTTTTTGGAACCTTTGTGTATTGGGTTGCCCAATAGGAGGATGTTGATCCCTTGTTGATGTTGTGGATTTTACTCCACTTGTAGTAGCATGCTCTTCTACCACTTCTTCCACTTCATTCTCAACCCCTTCACATTGTGGTTCCTTGGGTACTTACTTAGGTTGAGTAACTACTTCTTTAGCATTCTTCAAAGATATGGCTTGGCAACACTCTCCTAGGTTGATCTCCACGTCAACCTAGAATTTCCATTTTTGAAAGGTTTTCATGGAATTTATTATCCACTCTGGGGTAATCCAATTATGGTGCCAAAACTGTGCATTTAAACTCCCAGGATTGGTGTGTCCTGTAGGTCATCAGAACAACACCCCTAGTGTACATACTCAAGTGACCCTCTTGAGCACTATGTAAATACGTGCATATTGGTCTAACCATAACACACATATTCACATTTATGCACACCATGGCAGTTAAGAAGAAAAACACTAGCACAAGTCTTAGTTTTGGCTTCCACACATTAAGCATTCTTACTAGGTTCAAAAATTCCAGCCACTGCAGCCAAACTTCCTCCAATAAACTGTATCATTCTAGCCAATAACCCCCTATTTTATTTGCTCCATTATCAAGCAGAGACTTAGGGCAAATCAATGAATTTTGTTTTACATCAATAGCCCACCTATGGACCAAGTTATGGATTTTTTAAGTTGGTTACAAAATTCTGACCAAATGAACAGTAACTTAGCCAATTTTGCAACGCCATAACTTTGCCTACAGGAATCTAAATCCAGAAATTCAAAAATAAATTTATACCTCTAGATGTCCTCTAGCCTTAAGCAAAAGTTCATACCAAGATTCGTTCTACACAGGGAGATATTCAACTTTAGGTACAGGGTCAAAATTCTGGCAACTTTTGGACCATTTTGCCCATAGAAACTTTCCAAACCATTCAAACACTTCATTCACAAAGATAAAGCCCTCCAAGGCTATCCCATACATGTCCAATACACATATGAATTACATTCTCTTGCATCTAGCAACTTTATGTGGCCAAAACATAATTTACAAGTAAGCAGCCTATCATTCACACTTAGGCAGCTTTGCACCACATCACATACATAGCCAAAACATTACTCAAATGTTCACATACTTGTCTCATTTTACATACGCTACATGTACATGCATACATGCACTAAAAAATGGTCTTAAATCAGCTAAATACGCACCCTAAGTTACAGGAGTTCCTGAAATGCGATGGACTCCAGAAACAGGATGCTGGACAGCTGCTGCACAACACAGTAAGTACCATTACCAAAAATACCAAATGTGCTCCTAAAATCACAAAATTTTCCAGATCATAACTAGACATATGGAAGTTCATGTAACTGAAATTTCGGATCAAAACTCAAACCACAAAGGTCTGTTTGAAGTTTATCTTTCAGCTGGACCCGAAATGACAGAATTGAGGGGAGTAAGTTTCATTGAGAAACTTAGTAAGGGTAGCACTTGGATTCAATAGGCAATGTAACCATCATTCAAACCTGCATCCAAAGACACTAAAACAAAATAAGCACAATGCATATATACAAGATATGGCAACCAAATTCAGCACCCATTCACAACTAAGAAACACATGAAATGCAGCAGCAACAACAACCATAGATTAGTTCATAAAACATGCAATAAACTTAAACAAATCACTATGGCAGCCCTCCTCAAGATAATGCTTGGTCTTAGGAGGATTTTAACGGTAGTTAGTACTAACTTTGGGCTCTAGAAACCCAGAAATTCGCTGCCATCACTGTGCACTTCACACTAGGTCACAAAACCTTCAATAAGTGCACTACCCTCACTAAGATTGGTTAATCAAGCTCATGGCTCTCTTCCAAGCTTAGCCCTAGCTCCATGGTTGCTTGAAAATATAGAAAACAACTCGTGAGAGCAAGAGAACCCTTACCTTGATGGGTATGCTGAAATTGGAGCTTGATCCTAGGTGCACTAAAGCAATAGCACCAAATAGCTTCCAATTGTGCTTCATTGACTTCAATTGCAAGTAGTTCTGAGTTTGAAGGTATTGTGGCTATATAGAAAGTGTGGAGGAGAGAGCTGGCTTTCTTTTTTCTGGTGGAGGTCAAAATTTAGAGAAGCAAAGGTGGTCTTGACTTCTTACATAGTCAAAAGTACACTAAACACACTTAAGTAGTCTTAACCTTGTTTTATGTCATTTTCCTTCTCACTAACTATGGTTTATTTGTTTTAAACTCATTAGTACACATATGCCCAACATTTTTTACTATTTATCAAGTCTTGGCTGCCTCCCCCATGGTGGGATAACCCCACAATTCCACCCTTAGACTTAAGTCAAAAGCTTGAACACCTTAAGGTTTATACTGGGACATTTAGGTCCTTAATGTCTTTAGTGTTTCCTTTGTCCAAACTAGTCTTCCATGAGCAATTTGGTCCTCCAATAGCACTTTTACACCATTCATATCCTTCTCATAACTCTCCATGTCTCTTTCTTGAGATTTTTGCAATTGAGTACCCAAATTCCCAAAACCTTACAAAAAAGTGCATAGGTTACTTGACAAACAAGCAATCCTTAAGGCTTTTCTTGGGGGCCAAGTTACCAACTTGGAACACTTTTAAGGAGGTGCTGATCATGACTTTTAACCCCCATACTTCAATCACTATGGTGAGAATTACACAATATATTGGTTTTTAGCCATTATGACACTTGTAATTCTCCCATTTTTGTGAGGTGGTAACAGAATTGGCCAATTAACAAACTTAGTGCTAGAGGTTCTTTATTGTTGCATCTATACTTTGCATGTAAGTATCCATGTTCTCAAGCTTTGACTCATTCTAGTTGATCCTCTTGTTTGTCTCTTGAATGAATGTTGCTAATAAGTCTTCAATGGAAGCCTTGTTCTCTTGAGGGGATGGTGGCATGGAAGGGCCCTAAAAATGGGGTGGATTTTGAATATTCCTTAACCTGGAGTAAAAGAAGTTCTCATGATGGGACAATCTCATATGGTATTGATTAGGAACATTGATCTTGAACCCATAATTGTTGTTGCGATAGTTGACAAATTGAGTACTTGCCATGTTACCACCTCACAAAAATTGGAGAATTACAAAGTGTGGCATAATGGCCAAAAACCATTATATTGTGTAATTCTCATCATAATGATTGAAGTGTCAGGGGGTAAAAGGCATGATCAACACCTCCTTAAAAGTATTCCAAGTTGGTAACTTGGCCCCCAAGAAAAGCCTTAAGGATTGCTTGTTTTTCAAGCAACTTATGGACCTTTTTGTAAGATTTTTGAAATTTGGGTACTCAATTGCAAAACTTTCACAAAAGAGATTTGGAGAGTTATGGGGAAGGATATGAATGGTATGTAAGTGTTATTGGAGGACCAAATTGCTTATGGAAGACAACTAAGGACAAAGAAAACACAAAAAAGCATAAAGGACCTGAGTGTTCTATTGTAGGCCTTAAGATGTATATGTCTTTGACTTAAGTCAAATGGTGAAATTGTGGGGTCATACCAGCTGAGGAGGCGTTACTAAAGTAAGATAAGGATGGTCAAATATTGGCCAAGAGATTAAGACAAAGAAACCATAGTCTTGTTGCAAGGAAAATGACATAAGACAAGGTTAAGACTACTTAAGTGTGTTTAGCATACTTTTGACCATTTAAGTAGTCAAGACCACCTTTTCTTCTCTCATACTCAGTCATAGCCAAGAGACACAGCCCACCTTCCTCCACACTTCTTCCATAGCCACCATTGACATGGCCGTCCTTGGCCTCTGCACAGAAAGCCTGGTGATAGTTGGTCTCGCGGTGGTTGCAATTGGCTAGTTATATATGTGTGCGAATTAAAATCCCATGATACTAGTTGATTATCCTAGAATATGCAAGATGCATGCTCTTCATGCTTTGACTTGGATTAATAAAAACATAAAGCATTAACTTGGCCAAGTAATCTCTATAGAAAATAAGTACAAATAGCCAAAGCATACAAAATCAACATTTATGTGAATTTCCTACACATAACAACTTGTGGGAGCTTTCATACATAGAGTAGACTAATGCCCTCACCCAAGAGCAATCCTAGAGTCTAGAACTCTTCATAACATAGACTATGGAGGCAACTAGAGTACTATATATATACGAGCCTCAATTGAGATCTTCTTGATCTAACTCCCACCTTGGATACGAATCCCGGTGGTGAGTCTCAAAATCCCTTTGTCCAATTGCTATTAGGCTCTGCAGCCAAAAGAATGCTCTAGTTAGTACTGTTACTTGACCAACAAACCATCTAAATTACCCATGTAGACTAGAATCACAAGGATTCTCAAGTGCAATACCTGTGCACAAAAAGCCACTACTGCAATAACCCTCAACGGTTATCCAATCCAATAACTTTTGAATCTGCACAACGTAACTAGAGAGTGAGAACATAGCATTCTTAGTAAGGGGTCTTCAGTGTACCTGCAAGAAAATTACTAAGGACACCACATATGATAACATATGTAACCTGCTGTGAGCTCATACAGCCTGAGGGTCTGAATTATATGCATATAAAACTAGGTCCCTTGAGACCTTTCCTCATCCTTGTCCTTAAACTACAAGACATTGCCTTGCTTACTAGCAAGTTGAGCTTGCCAGCCTAACTAGTGATAAATCATCAGTTGAACCTCTCCCATTTATGTTGTACAGGGGAATTATGGTGGGACTATTGTAGACTAGGCCATATAGACCTTGTAGACTAGGTGCACTAAGGTTTCACGTTGCAACCTTGTGGCGAACAGCACAGCTAGGTCGCCAAGGGTTGTAAACCTTTCACCCAAGCTAGTGGTACTTAGTTATGCTCATTTGCAACCTAGTTCCCTTGCTTATGGCACAAATAACCATAAAACCTTACAAAACTCAAGGAAACTCTCAAGTCTTGAGGGACTTTTAGAAGTCTCGGAGTACCCCTAGAATACTCAGACCCCAAGGCACCCTAAGAACCCCTTTAGGTCTCACCACGATCACCTTAGCAAAATGTGAGAAATTTTGCCATCTTGCTTGTGGCAACGAGTCACCACAGTTGAGGACGTTCTGCCAGCTTTTGCATAATTGGCGATGCGTTGTGAACTAGGGCACGAAATTGGCGACGCGTCGCCAATCTGTGAATTTGCAGAATTGGCACGCATTTTGCTGCTATGAACTTTGGACACTTAGCAAACATAGCAAACATTCTTGGAAAGCCTCCAAATTTCAGACACATATAGACCATGCTGCATAGAACATAACCAACTATCACAAGCCAATCTATGTTGTCTCATAGGATCATCCAAATCCTCTAAACCTCTTAGTCCACCATAATTCAACCAAATCCTCTAACTAATGCTATTGCTAGAATCACTCAAGTTCTTCAAGCAAACTCACGCCAATAGCATTAATTGGTCTTGAAAGCATAACTTCCTTATCTCAAATCCAAGTAACAAGAAAGAATCAACCTCTTTTCTAATCAACTAAGCTCACCAAAGTATCACCTAAGTTCCAAACAAAAACATAGACACCAATCATCAAAACCTTGCTTCTTAACCAAAACCCAAGCTCCAAACTAACCAAATAACATGAATTCAATCAAGAACACATTGGTTACCTCATTCTAAAAATAGGGGGTATGATAAAACACACTTCCAAGATCCAAACCATGGTTTAATGCTTGAAATGAGCTCCTCCTAGCTTATGTACTCTTGATAGCTCTTCTTGGCACCAAAAAATATTGATTTCAAGGTTGAATTGAGAGCACAATGAAAGTGAGAAGTTTGGAAACGAGATTATGGTAGCCATAGCCTCACTTTCCCCTTCTTAAACCCTCACTTAACCTCCAAGCCACCAAAGTATTAAGCTTAATACAATTAAACCCCCATTTTTTGGTAACTTAGTTATTCTTGATTAATTCTTGTTTATTTCTTCAAGTTTGGGTTAAGGTTGAAACATAAGTTATAAAAACTCATTTTAACCACTTGGAACCACAGCCGGCTATTCAAGATGAAAAATTACCATTTTGCCACTGAACCTCATTTAGTGCCTTATTTTCCTCGGAACTTAGTGAACTTGGCTAAACTTGCCTATGCTTGCTATGTAAACTTGAAATTAGGTTCCAAACTTAATTTAGAACACTTTACCTCCTTCAGGAGTGCTTGCTACTAGGAGAGCCATAACAACCAAACCTCCAAGCTTGCAATTAGTTGTAATTGAAAGCAAGAAAGGGCAATTGGAAGCTATTTGGTGCTAAGACTTGAGTGCACCTAGGATCAAGCTCCAGTTTCAGCGTACCCACCAAGGTAAGGGTTCTCTTACTCTCATGGGTTATTTTTTATATTTTCAAACAACCATGGAGCTAGGGCTAAGCTTGGAAGAGAGCCGTGACCTTGATGAACCAAGCTTAGTAAGGGGAGTGCACTTATTGAAGGTTTTGTAACCTAGTGTGAAATGCATAATGATGCTAGTGAAGTGAGGGTTTGTAAAGCCCAAAGTCAGTACTAAATAGTGTTAAAATCCTCCTAAGACCAAGCATTAGCTTGAGGAGGACTACCATACTAATTGATTTATGTTTATTGCCATGTTTTATGGATTAACCTATGGTTTGTGTTGTTGCTGCATTTCATGTGTTTGTTAGTTGTGAATGGCTGCTGCATTTGGCTGCTATAAGTTGTATATATGTATTGTGGTTTCATGTTTTGGTGTCTTTGGATGCAGGTTTTGGTGATGGTTACATTGCCTATTAAATCCAAGTGTTACCCTTACTAAGTTTCTAAATGAAACTTACTCCCCTCATTTTTGTCATTTCAGGTCCAACTACGATATCACCTTCAAACTAACCTTTTTCATATGAGTTTTGATCTAAAATTTTAGGTACACGAACTTCCATATGTCTAGTTATGATTTGGAAATTTTGGTGATTTTAGGATCACATTTGGTATTTTTAGTAATGGTGCTTATTGTGTTATGCAGCAACTGTCTAGCATCCTGTTCTGGAGTCCATTGTGTCTCAGGCACTCCTATAACTTAGGGTGCGTGTTTACCTAAGTTAAGACCATTTTTTAGTGCATGTATGCATGTACATGTTGTGTATGTAAAATGAGACAAGTATGTGAACATGTGAGTAATAGTTTGGCTATGTATGTGATGTGGTGCAAAGCTGCCTAAGTGTGAATGATACGCTGCTTACTTGTAAATTATATTTTGAGCACATAAAGTTGCTAGATGCAAGAGCATGTAATTCTTATGTGTATTGGACATATATGGGATAGCCTTGGAGGGCTTACCCCTTGTGAATGAACTGGTTGCACAATTATGAAATTTTGTATGGGCAAAATGGTTATAAAGTGACAAGAATTTTGAGTCTGCACTCAAAGTTCTATATCTCCCTGTGTAGAATGAATATTGGTTTGAAATTTTGACCACACCTATAGAACATCTAGAGGTTGAACTGGGATTTAGAATTTCTGAATTTAGAGCCCTGTATCCAAATTTATGACCTTTCAAAATTGGCTAAGTACTGTTCATTTGGTCAAAATTTTGTAATTAATTTAAAAAATCCATAACTTGGTCAATAGGTGGCCTACTGATGTAAAAAAAATTCTTTGGTTTGCCCTAAGTCTCTAATTGATAATGGAGCAAAGAAAAGAGGGGGCATACATGACTAGATTAATACAGTTTATTTGGAGGAAGTTTGGGTGTAGTGGCTGGAATTTTTTAACCTAGTAAGAATGCCTAATGTGTGGAAGCCAAAACTAAGACTTGTGCGAGTGTTTTCCTTCTGAGCAGCCATAGTGTGCATAAACGTGAATATGTGTGTTATGGTTAGACCAATATGCATGTATTTACATAGTGCTCAAGAGGGTCACTTAATTATGTACACTAGGGTCACTTGAGTATGTACACTAGGGGTGTTGTCCTACTAACCTACATGACACACCAATCCTCGAAGTTTAAATGTACAGTTTTGGGACCATAACTGGATTACCTTGGAGTGGGTAACATTCCATGTCTGGCTCACAAGGCCTAGATGGTGTAGTTGATAAAGCTGCTAACTATTCTATTGATTTCTCTTGGTTTGTAGCAAATTTGGCTACTTGGTTTGTCAAAGTGGCAATTTGTGCTGACAAAGAGGTAAAAGTGTCCACTTCTAACACTCCTCCTCTGCTTGGATGTGCTTGTTGTGAGTTGTCAAAATCATTACCACTTAAAGTACAACTAAAGAAGAATATTAGACATAATGCAAATTGGGGCTTTTTAATGATTTAACAAAACACACTTCCCATGGTTTTCACTACTTGAGTTAGTCAACTAGGGAATTAAGGCTAATGGTTTTATTTTCCTACTTGTTGGTGAAGTGTAAGGTTTATTCTCCCAAGGTTAAACAAGAATGGACTCTGACCCAAATTACTAGTTTAAGAAAGGCATTATCAAGCTTAATTTACCTTTATCTAATGACCTAGACTAATTTTCCAACAACTCCATAGTCATCACATTCTCCTCCTAGTCTCAATCACTTTTAATCTTTCCAAGAGTTTAAAATCAATTCATGGCATAAGCAATAGTGGCCATCAATTAACCAACACAACATTAAGATCAAGGGAAGAGTAAACAAGCATTTGAAAGAAAACCAAAGTCAAATAGCCATTAATCTAACCAGCATAACCAATTCAAGTAGCTACACAATAGAAAGTATAGAGAGAACTACTCCATAATCAAACAAAACATAAATATGAAAATACACAAAATAACATCCATGTCTTGCTCCAAAGAAGAGAAAAGAAGGAGCCAAAGTGAATTAAATGAGCTTGACTCCTCAAAGTCTTCAAGAAATCCCTAACTCCAAGCCACTTCCAACGCACTCTCCACAAATGCCTCCACAAGATGATGAAAACTGATGAGAATGATGAGGAAGAAAACCCTAGCTCTAGCTTAAAATGAGAGGATGCCTATCTAGTTCTAGATCTTTCTAAGTGATAAGGTATTTTTGGTTCAGCAACAAAAAAAAAACAGATATAAACCTTCAACCAACAACATGTTAAATTAAAAAATGGGAGTAAATGCCCACTTTTCTTTGCCTCAAAGGTGCTACAGTGCCAGAAATGGTGCCATACCACTAGAATTGCAAAAAAAAAAAAAGGACAAAACCAAAATATCTATGGCATAGTAGCACTAGTCCTAACACCATGGTGCCACCACTTTGATAGCTTTGACATCCTTCAATATTTTAGTCATAACTTTGAGCATAGATATCTAATTGAGGCTTTCAAAATCCTATGTGAAGCTAAACGGAAGGGCTATAACTTTTATTCTTTCACCAAAGCCTCAATCTTCCCAGAGAAGAATGAAAGGTAGCATGCAATTTACTCCTCTTCTTGGATTTCTTTATCATCAGCCTTTCTCATTTTTGCTCCAACTGACTACATTCCCTTCCGATGCCTACAATAGCTCTTAACATCTACAAAACTTAAAAATAAAAGTAAGAAACTAGCAAAATAATGATGAATTGAGTCCAAAATTTGAGGTTAAAGTTCATATAAAAAGTTAACATATCACACCCCCAAACATAAATATTTGGTAGTCTCTTGCAGATGCAAATTGGAAAATGAAGCAAACAAAACACACTTAACACAACATTATAAAATTGCCCAGTTCACAAATTCAACTTCATAGAAGTTAAGCTAAATAAAGAAAGAAAAACTATGTCACCAATGGTAGATGGGTACTCCCTTAATATGTCACTTCGTAATTTAAGTTGGCCAGTGTATCTAATGGCTCACAATGTGGCTTCACCCATAAATAGACAAATGGACCCAAACTACCCAATAATTGTCCATAAGGAATATGCATGCCAATTAAAAGCCCAATGACAAATATTCATGGTTGCACCACAGTTGGGCTTAGTATGGAAGGGAGTCAGTATAAGGCACTTTATGGTGGAGCTAAGGAAATAAGTCAAGCATATACACCATGGGCAAACAAAATAATTAACTCTATATACCCAGCCAAGGCCTTCAAAATCAAGAACATTATGTTTCTTGGCTTCCAAGTACTTCCTAAACAACTCTACATGCATAGTTTGAACAAAACATTCAATTGAATTTCAAGCAAGTCAACGAGCCACTTTTACTCTCCCTCTTTATTCAATGATTTTTTTTCTCATTTTTCATTTTTTCCTTTTTTTTTTAGGGAAAAATTACAAGAACCCCCTACCGAGGTTAGGTCAACCTTACACTTGTGTATCCCCCATTTCAAATATCTACAATTACCCCATTAAAAAATTAACACTATCATTCGCTGTTAAACTGAAAAAGGTAAAATATTTAATTTTGCCTTCCTAATCTTCTTCCTTGGAAACTATACCCCCAACTTTTAGATCAATACAAATCAGGTTACAAATCCTTCCTCCTCCTCCCCTCCACCATTTGTCTTCTCCTCACCACTATATCATCATCCTCATCGCCGTTGAGTTAACCAGACTTTCCTAGGTCTTCTCCATGATGAGCACTTCACTAATGGTGAAGTTGAATTGTGACCATGGGAACAAAAAAAGATCAGATTTTCCATGAGGTTTACCAAAGGAAGATGTTGCTTCCTTTATCTCTTCAAGACCTAGATTTGTTCAGATTCACCCCCTTTCTCCATCTTTTTTTCCAGCCGACGGGATTCGCCCCCTCTGTTTCACCTTTTTCATAGCCTCCACACCATCGGTTCCTCTCTCTCTTCACCACACCATAACTTACCCCTAAACTTAATTTTTTTTGCCTCTGCTCCAATGGGGGACTCATTTTCATCTGCCTCTACTTGATTTTGTTGGATTCGAGCAGATTTGGCTTGTCATTTGTTGGCTCATGTATGTCACCTCTTCTAATTCCAATTTTTAATTTGATCCGAATTAGAGACCGTGAAAGTTGTGCTCAACCTCGTCTCTACTTGGATGCCCAGGTACAAAGAATTGGAGCATGAATCTGAGTAGCGCTTAGGTCTTGTTCACTCCTCGTCATTTGATTTCGCTGCTCATCTCTCCCCCTCATCAATCAACATCATCATCCTAGTTTTTGCAATGTCGATTGAGATGAACCAAAAGTTTTAGCATAACAAATAGCGAAACAAATAGAAAAAATGAATTGTAGAAAATTTGATTAGAACTGGTGAATTTAATCACCTAGTAGATGACTATTGGTGGGAGGAAGAAAGAAGGAGAAGTGGAGTAGATTCTAGGATAATTAAGGAGAATCACTATTGTTGCTACCCATTCATGATCTTTGACGGTGGATAACAGCAGCGGGGGTAAAGGCCAAGGCGGAGGAGGAGGAGAGGCATAAAGGAAGACACAGCTTAGCATGTTAGATATATAAGCTGGTGGTGAAATGTTTAGGGCAGAAAGCTAAGAGGGCTAAAATATGTATTTTTTTTCTTTCATAGAGATGGATGATGGAGTTAATTTTCTAGGGGGTTAGTATAGGTATTTGAAACTGTGGGGATATAAGTGTAGGTTCAACCTAACCTTGGTGAGTCCTGGTAATTTTTTCTTTTTTTAATTAATAAGGGATTTCCTTAGGTGAACTTGTTTTGCTTTTTTCTTGATAGACAAGTAACTTTCACCAAAACTAGAAATCCACTCAACTTTTCAAGAACCAAAAATCATGCACAATTCATCCAAAAAAACCTAAATCATAACTACATATTTCCATCATTAATCACAAAACCGGACATCCTTACACTTCCTAAGCCCAAAAATAAAATACTCAACCTATTTCAAGGACCAAGAGAATTTAAATCAAAATGGATATGGCTTCTTATGCGGGTTCAAACAATAAGTAATGCTTTAAGGCACAAAGGGGTTAACTAAGGATTTTGGTGAAGGGTTGGCCGTTTTGAACAGTAGTTACCCATAAATTGTCATTTTCATCCACTATTTATGTGCAACAATTTGGATATGAGAGGGTTCACAAGCAAATTAAGGATTTCACACACAAAGCAAGTGCCAATCAAAAGATAGAAAATATCCATACCATCCAAGCATCATACAAGACCCAAGATCTCACCGGGTGTTGTTTCCATCATTAATGACAGCAGAGAGTCTTTATCTTTTTATCAAAATATACAAATGATTTGAACTTACAAATGAGCTCATCCAAACATAATAAAGAACATGCATTGCGTTCCTACATTCAACTATATGTTCCTACATTCATCCACTATATACAACACATGATAAGGAAAATAAATACGATATGCATGTAATGTCATGAGGAAAAAAAATTAACCCAAAACTAGTCTAAAAGAAATAACACAGAAATAAATGTCAAGTTCTAACAAAAACACTCAAACAAGTATCATCCAAAAGCACATCCCTCACCCAAACTTAAAACCAACATTATACACATCGTTGATAGAAAAAGCAATAAAGGAGATTATGTTCCAAGAATCATACCCAAGAGGTAGATGTTCCTACCTCTAATTATTTCTTCTTGAACTCTTAATGATGGTGGCACTTTATCTTTTAATGTTTGCTTTTGATCTTTCAACCAAGGACCTACAATAAGCACAAAGAGCAATTAAGAGAAAAATTTCCCAAAACTCAACTTATTGAAAAGACAATTAAAATTGGAAAAGAAGGACAAGATGTTGGGCTGCCTCCTAACAAGCGCTTGGTTTATTGTTTTTAGCTAGACACCAACTCCTTTTTTTGACACTAAGGTAGGTGATGTCGCTTTACACCATCTCTATTGAAAGGACCTCTTCAAAGTTTTGAGAGTCCAAGATGTATCCAATAAGATGTGCTTTTCTCCATCCTGAAGTCCCCACCTCTTTCCTTGTTAAGCACTTTGAGCTTCTTAATATTTCCATCTCCTATAGCCACTCATTTTTTCAATTGTTTCCTTCTTCTTTTCTTCATTCAACGAGTGCCTTGCCTCATATTTTTCTTTCTCATTTAGATTCAAGGGCTCAATTTTTTTTATTTCTCTTTAGTAACCACAAATAACAAAAGTAGGAGGATATTCTTGGTTGGATTCTATGACCATATCAACCTAGTAAAGTTCCATCGTGGGTGGGAAAGTGTTAGAAGGACACATGTTGAACTCCACTTTTTCATCCTCAACCTTCAATGTGAGCTCACCTCCATTTACATCTATAGTTGCTTCAGCGTGGCTAAGAATGGTCTTCCAAAGATAAGGGGGCTTGATTATCTTCTTCTATGTCAATAATCACAAAATCCATGGGCAAAATAAATTTTCCAACTTTTACGAAAACATCTTCTATTACTCCTGATGGATACTTGATAAACCTATCTGCCAATTGTAGTTGTACTGTAGAGGTTTCACTTTTAACCCTAACTTGTTGGTGATAGACAAGGGCATCAAGTTTACACTTGCACCAAGGTCACACAATACCTTCTTGAACTCAACTTCCTCAACTATGCATGTAACATTGAAGCTCCTAGGGTCTTTCACTTTAGGTGGATGCTTTTGTTGGAAAATTGCACTACATACTTCTGTAAGGCATATGGTCACATACTCTTAAAATTTCCTTTTCTTTGTAATGACTTCTTTTAAGAATTTGCCCTAATTTGGCATTTGAGTTAAAGATCAAAGAATGAGAGGTTGACGTGAAGCTCCTTAAAAATGTCCAAGAACTTGCCATATTATTTATCAAGCCTCTTCTTCTAGAACATTTATGGGAAAGGTAA
Source organism: Aquilaria sinensis (assembly GCA_005392925.1). NCBI lineage: Eukaryota > Viridiplantae > Streptophyta > Magnoliopsida > Malvales > Thymelaeaceae > Aquilaria > Aquilaria sinensis. The sequence continues at coordinate 228,523 of SMDT01002999.1, read as the reverse complement.
GTATAGGTTGGGTAGTAATTTTTTCATTATCTGGGTTTGCTCCTTTTGATAACTCCATCACTTCTTCTTCTTTTTGAACATGCGCGATAGATTGGTTTCTTTTGAGTGGGCATGCTCATGTAAGGATCTGCAAGCTTTTTTTCTTCTCTAAGTGTGATTACATGACATTGCTCCCTTTGGTTCAACTCGATGTCAATAGGAAATTTTCCTTTTTGAAGAGTCTTCATGTAGTTTGCCAATTGTTGCACTTGGTGCTCAAGGTTCTTAACATTTGTGCTCATGTTGGCCCCCAAATTTGCCATCTTTGCCTCATTCTTCTCCATTCTATCCCTCTCTCCTCCATGAAGGACATCATTACCTCCTCCATAATAGGCTTATTCTCCATTAATGCGTGGTTAAATCTGGGAGGAGGTGGTTGTTCGACATTCCTTATGTTGCCATGGGCAAAATTCTCATGATTTCTCTAATTGGGATTATATTCATTCCAAAGTTGGTTACCACCACAACAAAAACTATGATTTCATATAAAGTTAGCTTGTTTGTACTTCATCTCTATATTTGCACCATACATGTTTAAAATGGAAGTGGCAGGTTGTTCAATTTTTGGCTTCTTCTTGTTCGTTAACTTGGGCATTTGACTAATAAGAGAAGCCATTTGTGCCAACAAAGTGGTCAACTGGTCAACCTCAAATGCAACTCTTATTGGTTGTGCTCTTTGACCCAACCATTATTCTCCATTCAATGCCAATGCTCTAGAATTTGGAATGCATCACCAGCTGAAGCATCTATCATATCTATCATAAATCTTGAGGCGAGCACCAAACTTTCATAAAAGAGTTGGATTTGTTGCCAATCCAAGGAGCCATATTAAGGAAACTTTCTAATCAATTCCTTGAACCTTTCCCAAGCTTCCAAAATTGTTTCCATTCATGTTGACTAACTGTTACAATTGAAGCTCTTAAGTGGGAGGCCTTAGATAGAGGGAAGAATTTGCATAAGAACTTTTAAGCCATTTCATTCCAAGTGGTGATGCTGCCTAGTGAAGTGATAGATAAAAACCCTTGGCCTTGTCCTAGAGTAAGAATGGAAACAATCTAATTCTAATTGCAACTTTATTTAAATTACCACTAAACATGAACAAATTCTAATGAAGTAACGAAACACACATCCTATTGTTTTCACTACTTGACTTGGTCAGCTAGTGAATTAAGACTAACAGTTTGGTTTTCCTACTTGGCATAGTTAACTAATTGTGCCTTTACCCTTTCAAGTGAAAAGGTCACTCACCCAAGCTAAAACTAGAATAGACTCTTATCCAAATTGCTAGTGCAAGATAGGCATTATCAAACTTAATTTACCTTCATCTATTGACTTAGACTAGTCTCCAAATAAGTCCATAGTCATCACACTCTTTTCCTAGTTTTAATCACTTTTTTTTATCTTTTCCAAGAATTTAAAAGCAATTGATGGTGTAAGTAATTGTGCCATGAATTAACTAACACAACATTAAGCTCAAGAGAAAAGTAAACAACCATTTAAATTTTTGGAATAAAGGATAGCAAGTCCACCCCTAGAGAATATGTCATACACATAAAGGAACCCAATGAAGAACCCTAAGACAATCAAACAAATAATAGTTAATAAAAGTGAAATAAAAATTCTAGTCTATAGTTGAACTGATAGCTATGGTATAAATCACAGAAATTTACTAAACAATATCCCAGGTAGCGGTACCAAAAACTTTATTGTATGCGTGAAAGTTTTAAAATCAAAACCAATCACTAATTGCAAGTTCACGGTGTGCAATTTTGGAAGTGGTAATTTAGGATCATTCTGACAATGATATTTTTAGCAAATTTGTCAATTAACTATGACAATATTTGAACCAAGTTTAGCTAGACAAACAATGGAGAAGAATTTATCTAAATGCCCCTAAAATAAAAGACTAACTAAACTAGTGGCACTAAATAAAAGCTTGCAACTAACTATGGTAGAGCTAAAAATTTTAATTGATGTGATTACACCAAGATCAAAAGGCAATCACCAAAGTTTTCATGTGATTAAACTAATGTTAAGAGGCACTCACTAGAGTTTTCACTACTTGAATGGTTGATTATGCTAAGGAACCTTATTTTCTTTCTCTCCTTTACTTGTTAGTGAATAAACCAAAAGTTGAACACCTCTTTTCCAAGATTGAGTTGATTTTTCCATTAAGCTCTTGGTTTGATTCCCATCCTAACCAATTAACTTAAGGCTTTTAAGCATCTAAGTCCCTTTTCTCATGTAGCAATTTACCAAGGTTTTCCAACCTCCTTTAGGATTACCACACTTTTTCCCTATTCCAATTCAACTAAGCTTTCCCAAGCGCTAACCAAAACTTCAATCCAAGTCAAATTTAGTTGTGCTCCAACTAGCATGAACACAATCATAAGAAAAATTAAATAGCCAACAACAAGAATCAAGGAGAATAAAACCTTAAATTAACATAATCAACCAAGTCAAGTAGCTACAACTCTAGTATGTAAAATGAATCTACTCCATGTTCAACATAACTATAGATTAAAATTCTACAAGAAGTATGAAAATTTTGAAAGGAAGATAAAGAAAACCCAGTCGAAGAGAAGAAATTATAGGAGCAGCATAGTTCCCTTCCTTTCTCTATCAAGCTCTTGCTTTTATTCTTCTTCTTCAAGTTTCCAACTCCTCCTTCAAATTAAAGAGATGGAAGAAGGTAAAATTCCAAGATGGAAGTTCAAACACTAGGAGAATAATGGAGGGAGGGATTATGTCTCTAAAAAGTAGAGAATTGACTCTTTTTTATGGTCAAACCTGTCCCTTTGAAGGCTAAACACAAGGTAACAAAATTAGAAAAGTAAAGCTTCTGGTCACTGTCAACTGACCTAGAATTAGAAGCCACAGACTTGATGTAGATTTTGGAATTTTTTCAGTGTAAGGGAGGTTTAGGCTTTAGCTTTGGAAACTAAGCCCAGGGCCCTGGTGCTAAACACATAACTCTAAGATCTTTTCAACCATCAATGGACGATGCTAACAACCCCAAGTTGAACCAAGAAATTCAAATAAATGGAAAGAAGTTAGAATCAGATTATGGCATGAAAAAAGAATTGAAGAAGCAAAGTTAGAAGAAATTTGAAGAACTACACTAAGAAATTTATCTTTGATTGATTCAGAAAAAAAAAAAGAAAGGATATATAGACAAATTGTAACACTTATAGACAAATTGTAACACTAATTCATATTGAATTAACCTTGAAAATTTGCTACTTACAATGAATAAAATGCACCTTTAAATAGGAATAAAGGCTGGTATGCACAACACAAGAAACACCCTAACCTAGTTGTCCTAGGTTTCTTGGTTGGATAATACTTAGAATAACTAGTAATTTCAATACTAAACTCTTAGAAATAATAAAACACATTACATTACAATGTAAAATAGGCTTAAAGGATGCTCCAAGGCTACTGGAAAGTCATCTTAGAAGTGTGAAACACACAACACACACACATAGCCTTATAAGATGGGTTGTATCCTTGCTCCATAAGGAAACTTGCTTCGATGCAAATCATAGCTCCTCCTTGACATACTAGTCACTTATTCCATGTTCAAAATACTATAAAATATGTCATTGCTACCTTTGGATGTAGCACAACCGTTGCTCCCTTGACTAGTTTCTTTTGGGGCTTTATTTGGGCATGATAGAATAAATCCTTAAATGTGAAACTTACATTAGCTTGTGGGTACTCCCTTAGCTTCAAAATCATATAATATATATATAATACATGTAGGAACCACTTTAGGTTGCTTGAGGCTGGATCAAAGCATAAGGGCTCCACCAAGGCTCCCGGGTGCACATAGTGGGGCTAAAGACACGCACTAAATGGCTCAGGTCCAAGTACCTTAATTTTTGACTTCCTTCATTAGTTGCTAGTCCTGGATGCTACAAGATACATAAGTGGATGAAATTAAGCTCTTATGACTCCAAAGTGTTGCGTCTTTCCAAGAAACATGCTCCTTGAAAAGTCGAGCACAATGATGTTCCAGGGGTGCTATCCAAGGCTACATCATTCCCTTCCTCTTTGAGAAGATTCATCCTCAAATCTAAACCAAATGGGGCTTGCTATCTTGTTTTAGTTCCTTCTCTTGAAGAATTAGTGCAACAATGCTCATCATCTTACTTAGGGTTGAAAGTTTTGCGCTTTGTGTTAGGTTCGGGCTAAAACATGAAATAACAGACCTTATTCATAACCCAAAAATGGTAACCTGAACTAACCTAAAATAGAGTGAGAAATTGAACTAGCCTTAACCAAAAAATATAGGGTTAAGTTTCTGGTTTAATTGACACCCCACCACTGGTTGCCACCGTTTTGGATCTGATCACTTTCGTTCTCATCTCCTTAATAATTGATGATGATTTGAAGCAATGAAGCCATGCAGAATGGACAATGGCAACTTATGAATGGCAGTAGAGTTGCAAAGGGTGAACTAAGGGATGATGGCAACTTGCAAATGATGGTGAACAAAGAAACAAAAGGGCAGAGGCTAAAGGATGACATGATAAGTGAAGGTGGTTAGGGTGAACGCTGACTATGATGATGTGTTGGGCAAGGGCAGCGGGAGGGCGGCATGATGATGATGGAAAGGGCAGGAGGTAGATGGCATATGACAGACACGCAAAGGTAGGAGGCAGACAAGTAAGGGGAAGGAGGTGTGCCAAGATTAGGGTTAGAAATAGTTAAGTTAAGCATGTGGTGGGCTTGGCCATAGGTTGGGAAATAGTTAAGGATTAGGGTGGGAAATACTTAAGGAATGGAGAATCGGGTTTCTTCTGGTTGATTTGGGTTTGGTCTGAACCAACCCGATTTTCAATTCTAGAAATCACGTTAGGTTTGTGTCAACCTGAATGTCACTGATTCCTTCCCCTGACCTAGTCCTAACTCAAAAAATAGGGTCAAGTTTTAAGTTAAGGTTAAAATATTTCACCCCTAGTCTCACTTGCACAATGCTTTGGCATACTTTCCTCCATCTCTTCAGTAGTTGTTGCTCTATGTTGGTGCTCAACCTCTTGTAGTGGTAACGGCAGCATACTATCTTTCGATAACTCCATGGTTCAAGCTCCTTTATTGTCTTTAGGTGGAATCGACCCCTTCACTTTCTCCTTAGTTTGATTTACCTCTTCCATGAAAGTTGAATCAACTTCACTTGGTTCCTCCTTTGACTTAAGGCATGAATTTCATCATGCCACTCTTGGTAGGTGTTGCATTCTCTAAAGATAGATGTAGTACATTCCAAGCACCTTGGTTTATGGGCATGATCTTTGGTAGGTTATAGGAGTATGTCTTGGGTAGGACAGGTGGCTTTAGGGAAGGAAACTTGTTTTGGGTTAGCTTGGACTGTAGGGTTTCAAGTATAACTAGGCTTAGGAGCTCAGGTTAAGCTAGGGTTATATTGTTTGAAGGGCTTAAGATAGGGTGGTTTAGGTGCATAACTCCTAGACATGTAGGGTTTTTTCTCATGCATTATTTGGCCTCCTTAAGGTTCGATATAGCTCTCTTTGTGTGCCCTTATATGAGGCCACCAATGGTGCACCCTAATCTCACCACAATAGTCACAGCTAGGCCTTCTTTCACAGTAGCTTGATTCTATTCTTAGTTGCCTACCCTGCTCATCATGTTGAACTTTCCTTACTTGGCAAATATTCTACATGAATTGATCAAGCATATCCATCTTTTTCTTCAGTCTCTCCTCAAGACTTTTATGCATCATTTGCATGCGCTCCTAAAATTCCCTTAAAAATTCATCCATGGTAAAGAAGATCCACAAGAAAAAACCACTAACACTCCCTCATTTGTTTCACTCAAAGAACCAAAAGCTCTCTCTCTCTCTCTCTCTCTCTCTTTCTCTCTTGCACTTTTGTTAGTGGAAAAGATTTGAAACTTGTGAGACATTGAATCCTCTTGATCACAACATTACCCAACTCAAAACTAAGTTGAAAACTTAGTGAAAAAAAGAATTAGGGCTACTAGAAAAAAATAAGAAAAACATAATTTTTAGGGTTGGAAGCAAAAAAATTCTACACCAAAATTTTGGAAGAACAAAATGAATTGGAACAAAAAAAACTTACTATTGGACTTAGAGGAATAAAAATTAAAATTGCGGCTAACAGAATAATAGAAAAAAGAAAAAAAACAAGTGAAATAATGGTAGCTAGAAACAAAACAAATGAATTAGATTTAGGATGGAGTAGGAACAAAAAATTCTTACACCAAGAAAACAAAGTGGCGGAAAACAACTTGCTTACTTGGAAAGCTTGAAGCTTTCTATCTCATTTTTTTCTTTTTAATCTAGAAAAAAAATTAAGATTGGCTAGAATGAAACAATATTGTACCAATAAAAAAAATTAAGAGAACATGATTGAGAAAGATAGATACTAATTAAAGCTTGTGGTTCTACTACCAAACTGATAGACTCAAGACTCCAAGATCTTCTCAAACCTTTATGAATGATGCTAACTCACCCAATCAAACCAAGACATTGAAAGAAAAGGAAATAAAACACGTTATAATTAGAGTATAGGATGAGAAAAGAATTGAAGAAGTGAAGTTAGAAGAAATTTGAAGAAGCACACTAAAAAATCCATCTTAGTTTCATTTAGAGAAAGATAGTGGATATGTGGACAACTTGTCACACTAATTCATATTGAAATAATCTTGAAACTTTATTACTTAAAATGAAGAAAAAAGCCACTTTAAATAGGAATAAAGGCTGGCACTCACAACACACAAGAAGAAAAACCTAACCTAGTTGTACTAGGTGTCTTAGTTGGATAATACCTAGAAAAACTAGTAATATCAATAATAAGATCTTAGAAATAATTAAAAACATGAAATTCCAATGTAAAATAGGTTTAAAGTATGTCCAAGACTATTGTAAATAATTCCAAGTCATCCTAGGGGTGTGAAACATGCAACCCACACACATATAGCTTCATAAGGTGGGTTGTATGCTTGCTCCAAGAGGCAACTTGCTTCTATGCAAATCTCAGCTACCCTTAGCCATATTAGTGACTGATTCCACCTTCAAAATATTGAAAATATTTTATTGTAGCCTCTAGATGTAGTACAATCATTGCTCTCTTAACTTGCTCTTTTTTGGGCTTTGTTTAATATGGTGGAACAAATCTTTGAACACACAACCTTCATTAGCTTGTGCATACTCCCTTGGCTTGGAAAATTATGTAATATATGTAGAATACATCTATGAACCATTTCAAGTTGCTTGAAGCTTGATCAAAGCATAAGGGCTCTACTGGGGCCTCCCGACTGCGTAGAGTGGAGTTAGGGTGCGCACCAAAGGGCTAAACTTAAAGCTCCTAAATTTGGGACTTACTTCATTGGTTACTGGTCCTAGATGCTATAAGCTACGTGAATGGATGAAATTAAGCTCATAGGACTCCAAAGTGTAGCATCCTTCTAATTATCAAGCTTATTAAAGGTTCAGGCATAAGGGTGTGCTTAGCGTACCATCCTGGTATACATCACCTAGTGCATATGGATAGCTCTAGTTGCTTTCTAGAGGTTTTAGGGCTATGGCTTCATTTTATAGGGTCACATGCTTGGCATCTAATGGAGTTCAGGCTTTTAAGGCCATGGCCCTTGATTTAGGGGCCATAGCTTTCATGCTCACCTTTGGTGTTTTGGCCATAAGTTTTCCTACATATGTCTAATTGAGTTGGTTCAAAAACCCAGGTGAAGATATGGGGGGCTATTTCATTTCTTCACCAAAGCCTAAATTTGTGACCAAAATGTCCAAAATTAGCTTGCAAGTTACCCTTCTTTAAAACTTGCTTTGTCGTTAAGTTTTCTCCTTTTTGCCCTAATTACTTTCATTCCTTTTCCATGCTTTAAATAATACCTACTACATACAAAATGACCAATGATAGCAACAAAGTAGTAAGAATATGGTGTTTCAAGCATAAATTTTATGCTCAAAATAGAGTAGTTGGGTGACACATCAATTCATGGCCTGAAATAATGCTTCCCTAGCCCTAGATATGCAAAACCTAAAGCCTTAATAAAGTAGGAGTCCTAGACTTAAGGTAACCTAGTGGTGTGGTTCTTAGGTCACACAAACCTTTCCCACTACACTATAATAAATGTAGATGTGTCAAATCTCTCTATACTCATAAATATGTGAACTCACAGGCAAATACACTTATCATCAAAGAATAGTAGTGGCAAGTACCAAAAACTTTTTCCCAAGGGACGGAGCTTGTCTATCATACTGATTATTTCTCTATTATCTAACTGGCAATTAAATATGTTTGTTTAACCAACAAACTAACAATTAACTAAAATAACTAATATAGAAAAAATAACTAACAACTAACTACCGGCAATGGAAAAACAATTCAGATAATTAACAAGAAGATATATCATACTTAATATCAAATCCCCCTTGAAATCCTTTATGTTCCATTTACTTATTTTAACAAGATTTTGATTAACTTAAACCATTGAGTACTAACTAAGTTAGATTAGCTCCATGTTATTCCCATTACACTAATCATTATCCTTAAGTCACTGATAGGGTGTCGAGGCAAACCACGCTTCCTAAGAATGTATTACTACTCCTACAACCCACTACTAGGTTTCACCCTAGTTTGGAGGTATTATATCACACCTATTACTCCTATGTATGATAATATCTCTTTTATCCAATGGTGATCCATATCAAACACACTGGATAATATCTATCGCATGTTCATCATTACATATTGAATTAATAGGCTAGCAACTATTAATCGATGCGTCAAAGAACATTGGACAGATCACAAGAAAAGCATAATCATGCTAAACCAGAAAGTAATCATGATCACAAAATCATTCTAGAGTACATCTACACTAAGCATGAGTAGGAAAATTTAGCTCATAGTGCCGTAAAATAAATACAACAGAATGGAAGAAAACCTAAGAATAAAAGTCTCCATCTCTTAATTGCCTCTTCTCTAATAAATACTTCATTCAACATGCATCAAATGATGTTGATCATCATAACTGCCTTCGGCAACCTTTCTCCTTGAAAACTCTCTTATTTCTCTGTGTTACTTTGCATCCTCTCGACTCTCTATTTTGTTTTCAGTAAATAAGCCAAAAAACCCTAATTAGTAGTCAAACATTGTTTGGTATACGGTTGAGTTCAAGGTTGTGTTACTCCTTTAAAACTTAAAATCTTGCTAATTAATGACACAATTTGACTCATGGGCGTGTAGTTCAAACATAAGCGTGTAAGAAGGCGTGTGAGGCACTACATGTTCGTGTTGTAAGGTGAGTATACTCCAAACTTTGACAAAATCTGCATTTAGCTCCAAAACTTTGCAGAAATCCTTCCTAATTGAAATGAAGCTTAAATATAAACTAAAAATAAAACATGAACCAATTAAGCATAAATCCTAGCATAAACTCATCAAAAGACAATCAAACAAAAAGAAAAAACATATAAAACATAACTAGATATGTGCATATTAAAATTTTTCCCCACACTTGAACTTTTGCTTGCCCTCAAGCAAAAACTCAATAGAAGAATCTGAACATAAAAAATCAAAACTTAAAACCATTGAGTCATAGAAATCATTGAATCATACTCATAAGCAAAAGAGTTGTAGAGAGACTTGAGACTTTAAGGGTCTTGAGACGTTAACAGGACTACCAGGCATGCAACACCTTCAATCTAACACTTTTCAAAATAAAATGATTAATGAGAATAATTCATCCTCAAGCTAGCAACCCATATCTATTAAAGGTAAAAGCAAGAACTTTAATTTTTCATTCAAAGTAGGAAGCACAAACCGCACTATGATCAAGATCACTATGCACCACATTTCAAACCACAAAACCATGGATTGGGCAATTAATTGAACTTTTCAATTCTTTTTATTTTTTTTCTCTCTATATTTTTAACCAATTCTCTTCATGTGCCAAAAACCTTTATACCAAATGCACACTACAGGAGCTCTGTCTATACCCAAGCTAATTCCCAACACAATCCATGATGGTCTTTTATCATACTCATGCTCTTAGCATCTTTTTGAGTTGCAATTGACTCTTGTCTTAGGAGAATACCCTAACCTACTTCAACACTAAGAATAGTGGAGTAGCATATATTTTATCATACTTTATTGATTATATCCTTCAACAATCAACGACAAAATCCATCAAGAAAAATTTAGCACTAATCCAACATAAAAGCTCAAAACTTAGCATGCTTTAAACAGTGCACTGAACACAAAAAACTTGGTGCAAAAAAATAGCTTCAGGAGACCATCTTCCAGTAGCTTGCTAATGAATCGCAAAAACATTTCAAAAAAAATATTTAGCATAAAAATGATAGATTTGAATAGTCACATATTTGGTCTTCAAGCAAAGAACTCAAGACATTAAATTAACAACCACTCTCTAATAATAAGAACACGTTGAATAGGATGATAAAAAACAATTAGGCTCCAAAAAATTAAAAAATTTTAGAAAAATCACTAAAAAGATAAATTCAAGAATCAACAAAATAAATGAAGGCTAAAGATAATATGCACTCCCCCACACTTGAATTTTACATTGGCCTCAATGTTCTAACATAGAAAAGAAAGTACAAAAAAAAGGTTGATAGAAACTGATATTGCCCTTGAAAAGGAAAATTAGTTGTTTATCGTGCAAGTCAGCATTCCAAAAGTTCCATAAAAGGGGTTATTGATTGAGCTACATATTGAAATGTTAATGCTTCCAAGAAATAAAAAGGATGATTAATCACAAAATACAAGAGAAGAAATATAAAATATAGAAACTATGACAAAATAATATGAAATAGAAAAGAAACAACTGATGCTCGAATAACAAAGTCAAACATAGCTTCTGAAAATAAAATAAAACTATGGAACAAAGTCAAACATAGCTTCTGAAAATAAAATAAAACTATGGCATAATAGAAAAAATAGCTATAATAAAAACATAGCATAAAAAAAATGAATGTATGTCCTGGATAGCATGGCATCAAACAACCCTTGGTGGTGAAAGATCCGCAGAAGTCCTCAGAGCCATCATCATCTGTGTAGGCACAGTAGGAACCTCAGTAACCCCAGCCTCAATTCTCGGCTCCACAACCATGGGATCCGCACTATCTCTCCAACCTCCTCGGTATCAATGGTGGTCTTTACAGCTATCTCCTTTACCCTTTCCTTAGTAACTACACCACTAGGCTTGACTCCCCCCAAAACAACTCCAGGAGTTAATGGTCTGATTGTTGTGGCCTCATTTGCCTCCTTCATGACTAGCTGAGTGATGCTCTGCTGCATCATCATTGGTGTGTGACATGGTGAGCCTGGTGTAAAGACTGCCGGTGAGAAAACACCTGGGTGAGGGAGCTCCAGTCGGAGGAGGGATGCAAAGACTCAGAAAAACAAGGATTAGGATGTCCCCAGGGTGTTTTTCCGGGGAGAAGCCTCCGACGCCCAAGTCAGTGTTTTGGAATTGGAGAGTAAGCAGTAAATGGAGAGATTTCCCCTTAAAGTCCCCTGCCTTTACCTGGGGTGCTTACCGAATATTTATAGGGGGGTGAACAGTAAAAGTTTGTTCGACATGGCCGACCCAGATTATGACACATGTTCGGGCAGATGCAATCCGTACCTTCGGGGAGAAGGGGGAACATTTATCCGGCCACAAGCCGCTTGGCCAGGAGCCTAGGCCGTGCGGGGGCGGCGTGTCAAAGCGTGTCTGGGGCCAGCATGTCGGGGATGTGTCAGAGGCTCCTTAATTGCTTTTATCATACTCCCGAGGTCCTTTCGGTATAAGAGAGCTCTTCAGAGCAGGAGAACTATCTCCCGAGATCACTTCAGTAATCCAGGGGTATCCTCGCCGAGGATGGTCCCGTTCGGGGACGTCCTTCCTTGCTGAAGGTGGTTTGATTGTCTTACCGTGGGTGATCATGGACCGTATTCGTAAGGTTGGTACTGTCGTCTCCAGGGATGATGAAGAATTACTGAGGTCAGATGTAAAAGGGGCCGGACACCCTTCTTTCCGAAGTCGGTGCCTTCCTTCCCGAGGGCGGTGCCTTACCCGAGCCTATAGGTTTGAAGGGTGATAGGCACTTCGGCTATCACTGAGTATCATCAACACCTTCCTGGCCATCCACACTCATCAAAGTAATGAAGTAGTCGTTTAAGTCATCATCATGCTAGGAAGATTGGTGATTGTGTCCTAATGCACCTGCCTCCTCGGATCAAGGGAAGTATAACCGTATTGTCTCCTCCAATTTCAAAGTCCTCACCTTAACAGTAGAAAGGTGGGAGCTAACAATCAGCATTTGATCCATCATAAACTTGATGTGATGTAGGATAAGCTATTGCCTTTGAAAATATCCAATAATATGGGTAATCTAGCACTAGTAGATTAATAAATATCAATCTTTTAGGTAGTAAACTTAACAAATGTTCCTCGGCAATAGGGCTGAAAACTCGGTGTGGTTCTTAGTTCGCACAAATCTTTCCCACTACACTATAATAAATGTGGATGTGTCAAATCTCTTTATACTCACAAATATGTGAACTCATAGGCAAGTGCACCTATCATCAAAGTTTATCAGTGGCAAGTATGAAGATCATTTTTCCCAAATAATGGAGATTGTCTACCATACTTAACCTTTCGCTATTATCTAGTTGGAAATTAAAGATTTTTGTTTAACTAACTAAACTAACTAATGCAGCAAAAATAACAAACAACTAACTAATGGTAGCAAAAAAATAATTTAGATAGTCAACAAGAAGATATCTTATGCTTAGCAACTAACTACTGGTAGTGGAAAAATAATTTAGATAGTCAACAAGAAAATATCTTATGCTTAGAATTGAATCCTTGTAGAAATCCCTTGTGTTGCTTTTACTTCGTTTAACAGAATTGTGATGAACTTGGACTGTGGAGTAATACCTAAGTTAAACTAGTTTGCTATTATTCCCATTATGCTATTCACTGTCTTTAAGTCATTGATAAGGTGTCTAGGCCTACCACGCTTCTTCAAAATGCATTACTAGTCCTGCGAGCCACTACTAGGTTTTACCCTAGTCTGGAAGTAATATATCGTGACTATCACTGCCAGTTTCGATAGTATCACTTCTATTAAATGATGGTCCACAACAAATGCACCAAATACTGCCTGTCACATGTTCATCATCCCACAATGAATTAATAGGCTAGCTACTATTAATTAGTGAACCAAAGATTATTAGATAAATTCCAAGAAAACCATGATCATATTAAGCCAAAAAGTAATCACAATCACAAAATTATCCTAGGGTTCATCTACTCTAAGCATGAGTAGGAAAATTTAGCCCATAGTCTAGTAGAATAAACACAACAAAATAAAAAAAACTTAGAAAATAAGTCTCCAACTCTGAATTGCTTTTCATCCAAGAAATCTTTGATCCGGCGTGCATTAAATGGTGTTGATCATCAAAACTTTCTCTAGCAGTCTTTTTTCTATAAAAACTCTTTTATTTCTCTATGTTTCTTTGCTTCCTTTTGACACTTTGTTAAGTTTTCAAGTTTTCAAGTAAATAACCCAAAAAACCCCAGTAGTGAAACATAGTTTGGTACATGACCATGTTCAAGCCGTGTTACTCATCTAGAATTTAAAATCTTATACATTAATGACACCGTTTAACTCATGGGCATGTAAGTCAGAGACAGGCATGTAAGGCACTACATGGGCATGTTGCAAGGTGTGTTTCTCCAAACTTTGCCAAAACTTGCAATTCAACTCCAAAACTTTGTAAAAATCCTTTATAACCAAAATAAAATTGAAATATAACCTGAAAATAAAATATGAACCAATTAAGCACCAAATCATGGCTTAAACTCAATAAAAAAACAAGCAAACATAGGGGAAAAACATATAGTAAACATAACTGAATATAAGCATATCACCTAGTCTGACGAGTAAAGATTGCAAAGACGTGCTAAACATCCTCTTTACCTGTCTAAGGCATGTTTGCCTTTAAACATAGACAAAATATGTCCCAAGAGTATAGAAGGGATGTAAACACACAAAAGCAAATGGATTTAAATTTTTTAAGTCACCAGAGGCTACTCAGACTCCATGGTGCTTCTTGGGTGCACTTTCATAGTGCCGTTACAGCTTTGGGTGCACTATAGTGCCCCTATGCTCAGACGTCCAACTACCCTTTGATGCCCGGCGACATCCTCGTCTTGTGACATGTTCGCCTGAAGGAGAGACTTTCGGTTTAAGGGTGCTTGGAACACTTAGAAAAACAAGGGTTAAGAGCTTCCCAGAATGTGTTTCCGGGGGAGGAGCCTCCGATGCCCAAGTCAGTATTTGGGGAGTAGGGAGCAAAGAATGGAGAGCAAAGAGTAGAGAGAGTTCTGTGTCCTTTTACCAAGGTCATTCTCAAATTTTTATAGGAGGGCGTAGGAAGGAGGCCATTTGACACAACCTGCTCAGATCATGACACGCGTATGGTCGGATGTGGTCTGTACCTTCGGAGATAGGTATCTCCAGCTGGCCATAGGCCATTCTGGCAGAGTTCAGGGGTGTGTGCAAGGTCTCTGTGTCAGAGGCTCCTTAACCATTTTTTGTTGTGTCTCCACAAGACCTCTTCGGGAAGCTAGAACCCTTCGGAGTATGGAACTCCTTCGGGGCAAAGGGTCTCCTTCAGCCTGACATTACCACCGAGTGTTGTTAGGTGAGGTCCTTCGACAGAATGGGGCACCTTTAGGAAACATTTTCCCTTGCTGAAGATGGGGATATACACTCCCGAAGTTGGTGGGCTTGCCCATCCGAGGGTGGTTGTGCATGCCTTTTCTGAGGTCGGTCCAATCACTTACCGAGGGTAGTTGAGGTTGGGGCTAGGTGTTGACCGAAGGTGGTCTTTGCCTAGGTGATCAGATCTCAGAGACATTGGCTCTTCAGTTGTAGGGTGCTGTTCACACCGAGGATAGCGGGGGCTTCCCTTTTTCCCGAGGTTGGTCACGTGTGTTCCCTGAGGGTGGTACTCACCAAGCCAATTTGGGAAATCTCTAAGGGTAATAGCCCTTTGGCTATCACGCTTAAACCTCTAGCATGTGAAACCAGATGTAGAATGAATGCCTGATAGATTATCCCATCCTTTAGTTCCTTCCATAGCCTCCGGCTCCTTGCAAACTCCCATGATGAATCCTTGGAGTGCCTCCTTATGTTCCTATGCCTTTTCCTTGTCATTGGCCCACTTGTGATCCTCAAAGGGTCTTTTATGCTTCCTGGGTTTTCATCATCTCCCCCATCATAAAAAATATTCATCCTTAAATTTTGAGCAACATCAAGTAATGGTAAATTAGAAACATTGAAAGTGGCACTCACATTATACTACACTTGGCAAGTCCAATTTGTAAGCATTATCATTGACCCTTTCCAAAATTTAAAAAGGATTGCTACCCCTTGGGTGTAATTTAGTCCCTCTTTGAGCTGGTAATCTTTCTTTCCTCATGTGCACCCATATCATATCACCAGGGCTCAAACACTACTTTCATATGCCCTTTCTTGGTAGATGTGGCATATTATTTACTCTTCTCAATTTGCAACCAAACCTTCCTATAAAGTTTCTTTAAAAAATTTCCCTTTTGTGCACCATCCAAACTAGATAATTCAATAGTAGATAAAAGAATCAAATTAATAAGGGTTAATGGATTAAAAACATATACTTCCTATTACAATATAGTATGCCTAAAGCCTAAATTTGTCTTATAGGTAACCCTACTTATATGCAAATGACCACATAAGCAGTATAGCTTAGACACAGAAGGGTATAACTCAAACTAATATGGGCAGGAAACTACTTATCTTGTAGGCTTTTTTGTTTGCTATAAAAATTCATATCACAAGTTTTAGAAGATAGATGATGCTCTAGCACATCTTCGATGTAGGACATGTTGGACCTCCAGTAGACCTTCATCCGAGTAATATTTACAGCACTTGAAAGATAAGGATTAGGAGCTCCCCGGAATATTTTTCCGAAGGAAGGCTCTTCAACATCCAAGTCAGTATGTGAAGAGAGAAGTTGTTAAGAGTTAAGAGTAGAGAACAAAAAAGGAGGATATCTTTTGTGCCTTACCTAGGAGCATCCCCTGAATATTTATAGGAGGTCGGGAGAAGGAGGCCTTTATGCCTAGATTGAGTAGATCAGGACACATGTTAGGTCGAATTTGGTCCACACCATCGGAGAGAGGTGCTACAGCTGGCCATAGGAGGTTATACGTAGAGGGTAGGGGCATGTGCGAGGTTTCTGTTAGAGATCCCCTGACTATATTTGTCATTTCTCCCTAAGACCCCTAGGGGATTTGAGACCCCTTCAGATAAGGATTTTCCCCAAGGGTGACTAGAGAATGCCCCTCGGATGTGCGGAACATTTTCAGGAGGCATTTCTTCTGTCGAGGATGATATACCTACGTTTTTTAGGTTGGTCGTATACATTCCCAAGGATGGTGAAGAGTCTTTCTCCCAGGGTCAATCGTATACTTTTTTGAGGGGGGTGTAGATCCTTTCCCAAGGTTAGACGTATAAATTACTGAGGGTGGTGCCAGGTTTACCAATAAGAAGGCCATGTGGGCGATAGCCCTTCAGCTATCACTAGAATCTAGTGAAACTTTGTACTTAAGCTAGTTTTAACCAAGGGTTTTAGTGAAAATTAACTACTTAACTGATGAATACTAATAAATGTATATCTATTGGGGTTTAAATCATTATTATACACTTTTGAGTATGATTAATTTTTTTAACTTGAGAAGTTTTTGTAATTTGGGTTTAAAATGTTTTTTTTTTTTAATAAAATGATCCTGATTACTGCTTTTATGTAGGTGCATAAAATCACGATATCTCTTATCTAGAAGTCTAAATTAGACAATTCTTGGACCAATGATCGGACCTCAATCATCTAAATTTTTAGTTCCTATTCCAACTTAATTGAGAGATATAAAATGTCAAATTTAGATCACAAACAGAATTAGTTCCAACATTCACATGTTTTGGTGACCTTTTAGAAGGAAATTCATATCAAGAGCTATGGATGTTGTAATTGAGTGATTCCAAATCCATATGAAAGTGAACATAAAGATCTTCAACTTAAATTCGTATGTCAAGTAACCAATTCAATCATTTCCAATGTCATTGGTTCAACCTCATGCTAAAGAGTGGCTTTGGTAGAAAAATATAACCTAAGCTACAAATATCAGTTTTGAATGACCAAGATATGGTCTTAAAGCTAAGAGATAGGTCTATAAATCTCATTCTTTTAGTAAGACCTAAATCAATGTGCATGAAGGTCAAAATTTTGGAAAAAGTTTGTGCCTCCTTTGTTGATCACGAATCACCTACCCTTACTATTTCACCTACAGTCATTCTTAAGAACCTATAAATATGAGTTGGTAAGAGCAACCTTAAACTTAATTTTTAATAGATTTAGAGTTCTTCAATTTATGTTTATTTTATTTTTATATATGTTAATCTTATCATGTCTAACTAATTATTATTTTTTTTAAACTGAAAGGAGGACATTTTTGGTATAAAGGTTATGGGTAACGGAAAATGTATCTAATGTTAATCGTAGTTACTTTCTTAATCAGTTTAGCCACCCTCCTTATTCACTGGTAGTTTTGATTCATGATAAACAAACCTTGGCATAAGAATTCCTTTATTCCTCTCTATAGGCATGCTCAAGCGGCTGTGATAAGATGGAACCTTGAATTGTTTTATATGAAAATTGGCATGATAAATACTTGAACTCATTTACAAGTGTTGGCATTAAAGGATTAATGAAAGATAATACTAACCTGACAGGAACCCATTTGGTGTTTGACAAATGAAATCCTCCCCAATATGCTAATAAGCTTAAAGAATTCCCCAGAATGTGATTTAGTTCCCTACCCTTCACCAAACCGTAGCTAGAAAAGAGTAGTATTACCCAGGTGCTTGCACAAGAGTAAAACTCCAAGTATCAAGCCAATTTTGCAAAGAACTCAAGGATAGATGCTCAAATAGAGCAATTGTATGAGATTTAACTTGTGTTTTGTGTACAAGAATGCATTATAGCTTATATAGGCCAAGCTGGGATAGAAGAAACCCTAGAAAAGATGAGCCTAGTTGGACTAGGACATAGGTGTATTACTAGAGCCCTTTGGGTCCTCATTTTATGACTTCACACAAAAGAGTCTCAACCATACCCAAGGCAAGTCTTATACCTATGAATTAACAAAACAAGAATCCTAGCTTTTAAATACACTAATGAAAAATAAGACTCCTAGCTTGTAAATATGCTAATGACTAAGCTTGGGGCGTCCAGGTGTTGAATAAGGTGCTTTTGGGTGCACTCGATTAGACATACTGGTGGATGTGCTGTATGAGTATGTCAAGTTGCATGCCTAGGCATATGTACTAGGGCATGCCTTGGCACATGTCCAATTACATTTGTGGTATGTGTCCTAGACATGTTCAGGCATGCATCCTAGGCCTTGGTAGGGACAAGTGTATAATAAGAGCATGGAGGCCTCCACTAGGGTGTGCGCAGGGCTCGGCCTCCTCCAGGCTCACAAGCATATCTAATTCTTCCTTGCCCGTCCAAGCATCCTTCCACAGGTGCATAGAAGGCCTTCTTTAGCTCTCTTGCTACCCTCCTTGCGAAAGGACCGAAGGTGATCTTCATAGGGTCTCTAATGGTACTCTCAGGGCTTCCATTATTTCACCCTAAGGAATTTGTCCTTGAATTAAGGCTTGCATCAAATAAAGTAAGATCAACAACATTAAACAAGGCATGGATCCTATACTCACCTAGGATGTCTAGATTGTAGGTGTTGTTGTTCACTCTTCGGAGTACTTGGAATAGATTATCTCCTCTCGACTGTAGCTTTGCCTTTCTCTTGGCCAGGGACCGTTCTTGTCTCAGGTGAACCCATACCTTTTCTCCAAGCTTGAACACAACCTTTTTCCGTTCCTTGTTGGCTATCAACACATATTGTTGTGTCCTCTTCTCAGTTTGAGCTTGAACCTTCTCATGGAGCTTCCCAACCACCTTGCCCCTATGTGCTTCATCTGTATTAGTAAACTCATTTGAAGGCAAAGACATAAGGTCTAGTGGTGTTAAGGGGTTAATCTATACACAACTTCAAAAAGTGTGTAGATGGTGGTCTTATGCACACCTTAGTTGTAGGCAAACTCAACATGAGGTAGGCAATCCTCCCAAGTGCTTAAGTTCTTATTGATGATCGCTTAAAGTATCTATACTATGGTTTTGTTGGTCACCTCTATTTTCCCATTTGTTTGGGGGTGGCATGAAGTACAAAACATGAGGTTGGTCCTTAATTTGCTCCACAAGGTTTTCCAAAAATGGCTTAGCAACTTAAAGTCCTTATTCGAGACTATGGTCATTGGCATGCCATGCAAGCATAACACCTCTTTAAAGAATAAGTCTGCCACATTTACTTCATCATCTATCTTATTGCATGATATGAAATAGGCTATCTAGGGAAATCCATCTACCACCACAAATACTGAGTCTTTATGCCTCATTGACCTTAGGAGTCCTATGACAAAATCGATAGAAAGTTTAGTCCATAGCCAATAGTTTGTACAACCCTTGTGATGTTTGCTTAGATTTAGCTTTCTTCCACTCCAAGCAATGTGCCAAGTCCTCTCCACTTCTGCCTTCATCTTTGCCTAGTAGAAATGTTCTTTGAGAACTTTTAGTGTATTGTGGACACTAAATTGTCCCATTAAGCCTCCTCCAATGGCCACATTTGTGAAAAGCTCTTAGATGGATGACTGTAGGATGCACAAGCTATTCTCCCAAAACAAGTGCACCCATCATACTTGTAAAATTTAGCAAAAGGTTTTTTCTCACAATTATCCAAAATCTTGGCAAAGCCAAGGTCACTACCATACAATTCTTTCATAATTTCAAAACTAAGTAATTTTGCATCTAGGGTGGTTAGTGATATGCTTACATTTAGCTATGTTTTGTTTATATTTTTCCCTTGCATTTTCTTGTCTTTTGATGTGTCTATGTTAAGATTTAGTGCTTAATTGGTTTATATTTTATTTTTCATGTTATTTTTCAGCTCTATTTGGGTTAGGAAGGATTTCTACAAAGTTTTAGGGCTAAATTGCAAGTTTTGGCAAAGTTTGGAGTAAACACAACTTGCAACACGCCCATGTAGTGCCTTACATGCCCACGTACATGCCCGTGTTTAAGCTACATACCCGTGAGTCAAATTGTGTCATTAATTGGTAAGATTTCAAGTTTTGAAGGAGTTACATGGCCTTGAACATTTCCATGTAAACCAAATTGTGTTCGACTTCTGTTAGGGTTTTTAAGTTATTTCATGAAAAACAAGAAAAAAATCATGAGAGAGGTAGACAAACACAAAAAAAATAAGAGCTTAAATTTTTCTACTCATGCTTAGAGTTGATGAACCCTATGATATTTTTATGATTGTGAATATTTTTTAGTTTAATGTGTTTATGCTTTCTTACAATCTATCTAGCATGCTTTGTTGTATTGATTAATAGTAGTCAGTTTATTAATTCAATGTGGGATGATGAACATGTGCAAGTAGTATTTGGTGTGTTAGTTGTCGATCACCATTGGATAGAAGGGATGTTGTTGTGACCAGGAATAATAGGTGTGATAAAATACTTCCAGACTATGGTGAAACCTAGTAATGGGTCATAGGACAAGTAATGAATTCTTAAGGAGCCCGGTAGGCCTAGACACCCTGTCAATGACTTAAGAATAGGGGTTAATGAACGTGGATAATAGTTAGCTAATTTAAGTTAGGTAGTACCCCATGATCCAAGTTAATTACAATTATGTTAAATCGGAGTAAAAGTAACACAAGGAATTTCTAGGAGAATTTGATTCTAAGTGTGAGGTTTGTTATTGTTGGTTTTCTTAATTATTTATCTATTACTAGTCATTAGTTAATGGTTAATTATTTTTTACTACAATTGTTTAGTTTAGTTAATTCACAGTGGTTAGTTAAACAAACACCCTTTAATTGTCAGGTAGATAACAAGCTTCGTTCTTAGGTACTTGCCATTATTATACTTTAATTATAGGTGCACTTGCCTATGAGTTTACATATTTATGTGTATAGGGAGATTTCACACATCTGTACTATTCATTAGTGTAGTGGAAAATTTTGTCTAAACTATTGACCCACACCAAATTTTCTGGTGCCGTTGCCAGGAGACATTTGATAAGATTGCTACCTGAAAGATTTATCTTTATTAATCTAGCAATTTATTTTATTTGAGTATTTTTCTTTGAATTTTTAGTTATTTTTAGTTTATTGACTTCTTCATCTTTTGTTGGAAGAATTTTGGTGTATGAATCATAGCTAGCTTGGAGAAGTTGTTGAAGTGGATCTAGAAATCAAGAGGACCTTAAGGAAACTTTTGTCTAAAAGGGGCACCAAGTCACAGCCATTACATCCTGAGGTGTAGCAGCAAGGAAAAAATTAAGAACAATTAATCATGGAAGATTGAGATTGAGTTACAGCCATTACCTCTTAAAGGGATGGAATCGTATATCGTTAGACCTCCTATCATTGCCAACAACTTTGAGTTCGAATTGAATATTATCCAGATGGTCCAGAATTGTGTTCAACTCGATTTTTTGGTAGATGAGGATCCGAATGCTCATATTGCTAGTTTCTTGGACATTTGTGATTCTTTTAGAATTAATTGAGCTAGTGAATATAGCATTTGGTTAAGGTTATTCCCATTCTCATTGAGAAGAAGAGCTAAGCAATGGTTGACTTCACTTCCAAGAAGTTCTATTGCCCTTGAAACACTCTTGTCAGGAAGTTCTTACTGAAATTGTAAGAATTTTTTACAAGGGTGTTCAGAATTTTTTTCTACTAGCCAAAAGGAAGCTGTAGGGATGCGTTGTAATCATTATGGAGGATAGCCCCCAACTTAGGAGTGTTAGATGAACAAATGGAGGAGCACAAATGAATGTGTGGGTTTTTTGGGAAATTTTTTAGGTTCACAAAGAAGCATTTATTCTAGCCTGAGATAGGAGAGTTATTCAACTAACAATTGGACAGGAAAAGGAAGGAGTATGAATTTTAAGCATTCACCCTCTTCTACAAATTTGGAAGAAGTAGTGATGAGATTCATGGACAACATTCAAGGTTAGTGTCAGACTCTGAAGGACATCATGGAGAGGCAGCAGTTGATTTTTCATAAGCAAATGGATCAATTGTCTCGAACTATAATGGAAATCAACAAAGCAATCATGACACTGGTAAATGAACACTTAGAAGTTATTACTCTTCAGAGTGGTAAATAGTTGCCTACCAAAAAAGATGATGAAAAAAAGAAGTTGTTTGAAGCTGAAAAACAACATTAAGAACTTCAGAAAGAGGTCATTACCAAGCATAAGGAAAAGCTATAGCTAGAACTGTAAAGGAATAAGGAGGATGTCAAGGAATATCATCCACCTTTACCATATAATTCTCATTCATCAAAAGATAAAGATGAGGAGCACTTTGCTAAATTTTTTGCTATGTTTAAACAACCATATATCAATATTCCTTTTGCAGTAGCATTAGAACAAATGCCATGCTATACAAAATTTCTGAAGCACATATTGGCCAAGAAAAAGAAGTTAGAAGAGTTATCTTTAATAATCTTGAATGGAGAATGCTCAGCCATCAACTAGAATAACTTACTGAGAAAGATTTGAGATCCAGGGAGTTTAACTATCCCTTGTACAATTGGTGATTTAATGATTAGTAGATCTTTTGTGAATTTAGGTGCTAGTATAAATTTTATGCCTTATACTTTGTTTCAAAATTTAAAGTTAAGAGAACCAAAACCCACTAGGATGAGCATTAAGATAGTGATAGGCCAATTAAATATCCTAGAAGAATAATTGAATATGTTTTGGTAAAACTTGAAAAGTTTATCAGTCCCGCTAATTTTTTTATACTGGATATGGATGTGGATGCACGTGTGCCTATGATTCTAAGATGACCTTCTCTAACAACTACCAGTGCAATAATTAACATTCAAAACAGCAAGCTAGTTTTAAAGATAATAACATAATAAGCCATTTTTCATATTTCTAATACTTTGAAAAATACTCTTGATAAGGATGATACTTGTTATTCTAGGAAGAGCTAGTAGTTTAATTAGATGCTGAAGGAATTTTAGAAAATATAGAAAAGGAAGCATAAATCACTTTGAGTATAATGAGAAGAAAAACCTCAATTTTTTTTGAGGAACCTCTGAATTTGTAGCTAAAAAATTTTCCTAATCATGTAAAGTGTGCCTTTTTGGCACCGAAGTCTAAATTACCAGTCATTATTTCTACTCTGTTAAGTGCAAAAGAGAAGAAAAAGTTGTTGGAAGTGCTGCAAAAGTATAAGGGAGCCATAGCTTGGTCAAACACTAATCTAAAAGAGATAAATCTATCCTAGTGCACACACAAAATTTTAAAAGAAGAGAACCATAAACCAATAGTATAACCGCAGCGAAGGTTGAATCCAAATGTCAAGGAGGTTTAAAGGTTGAAGTGATTAAGTTGTTAGATGCTGGAATGATCTACCCTATTTTAGACAGTATATGGGTTAGCCTTGTAGCATCACCTACCCCGAATAGGGCCCTCCCAGGAAGACTATAGAATCGAAGTCCCGGGCTAGTTGCAATTGGCTAGTTAATTACTTGCCCATTTTGAAACCTTTTATGCATCTAGTTATAAACCTAATATGCAATATGCATGAACTTGCTTCAACTTGAATTTCAATTTAAGAAAACGAATAAAAAATGTTGTTATCATTTATAAAACATAACTAAAACACAAGTCAAAGCGTAAAAGATAAGTATGTTTACTATAAGTAATAACCGCGCATGTGCATCATTACATAAGTAAAGACTATGCACATGCCCAAAAGCAACTAAAATACTACTTGACCTAGAGACATTGGAGGCCAAACTAGCATACATATGTATACTGAAACTACTGAGATCCATGGTCGACTATGTCCGTCATTATGCCACTAGCCTCTACAAGGCTACAAAACAACTGCAGTTAGCACAAACATCTTAACCAGTAAAACTAGAATCAATAATGATTCACTAGGTGGTTTACCTGCAAGTAAAACACTAGCTTGACAATTCCCTTATGGTCACTGACTCTAAACATATGAAATCTACAAAAACAACACTAAAGGGAGTAAGAATTCAAAGATTCCCAGTAATGGATTGGGTACCTGTAAAGAAACATTAGAACTTGCCACAAAAACTTGAGGACACTCATATATATAGAATATATAAAATCTATTGCAGGCCCAATGTAGTCTGAGGGCTAATATATGTGCATATACCTAAGTCCCTTGGGACTCTTCCTTATCCTAGTCCTCCCACAGGCATCACTCCGTGCCTAGCAAGTTCTACCCACTAACTCACTCCTAAGCCTTAGCTTACAAACGCAGTAACTATAACCTTCCCTTGATTGTTGTGCAGGTGAACATGGTAAATGCTCCTTGCTTGAGTTCCAAGAAATTCACTAGGTGTATTAGGCTCCACATAGTGCCTTAAACCATTGGCTTACTTAGGCCACTATGTTACTAAGCCTCCACCAAATAGGCACACTAGGCTTCCACTTGGTGTCTTAAGCTAATGAGCCCACCTATACCACCAAGGTACTAAGCCTCACCATTTAACCTACCAAGGATGAACTAAGCTTTCACTTGTGCCTCAAGGCATAACTTGGCTAGGCCACAAGTGCACTAAGCCTTCATCCATGGTGCTCCATTATCCACCATTGCTT
Organism: Aquilaria sinensis; assembly: GCA_005392925.1. Taxonomy (NCBI): domain Eukaryota; kingdom Viridiplantae; phylum Streptophyta; class Magnoliopsida; order Malvales; family Thymelaeaceae; genus Aquilaria; species Aquilaria sinensis. The sequence continues at coordinate 203,645 of SMDT01002999.1, read as the reverse complement.
AGTTCACACTATTATGGCAAGACCTACTATGGATGGACTCAATTTAATAGGTTCCAAAGAACTCCTCATGTGCACTAGGGTTTCTCATTGGTGTCTTAAGCTCTAAGCCTCTAACTAGACTACCAATGGTACTAAATCCCCTTAACCTTACCTAATGGCCCTATTGTAGCACTTGAAATTTTTTCCAAATTATCATCCATCAAGCTCTCTTTATACCCAAGAACACTTCACCAACCACCTAGTGCTTTAAGGAGCCATGAGAGGTACTAAGGCACCATTAACCACCTTCCACCCCAGGTCCCCTTAAGCACTATTAGGACCCTTCATTTGGAAATAAATCAAAAAATAGCCTGGGCCGATTTTGGCATGGTTGATAGCATGGAATTGTAGCACTTCCTCTTAGCTTTGTGTGGAATCTTGAATCGCCTTAATCGAGCACCCGAGCAAAAAGTTATGGCAAAAATGCTATAGCATGTCGATGGTGTCGGGGTCTTGGCGATGCATTGCTAGGAGTGGCGACGCGGCACCAAAGACTACAACTCTTGAGCTCCACACGTTCTCTATTTCTACACCTTGTGTCCATACACACTTTGGGAGCAACAAACACCTCCCAAACATCCAAGGCAAGCCTCCAAAAGTTCCAGCACTTAAAACTACTAGAATAGGCCATCTTGATGCTAACCAAACAAAGCTTGAGGTGCTTGATTACACCACACTAAGCTTTGAATTATACTAGTCCATCAAAACCAAATTCTACTATAACCTATGCATTTCTTCCAAACTACTTGAAACCAACATTCAAGAAACTAAGCCATGCATCATATGAATGTGATAACTAAATCCCTTACCTCAATTGAGAAGAACAAGCAAGAACCAAGCATCCAGAAGCAACAAAGGCACCATTAGGGTGTTCCTATGGTTCCAAGCAAAATCCAATAAGGCACCAAATTAAGCTCAACCAAGCTAAACCCAAGCTCAAGGAAGCTCAAGAAACCAAGAACAATGCAAGAACAAAGAGGGTAGAACGTTTCCTAAGTTCCCAAGCATGAAAAATGCCTTCCAAAGCTCACCACACCAAAACCATGCAAAAAAAAGCCCTTTGTTGCATGGATACCTTGTGAAACCTTAATTTCCACACATAATTGGTGTTTTTGTGAAGATTTGGCCATGGAATTGAAGAAGAGAAAGAAAGCTACGGGTTTGGGAGGTTGAAGATGATGAATAGTAGCTCCCTAAAGTCCAAAGATGGCTTAAAAAGCAATCTTCTCACTTTAGCCCTTCAACTTCTTTGGTTTTGCCAAAAAAGGCCCATGGTCAAATAGTGCTATAGGACATGGCAATTTAGTCCAATTCTTTGGTTTCTTATCATATAGGTCCAAAAGAACAACTTATGAGCTTAAATTCCAAACCTATTACCTTGGGATACAAAATGACCATTTTGCCCCTAGTGACACCTAGGTGCCAAATTGAACTAGGAACCATCTACCTTTTTAGGCACCTACTTGGCTTGCTTATTCAAACTAATTCAAGCATTAAACTAGGGATTTTGACTTGTTTGACAAGTCTCACCTACCCATTGAATGTCCACTACCTAGAGGGCCTTAACAAGCTTGGTTCAAGTCATGCCCAAGAAAGAAGGAATCACATTGTTCAGAACAAGAATAATGAACTTATCCCTACCCAGACAATTACCAGATGGAGAGTGTGTATTGACTACAAGAATCTCAATGATGCTACTAGAAAGGACCACTTTTGATTTCCTTTCATTGCTTTGATGTTAGTACGTTTAGCTAGTCATGCTTACTACTATTTTTTGGATGGTGTGTCAGGTTATTTCCAAATCCCAATCACTCTTAAAGATCAAGAGAAGACCACATTGACTTGTCCTTTTGATACGTTTGCCTATCACAGAATACCTTTCAGTTTGTGTAATTCGCCCACCACCATTTAAAGATGCATGCTCATAATTTTTTATGATTTAGTGGAGGATATTATGGAGGTATTTGTGGATGATTTTTCCATTCATGGTGATTTATTTGATAGATGCCTCCATAATCTAGATAAAGTATTAAAAATATGTTAAGAAACTAATCTATTACTCAATTGGGAAAAATGTCACTTCATGGTTCAGGAAGGTATAGTTCTTGCCGAGAAGATATTTAGTAAGAATATAGAAGCAGATAAGGCAAAGATTAAAACAATTTTAAAACTACCACCACCATTTTCAGTTAAGACATTAGAAGTTTTCTTGGCCATGCACGGTTCTCTAGATGGTTTATTAAGGATTTTTCTAAGATAGCAAAACCACTCACTGATTTGTTAGAAAATTGTGCAATTTTTTATTTTAATGATGAATGTCTATCAGCCTTTAACATTCTAAAAGACCTTTTAACCAATGCACTTGTAATGGCATAACCAAATTGGTCACTCCCATTTGAATTGATGTGTTGTGCTAGTAATTGGACAGTGGGTGCTGTTTTGGGGCAACATAAAGATAAGCATTTCTAACCCATCTACTATACTACCAAGACATTGACTAGTGCACAACAAAATTATACCACTACTAAAAAGGAACTATTGGCTATAGTCTTTACTATCAACAAGTTTTGCTCTTACTTGCTCTTATATAAAGTTATTGTGTATATTGACCGTTCTCCCTTGAAGTACTTATTGAATAAAAATGATATGAAGTTGAGATTGATCAGGTGGATCCTTCTACTTTAAGAGTTTGACTTAGAAATCTTAAGCAAAAAAAAAAAGATGTGGAGAATCTAGCTGTGGACCACATTTCCATATTGGAGAATCCCAAAGGAGAATCAACAAAGAAGAAAAACATTAATGATTTGTTCCCTAATAAACATCTTTATATGCTTAATTCTAAACATATGGATGAGCCTTGGTTAGTTGACTTTGCTTCTGGGATGAACCATTTTTGTTTAGAATCTATGCTGATCAAATCATTTGACGATGTGTATCCTACCTAAACATAGAGCAAATATGTGAGCACTGTTAAAAGGGCCCGACTGGAGATCATTTCTAAGGCAACACTACATCATGGAAAGTGTTGGAGTCGGGTTTCTACTGGCCATCCCTGTTCAAGGATGTGAGATGGTTTGCCGCCTCTTGTGATAGTTGTCAAAAATCTAGTAATATTTTGAAAAAAGATTAGATCCATTAACATGGAATCCATGTATGTGAAGAATTTGATGTTTTAGGAATTGATTTAATGGGCCCCTTCCCATCTTCTTTAGGGAATAAGTATATAGTAGTAATGGTGGACTATGTTTCAAAATGGGTGGAAGCACAAGCCTTACCTACAAATGATGCAAGAGTTGTGGTTAAGTTTCTAAAAAAATTGTTCAACCAATTCAAAACCCTAAAAGGGATTATTAATGACAAAGGTACATACTTCTACAATTCTAAATTTAAAAAACTAAGTAAATTTCGGGTTACCTATAAAACTACTATTGCTTACCACCCATAAGCTAGTGGTCAAACTGAATCATCTAATAGAGAGATCAAGTGTATATTAGAAAAGTGGTTTCCATGTCTAGGAAAGATTGGCCTCTTAAGTTGGATGATGTACTATGGGCATACCGAATGGCCTATAAGACACCAATTGGAACTACCCTATATCATTTGGTGTATGGAAAAGCATGTTTTCCTCTGGTGGAGTTGGAATGCAAAGCATATTGGGCTATAAAGAATATTAACTTCAATTTTAAGCATGCAGGTGAAAAATGATTATTGTACCTGAATGAGCTTGATCAATGGCAGAATGTCACTTATGAAAACTCTAAAATCTGAAAAGAGAAGGTGAAGACATAGCATGATGCAAGGATAAAAAAATGGAAAGAGTTTCGTTCTGGGGATCGGGTGTTAATCTACAATGCTCGACTTTGAATTTTCCCAAATAAGCTTAAATTCGTTGGTATTGGCCATTCATAGCAATGGAGGTTTTTCCTTTCGGTGTTGTAGCGATTAAGCATCCTAAAAGAGGGACCTTGAAGGGGAATTGTCATTGACTCAAGTGATATTTTGGATGCAAGATTCCCAATGTGCATCAGGAAGACATCACGATTAGCCACCCCGAAGCTATCATGGATTAAGGCATCCATAATTTCATGCTGATGACGTTAAACCAAAAAATTCTTAGAAGTCAACCCAAGCATTAATCTTTTCATTTAGATTAGTTTTCAATTAGTTGGTTTTCTTATTGGTAGGTTAATTATCCTTAGATTGTCCCATTATCTTATGATCCACAATTTTGATGCAAGGCTTTAGTACATTTTAGGAAGAATTCTATGTTCAAAGTGAGGGAAATGGCTAAGTTCAATTCCGAGTAAGTTTGCAAATTTTTCCAAATTTCAAGAACCAAACACGTTCTTAAATATGCCCATGTTTAAGGTCATGTCACTCAACAAGGTTTCAAACACAACGATGTTTGATTTATTAATTTGATTTCTCACGAAAAAGTTTTGTTTGAGCTACAATAGCCAAACATGGTTTGGGTTATGACCATGTATCAAAACTATGAGTGTTCATAGGTCGGGTATGACTAGGTTTTGCCTCAACCCTACCCTACCCGCATAATTGAATGGGTTCTCCAATTTACGATCCAACTGTACATGCATACCCTTGAATCCAATAACAACCCGAACCAATATGGTATGACCAGGTTCTATATTCTCCTATAAGTCAACAATTTTTATCCAAAATAATTATAAATAAGTAAAAAAACATATAGTTATACTTCAAGTTTTCAATTTTACAAAAGAATGTCTCAATTCAAATAAGTATCAAACATACAATTATACTTCAATTTTTAATTTTTACAAAAAACATCTCAATTCAAGGAAAACAAATCAATTGTACAAGAATATTAAAAAAAACCTACAAAAAATAGAAAGTATGGTTTAAACCTACTTTGGTTTCAAATAATGAACACAAAACTCAAATAAGATTTATATAAATAAGTAAATAAGAAAACTCAGCTAGAAACGCTCATACTCACTGCCATAAATTTACATATAAGAAACAAAAACCAACTTGTAGTAACCTGCGTAAGCAACTGAATAGTGTAGCTCTTCCCTTTCATTTTTTGTCCTTTTGCTGCTTCACCTATATGCATGTCATGTTAACCAATTTCTATACGCAAGGATGGAAACTAGATGTGTAAAAAATAGCCAAAGTCTCACATGAGTTTCTACAACAAAATGTCTTAATCCAAAACAGCCATAAATAAGTAAAAAACAAATCACGCGGTAAAAGAAAAATGAGTGAGTTTTGAGCAGTGCCATCATGTTATTAAGGTTTAAAATTTAGGAATTGGAAGAAAAGTGGTTCAGTTCGAATTTATGCAGGGTTTAAAATTGGAACCTACCCCGCCCCGCATGAATTCTCGGGTTCACCTTCTCATTACCTGCCTGGACCTTCACCCGCATAAATTCCGCATTGTTATTAGTTCGGTTTGGTTTAGGCCAATCGATTTTACAGGTTAGATGAACGGCCCTAATCAAATTGTATTTACCTTACATGGGTTATATCATGCCTTTGTTCTTACCCGTGTTTTCAAAAGCTTTAATTCTAAAATTTTAACATGTATAAAGACACGCCCATGTTTTAAAATGTGCTCACCATACACGGTTTCATTCACACCCACGTTAGAAAACATTTTTCTTTTATATGCTTAAACACGGTCTCATTAATAGCCATGGAATTCAACGTGTCCCACTAACACAGTGTCGGTGACACCCATGTTGATAACTGTGTTACCTTTTTTATTTCAAAAAAATATGAGCTCCAGACTTCATACACGGTTTGCCTCATGCCCCGTGTTTGAAGGTGTGTTAACTAGATATGATAATGTACCTACCCATGTTTTGGGTCCATGTTTTACCACTTTACAAAACATATTTAACTTCCAGTAGCTCAACACTTCATACAAGCCAGTAACTGAGATTGTAACATGTATACACAGTTGGTAAGATGACCATGGAAGATTCTCATGTTTTGAATTTAGATCGCAATTACTTTAGTTCTAGAATGACAACATGGTTTGTAACATGCTCATGTTTGCAACCATGTTCATTAAAATTTCAAGTAACATGGTCACCTACACACTTGTGTCAGCAACCGTGTTTGAAAAAACTTGTTTAAATTAGAATTTCAATGCTATTTTGTGATCATAGAGGTACTTTTTACTTTCTTGTTACCTAAGATGCCTAGAAGTAGTAGTTTCCTCTGACTTTGATCCTTCCAAGTTTTGGTTAACCTTATTTTTATTTTGATTCAAATATTTATTTCTTCTTTGTTCTTGTCCTTACCTTTTTTGAGCAATAAATTTGTGGAAGCTACATCTAGTTCAAGAACAATTTGGTCGGAGTCTTTTTATTTTTCTATAGCTAATATCTGGATTGATATGGTGAAATCAAGCTATAATTATGCATGAATTATAGTTGCCAATTATGGATTATCGTTGTTGACCTTGAGGCATCAATCTAAAAATATTATATAAGCTTAAGATCTTCTTACTTGCAGGCCAAGTTATTTAGTTTGCAAAGTGTTTGGTGTATGTTCTGAATGGTTTGAGGGAACTTTTCTAAAGGTTCTAATGAGTTTTTAGATTATGGCTTTGCATTGGGATGAGATGGAGTATATTCTTGTGGAGATTTCCACCCAATTTGTGTCGCTTGAGGCATATTCTCTACATGAGGCCTCCATGGATTGGGCGATTATCTTCCAGCCACTGTTTGACTATTTTACCTCCCGCTAACTAGAGATTCATGATATTGTGGTCTGCCGAGGTTGGGCACGGTTTTGTGAGCCTCCTACGTTTACTTCAATGACTTTAGTTTAGGAGTTTTACACTAATTGAGCCTTTAAGGGTTAGTGTTCTGAGATTTCACTATGGACATTTGTGAGGAATCTCGAGCTACAGGTTTATGCTGGTGACATTCAACGTCACCATGGTGTTGTTACCACCCCTGGCCGCTTTCCCCAGCTAGAGCAGGATGAACTTACTCAGTCCCTCTATGGCCAACTTGTTGTATGGATCACCAGTCTAGGGCACAATCCATTCCATCTACAGTCATAGATGTTGTCCGCTGTGCACCTGTGGTTCATTTTTCTTACTGAGTGCCTCTATTGCCAACCACATGCTGATGCAGTGACTATAGAGCAGGCACTTCTGTTGTACGCCATTCCCACCAACATCTAGTCAATATTGGTCGAGTGATCCTACTAGCAATCGCGAGGGCTATCCACAACCCATGGTTTTCCCTCGGTTGATTACATAACTCCTGATAGCATAGCACGTCATTTGTCCCCATAGCACATTCCAAGTCGACATCCCACAGTTTCCATGAAGGGATGGTGATGCTGATAGTGATGCAGAGGAGGACACTCTTACTAATGCCACTGCTAATCCTGCTCTTGTCTAGAGCTGTTCCTTTCTTCATGACATTATCACTTTGCTACGCTGCTACAGGCCTATTTCCTTTTTTTTTTTCATTAGCTATGTTTGACTTTGTTGTTAAAGTATCGGTTGCTCATATTTTTATTTTGTTAAATTTCATACTAGTTTATGTATTTCCTATTTATTTTTTTATATTTTGTGATTGTTTTTTTTTTTTTTTTGGAAGCCTTCAAATTTCAATCTGAAGCTTAATCAAGCCCTTTTCTTATAGAACTTTTGGAATGCCGACTTACACGAAAAGTAGCTGATTTATCTTTTTAAGGGCAATATTAGTTTCTATCACCCATTCTTTTTCACTTTGTTTTCTATGTTAGTACATTGAGGGCAATATACAATTTAAGTGTTAGGGAGTTGGTATTAGCTTTAGCCCTTATTTAGTTTATTTGTTCTTGAATATATCTTTTTAGTGATTTTTCTGAAAATTTGTAACTTTTTTGGAGCCTATTTGTCTTGAATCATCCCATTGAGCATGTTCTTATTATTGGAGAATGATTTTTAATTTAATGTCTTGAGTTCTTAACTTAAAGACCAAGGAAGTGATTCTTAAGATTTTTCACTTTTGTCCTAAATTTGTTTTTGAAATAATTTTGTGATTCATTAGCAAGCTAGAGGAATATGGTCTATAGAATCTATTTTTTTATCAAGGTTTTGTGTTTAGTATATGCTAAGTTTGAAGTTGATGAATTTGTGGTCGATTGTTGAATAATACAGTAAAGTATGGTATGGGTATATGCTACTCCGCTATTGTTAGTATTGAAGTAGGTTGGGGTTTTCTCCTAAGGCAAGAGTTGATCACAACTAGAAAAAATGCTAAAAGCATGAGTATGATCAAAGATTATCTTGGATTGTGTTGAGAATTAGCTTGGGTACAAACAGAGCACCTGTAGTGTATACTTGCTATAAAAGTTTTTGGCACATGAAGAGAGAAAAAGTAAAGAGAAAAAAAATTGAAAATTTTAATGAGTTGCCCAATCCATTGTTTTGTGCTTTGAATGGTTGTGCATAGTGAGCTTGAACTTATTATTGTTTGTGCTTTTTACTTTGCTTGAAAGTTTGATGTTCTTCCATTTAGCTTTGAAACATATGGGTTGCTACCTTGAGAATGATCTATTCCCATTAATTATTTTGTTTTCAAAAGTGTTAGATTGAAGGTGTTGTATGCTTGTTCGTCTCGTTAACTTCTCAAGACCCTTAAAGTCTCAATCCTCTCTATACCTCTTTTGCTTAAGAGTATGATTCAATGATTTTTATGATTCAATCGTTTTAAAGTTTTTATTTTTCTTGCTTAGATTTTCCTCTTGGGTTTTTTCTTAAGGGCAAGAAAAAGTTCAAGTGTGGGGGAAAAATATGATATGCTCATATTTAGCTATGTTTTTTATATGGTTTTCCCTTTTATTTGTTTCTCTTTTGATGTGTCTATGTTAGGATTTAGTGCTTAAATGATTTATATTTTATTTTTAGGTTATATTTCAGCTTCATTTGGGTTAGGAAGGACTTTTGCAATGTTTTAGAGCTAAATTGCAGGTTTTGGACAAGATTGGGAAAGACATGCCTTGCAACACATCCATGTAGTACCTTACACACCCACCTACATGCCCCTATTTGAGCTACACTCCCATGAGTCAAATCAGTGTCATTAATTGTCAAGATTTTAAGTTCAGGGGAGTTACATGGATATGTACCATACCGTGTTCAACTGCTATTACGGTTTTGTAGGTTATTTCATAAAAATAGAACAGAGAGTCACAGTAGAGAAGGACAAACATAGTAAAACAAGAGAGTTTTCAAGGAGAAAGGCTACCGAAGGCAATTTTGATGATCAACACTGTTTAATGTACATTAGGTGAAAGATTTCTTGGATGACAAGCAATTCATACATGGAAACTTCTTTTCTTAGTTTTTCTTTGATTTTGTTATGTTTATTTTATGGTACTATGAGCTAAATTTTCCTACTCATGCTTAGAGTAGATGAACCCCAGGATGTTTTGGTGATTATGATTACTTTTTGGTTTAATATGATCGTGCTTTTCTTGCAATCTATCCAATGTGCACTATTACATTGATTAGTAGTGGTCATCCTATTAATTTAATGTGGGATGATGAACATGCGCCAGTAGTATCTGGTGTGTTTGTTGTGGATCACTGTTGGATAGAAGGGATGTTATCATAACCGGGAATAATAGGACTGATATAATACATTCGGACTAGGGTGAAAACTAGTAATGGGTTGTTGGACTAGTAATGCATTCTTATGGAGTGTGGTATGCCTAGACATCTTATTGATGACTTAAGAAAAGGGGTTAGTGAACAAGATTTATAGGGAGCTAATCTAAGTTACGTAGTACCCCACAGTCTAAGTTAATTATAATCCTATTAAACCAAAGTAAAAGCACCACAAAGAATTTTTAGGGGAATTCAATTCTAATTGTGAGGTTTCTTATCATTGGTTGTCTCAATTTCTTCTCAATTGCCAATCATTAGTTAATGGTTAATTTTTTTTATTGCAATGGTTTAGTTTAGTTAATACCTAGTAGTTAGTTAAACAAACAACCTTTAATTGTTTGCTAGATAATAGAGAGAGGTTGAGTATGACAGACAATCTTCATTCTTTAGGGAAAATAATCTTGGTACTTGCCATTGGTATACTTTGATGATAGGTGTACTTGCCTATGAGTTCAAATATTTATAAGTATAGGCAAATTTGACACATCCACACAATTCATTAGTGTAGTGGAAAATTTTATGTGAACTATTGACCTACACTAATTAGCAAGGCATACTTCCTTGGTAGAGTGTCAGCCACAATGTTTTCTTTACCCTGCTTATACTTGATCACATAAGGAAACAATTCAATAAACTCCACCCAATTGGCATGTCTTCTTTTGAGCTTGCCTTGCGTTTTCAAGTGCTTGAAAGATTGGTGGTCCATGTATATGGCAAACTCCTTGGGCAATAGGTAGTTTTACCTCCTTTCCAAGGCTTGCACCAAGGCTTGGAGGTCTTGATCATATATAAGGTAGTTAAATGGAATTACACCTAGCTTCTCACTAAAGTAGGCTATTGGTGGCCTTCTTGCATCAACACGGCTATAATTCTTATACTTGAGGTATCATACTCAATCTTATAAACCTTAGTAAAGTCAGGCAATGATAATAAATGGGCATGGCTTAATCTTTACCTAAGCATCTTAAAAGCTTCAACTTGGGGCTTCCCCTACTTTAATACCACATCTTCTTAACTATTTCAGTTAAGGGTATTGCAATGGTTGAAAAGTCCATTAGAAATCTTCTATAAAACTAGCAAATACTTGGAAAAATCGTACCTTACTCATGGACCTAGTTGTGGGCCATTCCTCTATGAATCAAACCTTCTCCTTGTTAGTACAAAAACTGCTCTTCTTCTAGGTAACGTATAAATTTTGTTCCCTCAGTGTTTGCAACATTAGTCTTTGGTGCTTGATGTGCTCCTCTAAGCCCTTTTTATACACAAGAATATCATCAAAATAGACTACCATAAACTTTCTTATGAACTTTCTCAAGACATGGTTAAATAGCCTCATGAAAGTGCTTGGTGCATAAGTAAGACCAAAGGGCATGACTTATCATTCATATAAACCAAATTTAGTTTGAATACAATCTTCCACTCACCCTTGTCCTTCATTTTGATTTGCTTATACCCACTTTTAAGAACAATTTTTTAAAATATTGTAGAACCATGCAGCTCATCTAACATGTCATCTAATCTAGGGATGAGATGGAAATACTTTTCCTTGATCTTATTTACTAGCTTATAATCCATGTACATCCTCCATGTGTCGTCCTCCTTAGGCACCAAGAGCACTGGCATTACAAACGGACTCATGCTCTTCTTCACTTATCCCTTGGCCAACAACTCCCTCACTTGCATTCAGATTTCCTTGGTTTTTTTAGGGTTGCTTTTGTAGGGTAGAGTAGGGGCCACTGAGCATGAAGTCTATTTGGTACTCAATGCCTCAGATGGTGAACAACCAACTTAGCTCTTTAAAGGACACATCTTCATAGTCCCACAGCAAAGACAACACAACACTACAAATAGAGTTAGGGAGTTCATTAGTAGCTAGAAAGAGGTCCTTTGTAGACCATGTGTAGCACTAGTTTCTGTGCTTAGAAGCACTCTTTTCTTCACATCACTCATTTTGCATAAGAAGCACTCTTTTCTTCTCATGATTTTCTCCTTTTTTTTCTCTCAGGCATTCACTCTTTTCAGCTTCCATCTCAAGGCCACTTTCATTTCTTCCTTCTCATCTTCTCTCAGGTTTTTCCTTTTTTTTTTTATCGACCTTCTTTTAATTTTTCATTCCTTTATTTTCTATCATCCTCACATTGAAGCTTCCTTTGATCCTTCATGGCTTATTGAGGTGTAAGGAATACAAGAGTAATTGGCCTTTTGTTGTGCTCAAAAGATCTTGCACCTTGGGGTGTCCTTTGTAGGTTAAGGTACAACTCCCTATAATAGGCGCTTAGAACAAACCTTCCCTTCATGATGGCCTTAAGTTCTTCCCATTTCCAACGAGGGTGCTTTCTACTCCTCTATCTGCTAATCACCATCTAACACACAAAAGCATAGTTAATCAACTCTACAATGGTAAGCTTTACCTTCTTCTCTTCAAAATAGTTATGACAATAAAAAATCTACTCCATCTTTACCCCCCATTCTAGGCAGGCCTCAAGGTCACTCCTCCCATGGAAGCTTGGGATTTGCAGTTTAATGGAGTTGATGTTATTGTCCACCATGGGCAGGTTTTGAGCTGCTTTCCTAGAAGGGTGTTAAGTGGCATTCTGATGCTCCTCTTCATAGTCTGACTCATTAGGGTTTAAGACTCAGGTGGGTCTCTTCCTTAGGGCCTCCCAGTCTCGTCTCCCCTCCATCATCTTAGCATAAACCTCATACCTCCACTTTCTCTACTTCACTTGCGTATTCTCCATTCGGTCCATAATGTGTGGAGAGCCTAGACCATGAGCTTGATATCCATATGGCAGTCCTCTTGGCTACACATCCGGAAACCAAAGATCCTTACACATACTCCCTCAACTGTTTCACTCAAGATAGCACTCTCACACTTAAATTTTGTTACTGAGTAATTGCTTAGTGAAAGCTAATGCCAAAATTTCTTATTGGATTGGGACTCAAAACAACCAAAAATCCAATTCCTTTGCAAAACATAAATTTGAAAGAAATTTAGGTTTTAAAATTCCAAAGATCCCTCGGTGTCAAACCTTAAGAGCTAGGTTTTTTAAACAGACTTTGTTCATTTGCAAACCATGCTTGGAAAATCTTGTCTTTGCTTCTAAATACTCATCCTTATCTCATCCAAGCATCCCTCTATAAGTAACTACATGGCATCCATTAGCTCTCTAGCTTGCCTCCTTGTGACAAGTCTAAAGGTAATCTTCAAGGAGTCTTGGGTTGTTCACTCAAGGTTTCCATCATAACCCCTACCTTATGTTTCTTGAATTTAATAGCTAAATTCCCTAATTAGGACTTTCTCTATGTGTGGTTCCTAGTTGAATGGCAAGATGATATGTTACTCCTTGATAATTACTTGTCTTTTGATATATTTTTTGTAGGAATAAGTGATTAATTAATTTATATTTTATGTTCAGTTATTATTTTAGCTTTTTTGTGCTTAGGAATCATGTTTCACAAGTTATAGAGCTGAAAGGCAAGTTTTGGCAGAAATTAAAGTAAACACAACTTCAAACATGTCCATATCAACACCAAACGTTACCTTGTTACATGCCAATGTTCAGTGTCATGGCCATGATCCAAACTATGTCATTAATTTTTTGTGTTTTTTACAATCTAGAAGTGAGACATGGCCTTGAACATGATGGTGTTACAAACTGTGTTTGCATGTTGTGAGGATTTTCTCGAGTTATTTTTAATGTTTTATATAAGAGGTAGGTGCCCAGAGGTGGCCAAAGGCTACAAAAGGCAGCTAGGAGAGAGCAAGAAATAGGCAAAATACACAGAAAGGGAATTTATTTTTTATAGTAGGAAACTGGTAGAGGTAATTCAAATAATCATAACTGATTAGTTCATGCTAGAGCAAGGATTTCATAAAGGAGAAGAGTTTAAGAGATGGAGTCTTTGATTATTAGTTTTCTTTTATTTCTGTTGTGTTTCTTTATCGACATGATGAGCTAAGTTCTTTGTTCATGCTTAAAGTAGATAAACCTTAGGATCATATTGTTGTTATGATTAATTTTGGTTTAATATAAATATGGTTTTCTTGCGATCCATCCAATGTTCTTTGATGTGTTGATTTTTAGTAGCTAGCCTATTAATTCAATGTTGGATGATGAACAAATGTAGGTAGTATCCAATATGTTATAGATCATTATTGGGTATAAGAGATATTGTTAAGTCAGGTGTCATACACTAGCATAATACTTCCGGACTAGGGTGAAACCTAGTAATAGGGCCACAAAACTAGTAATGCAATCTTAGGAAGCTTAGTAAGACTAGATAGCCTATCAGTAACTTAAGAATAAGGGCTAGTAACTAGGAGTAATAAATAGCCTATTTATTTTAGATAATACTCCATAGTCCAAGTTAACTATATGCTTCTTGAACCGAAGGAAGAGCACTACAATGGATTTTTAGGGGGAGTCATATCTAACCATGACATTTCTTGATTGTTGATTATTTAATTATTTTTTGCTACCAATAGTTAGTTGTTTGTTTTTTTTACTATATTAGTTAGTTTTGTTTAATTCTTAGCTAATTAGCTAAATGATCCTTTTGATTGTCACATAGATAATAGTGACATATTAAGTATAGTAGACAACTCCATTCCATGGGAAAAATGATCTCGGTACTTTCCACTATTATACTTGAATGATATGTGCGCTTGCCTGTGAGTTCACATATATAAGTATAGGGAGATTTGACACATCCATATTAAGAACTGAATTAGCATAGTGGAAAAAGTTGTGAACGGAACAAACATATCAAGTTTTTGGCTCCGTTGCTAGGGAACATTTGTTGAGATTGCTACCTAAAAAATTAGTGTTTATTAATTTAGCCATTTATTTTCTTGTAGTATATTCTATTTCAAATTTCTATTTAATTTTTAGCTTGCTAATTTCTTGTTGTTTTCTTATAGGAGAAGTAGTGCATGACTCATAGGCATCCTAGTGAAGTGGTGAATGTTGATCCAAAAATTGAAAGAACTTTTAGGAGACTTTACTTCACAAAAAGAACTGAGTTACAGTAACTACCTCATAAAGTACTGCAACAAGGGGAAAATCAAGAGTAGTTAATCATGAAGATCATAATCAAGCAATGACTATGTTTGAGTATGCAAAATCTTCTCTTGAAAGGATGGGATCCTTTATTGTTAGCCTCCTATCAATGACAATAATTTGGAGATGAAGCAAAATATTATCCAGATGGTGTAGAATTTGTGTTTAGCTTAATAGTTTGGCTGATGAGGATCCTATTGCTCATATTGGTAGTTTCCTAGAAATTTGTGATACAATTTGATTTAATTAAACTAGTGTAGATAGCATTCGGTCAAGGTTATTTCCATTTTCATTGAAAGGAAGAGCAAAGTAATGGTTGACTTCACTTACAAGATGTTCTATTGCCATTTGGAATGCTCTTACTGAGAAATTTTTGTTGAAGTATATTCCTCCAGCTAAGACTATAAAGTTTTGCAATGATATTTTTGCTTTCAGTCAGATGGAGTCTGAGACATTGTATGAAACTTGGGGAAGATTTGAGAATTTGTTGAGGAGGTGTCCACTTCATGGATTACCTACCTAGAAGCAAGTGCAAAGGCTTTACAATGGTCAAAATTTGCTTCCAAGCAGATGATTGATGCAGCAACTGGTGGTAGTTTAAACAAGAAAGCACTTGAAGGAGTTGAGGATTTGATTAATGAGATGGTAGTGAATAACTATAAATGGCAATCATTATCCAAGACTAAACCAAGTTGAGCAGCCGCAATTTAGAATTCTAATGCTTATTTAGCATTGGCTAATCAAGTTGAAGCTTTGATGAGGGAGTTTTGAAATTTTTCTGCAACCTAGAAGTAAGCTATAGTGATGAAATGTGAATTTTGTGGAGAGGGTCATTCAATTCATGATTGTCAGATGCATAATCCGATGAACAAAATCCACTAAGGTGACGGAACAATACTTACAGCAATACCAACAATCTAGGATGGAGAAACCATCCTAATTTCTTATGGAGTAATTAGAGGCAACAACAATTGCCTGGTTTTCAGCTTAGATTGCCACAAGAAAGATGGGAAATTGTGGAAGAATTGGTATCAAAGTGTATGTAACATTCTAATGTGCAAATTGAAGCAACCAAAACAGAACTAAGGAATATGAGAGCAAGTATGCCAAATTTTGAGACTCGGTTAGGCCAACTAGCCAAGATCCTTTTAGAAAGACCACAAGGTGCTTTGTCGGCCAATACTGAGCTAAATTCAAGAGGAGCATATTGTCCAAACTTCCCTTAGAAGGTGGATGATCATACAGATGTCATGGTTTTGGACAAGAAGAAGGAGCCTACTAGAGTTATCAAGGAGGATATCTAGCCAATGACATTAAATCAAGCGCTTCTTGAGAGGCAACCCAAGCATTAAAATTTTCAATATATTTCTTCACTAACTTTCAGCTTTGAATTTCTTATTAGGAGTTAACTATTTTTTATTGTCCTTTAAGTCCATGATATGTGCTTTTATGCAAGAGAATAGGGTCATTTAGTAAGGAAACGTTTATCAAAAAAAGGGGAGAAAACTCACTAGTCATGTTAAAGTAAGTATTAATGAATTTTTTTACTTACAAGCCCTGAACACACCCTTTGACACAATGATGTTTAGGGCCGTGTTAGTTGACACCATCTCAAACACAGCCATGATTGCATTCAAAAATGATTTTTCTAAGAAATTTTTAAATTTTAGTTCTTGTAGGCCAAACACAGTCACAGTAACCCCCATGTTTATAACCTTTTTTGGCTAAATTTAAAAATTTTATAAAACAAACACATTTGGAGTCATGCCCATGATTTAAAGTGTGCTCATTAATCATGGTTTTGATCACGCCCATGATAAAGAATGTGTTACCTTTCTATTTTCAAAAGTTTTAAGCTCTAATTTTTAAATACAGTTCTTTTACATAACCATGTTTTAAAGCAAGTTTCACTAACACGATCTCATTCACACCCATTTTAGCCCTCTATTGTGAAAATTTTTGAGTTCTAGACACCACACACGGAATATGTCATGGCCGTGTTTGTAAGCATGTTTACCCAACACGGGCAGTATCACAACCGTGCTATAATTGGTGTTTTAGTTTTGAATTTTAAAAATTTTGGGTTTCAATGTCAAACATGGCCAGTTTCACGTGCTATCACTCGTGTTTTGGTTCTAAATTTTTAATGAACATGGTCTTAAACATGCCTATGTTTATGACGGTGTCACTTAAATATATAAAGTCTGTCATAATTTTTTGTCAACCACATCCCCATTTCTCATGGAACTCTTCCATTCTTCTTCTAAAAGTCACCAAACTAAAACCCTAGCCTTTTTACATCTCAGTCAAGGTTTTCCTTCATCAGATGACCCCGTTTACAAGCTGAATAGTTGATTTCTTTCCCTATTTGTCCACTTTTCTGCCAACTAGGGTGCCTTTCTCTCTCTAATATTATCTGTATTTTTTTGAAGGATTGAGTTAATTTCTTTCATTAGGTAAGACTTATTTAATGTATTTGACTTATTTCTTACTCCCATTGAAGTTTGTTTTGTGACTATAGCATGATTTTTTGGATATGAATGATTTTGGTTTATGGTGTATCAAAAGTTAAAAGGTTGGGATACATTTTTTTATGGAATTGGTAAATAGCTTTCAAGCCTAATGGGTTTCAAAGCCCTAATCCAATTAGGTTTAATTTTGGGCTTAATAATGGCTCAACATTTGGGCCAATTATTAATACTAAATTATCATGAAACCATAACCCAAATAAATTAGCCCATGCACTCAAATAATCCAATTAGCCTTTATGTGTGCGACCCAATAGGCTCTTACAACGTTGGCAATGATCATAAATCACATTTATGATCATAAGTAATTTGACACGATCCCCCGTGCCCCTGCCCGGGATACCCTATGAGCGTTTGTCTCACGGTGGATTGTAATTGGCTAGCTGAGTATGTGTGCGGATTAAATCCGATGCTACTAGTTGATTAACCTAGAAATGCAACATGCATGTTCTTATGCTTTGACTTGGTTTATTAAAACCATAAAACATTAAACAAGAACTCGGCCGAGTAATTTCTGCACAAATATACACAAACTGCCAAAGCATATCAAAATCAACATTTGTGTGAGTTTAACTACACATAAACAACTCGTGAAAGCATTCATACAATGAAGCAACTAATGCTCTCACCCAAGAACAATCCTGGAGTCAAGGACTCTTTATAACATAGACTATGGAGGCAAACTAAAGTACTGTATCAAAATACAAGACTTTACTGAGATCTCTTTACCCTAGCTCCCACTTCGGACACCCGTCCCAGTGGTGAGTCTCACAAGTCCTCTGCCAAGTGCTACTAGGCTCTGCAGCCAAAGGAAGAAACTAGTTAGTATTGTAACCTGACCAACAACCCAACTGATCACTTAGGTAAACTAGAAACTCAAGGTTTCTCAACTACCATACCTTTACACACCAAAAGGTCACTACCGCAATAATCCTCAACGATTACCCGGTCCAGCAACTTCAGGCTCTGCATAACAAACAAGGAGTGAGAATTCAATAATTCTCAGTAAGGGGTCTTCCAAGTACCTACAAGAAAAACCTAGGACTCTGGCTGCGAGCTCACACAGCATGAGGGTACTAGTATATATGCATATAACCAAGTCCGTAGACCTCTCCTCAAGTAGTCCTCCTTTCCAGGCCAAGCGCAACTACTTAGCACTCTGGCACTCGGCCCAAGGGCGAACCTTAGCAAGCCACAAACAATCATAAAACCTCTCACCTAGTTGTTATGCAGGGGAATTATGGTGGGACTTTGTAGACTAGGCCGCAGGGCCTCGTTGATGTAGACTAGATGAACAAGGTTTCACCTTGTGGCCTCGTGGCTATGGCACGGCTAGGCCGACAAGGGTTCTAAACCTCTCACCTGAACTAGTGGTAACTAATTATGTTCATTTGCAACATAGTTTCCTTAAAAACTTGCCTTCACTTTGAGTTAATATAAATCTAAAAATGAGACATTTTAAGTGTTTTAAAAACATTGAGGTGATAGTACTCCCTCTTAGCTTCGAGTGGAATCTTGAATCACCTCAATCGGACACCCGAGCGAAAAGTTATGCTGAAAACAAAACCGGGTGTCAAATGCTGTCTTGGCGATGCGTCGCCAACCGTGGCGACGCGTCGCCACAGTTGTCGACGTTCTGAAACATTTTTCTGGATTGGCGACGCATCGTGGGAACTCGTGGGGATTGGCGACGCGTCGCCAAACCTGCAAAATGCCCAGAAAACCCCGATTTTGCTGCTATGAACTTTGGACACTTCCCACACATATCAAACATGCATGGAATGCCTCCAAATTTCATACACACATAGTACATGTTGCATAGAACATAACCAACTATCAAAAGCTAAGCTATGATGTATCGTAACATCAAACAATTCCTCTCAATCCCGCTAGTCCACCATAATTCACCAAAACGTTTCTCAATGCCTTAGCCAAAAACTACTCAAATTTCTCAAGCAATTCCAAGCCAATAGCATTCCATGAACATAAAAACACTTCTCCCTTACCTCAACTCCAAGTAACAAGCAAGAATCAAAACCCCTTTTCGTTCAACCAAGCTCCCAAAGTTCTACACAAGTTCCAATCCAAAAACAAAGCTCCAAACATCAAATTCATGCCTCCTAACCAAAACCCAAGCTTCAAATCAACCAAATACCATGAATTCAATCAAGAACACAACTCTTACCTCGTTCAAAAATAGGGGATGGAGAAAAACGTCCTTCCAAGCTTCAAAAACATGATTTCAAGGTTGGAAATGCTTCCTCCTAGCTTATATACCCTTAATTGCACCTCTTGACACCAAGATCACTTGATTCCAAGTTCAATTTGAGAGAGAAATGAGTGAGGGAAGCTTAAGAACGTGTTAATGGCAGCTTCTCCTCCTCTTTCCCTTCTTAAACCCTCACTTAACACCAAGATCACCAAGGTTTCAAGTTAAGTGCAATTAGGTCCCCCATCTTTGTAACTTAACAGTTCTTGATTCAATTCTTGTCTATTTGTCAAGTTTGAGTTATAGTTAAGAGTTAAGTTCTAAAAATTCATTTTAAAACACTCGGGACTTGTCCCGGCTACTCAGGGTACAAAATTACCATTTTGCCCCTGAACTTAGTTTAGAGCTTTATTCTTGTCGGAACTTAGTGAACTTTAGTAAACTCCTTTATTCTTGCTAAGTAAACTCAAATTAAACTTCTAAACTTAATTCAAAACTCTTTACCTTCCTCAAGAAGGGTCATAACATAATTAGTAGTGTCTAGCAACACATCATTACTACCCAAGTGACAAGATTGTCGGTGATTCGACTAAACCTTTATGATCATTATCCGTATATGCCACTGTCCCTTTGCCCAAGATATCAAGACTAAGCACGAGACATCGAATGTGTCACTCTCGTATAACCCAATCTTTGGTTTCTTATTACTGAGCAGACTAACTTAAACTGATGACATTGATATCGTATATTAACTCATTCAAGCATGGCCATACATTTTCTAAGTCTCACTCTAATAACAGGCACAAAGATATCAATCCCATTACATAGGAGGGACAAATCCGGACTTGTTCGCATGATATGTGACATACCCAATGACCTTCTTCAAGTTCACTCAATTACGAGCAACAAAGAGAAGTATCAAAGTATGTGATTCACATGTAGGGAACCTTGATGACCTTAGGTCAAAGAACAACCTATACCATGATCACTATGAGAATCACTTATGACACTCATATAACGATCCATGAAGCGTTCTTATGGTGGGTCAGGCCAGTACACAAGTTCTCCAACTTATACCCATATGTAGACTACATATCTCATATTAGTCTCCATATATGCTAGCTGTTATGTATTATTGTAACCCACTCCACAATAATACTAGACCAGGGACATTGAAGAATATCATTATTCTAGGTTTATAATTATCTTTATTACGTTCGCAGAAACAAAATAAAAAACATAATTACTGGATTAATGCCTTAATAAAATATCATGACTCAATGTGAAGAAATACAATCATGTCATGATTGGCTTTTGGGCACAACACCAACAGGCAGCACATCGACAACTTTGGTAACGCGTCGCCATGATAGCTTTGACATCCAATACTATTTCCTTCATAACTTTTCGCTCGGGTGTACGATTGAGGTGATTGTATGTTCCACGCAAAGGTAAGAGGGAGTACTATTATAGCCATGCCTTAACTAAGCTTAAAATGGCCATGTTTAAAGTTATTTTAACTCAAAGTGAAGGAAAGTTTTAAAGGCAAATATGGTCACAATGGGTACCATTAGTTGGGCGCAAGGTTTAGTACCATCAAAAGCCTAGTTGGGACTTTAGATTTGAGGCTTTGATGAAAAAACCTTAATACACCTATATGGTGTTTCAAAGAACCTAGTAAATGAGTCCAACCATGATCATTGCCACTCCACTAGTGTGAACCAAGTAATGGTGGATAGGGGAGCACCTTGGATGAAGGCTTAGTGCACTTGTTGCCTAGCCAAGTTGTGCCTTGAGGTACAAGTGAAAGCCTAGTGCATCTTTGGTAGGTTTAATGGGTAGAGGCGTAGTACACAAGTGACCTAGGAAAGTCCAAGGACTTGAGGCACTTTGTGGAGGCCTAGTACAGCTAGTGGATTTCTTACATTGCAAGCAATGAGCATCCACCATGTTCACTTGCATAACAACTGAGGGAAGGCTATGTTACTGCGTTAGTCAGTAAGCTAAGGCTTACTAGGAGCGAGTTAATGGCCAGAACTTGCTAGGCACGAAGTGTCGCCTCATGAGGAATACTAGGAAGAGGAGGGGTCCTAAAGGACCTAGGTATATGCGTATATATTAAATCCTCAGGCTGCAAGCACGTGCAGTAGGTTTCATATCCTTGTATATATGGAGGCTTCAGGATTTTTCTTACAGATTGAAGACCCCTTACTGAGAATATTTGATTCTCACTCCCTTACTTTTTGTTGTGCAGTTTTAGGCCTCATTGAGCCAACGACCATTAAAGGCTTTTGAGCTAGGCTTATGAGTAAGTATCTGGTTTATTTGAATATTTATGATTCTAGTTTGTGGGTTGCTTGTTGGTTAAGTTATTGTACTAACTACAGTTATCTTTTTTGCCTACAGAGGGTAGTGAAGCACAAGGGAGGGCTTACAAAGCTTGCCACTAGGAGTTTGCTCTAAGGTGGGAGCCTGGTTCTGGATCTCAATATAGTCATTCAGTGTATAGTTCTCATACACTAGTTTGCCTCCAATGGCCATGTTGAGTAGTTTACTCTAAAGTTGCTCTTGGGTGCGAGCATAGTCTACTGTTGTTTAGATACTTGCACACAATTGATTATGTGTAGTTAATTCCACTTAATTGCTTTAAATGATTTGACAGTTTTGATATTGTTTCTATCAAAATATGCCATCGTAATGTTTCAAGCACCATTTCTTTATTTTATTGATTAAGTCAAAACATAAAGTCATGCTTGACTGCATAGTAGGATTAAATAACTAGAAGCATAAAAATTTTAACTAGTTCATATGTAATCAATTAGCCAATTGTGATTGGTGTGGGACATGTTCTCATAGGCTTCCTAGGCAGGCCCACTATGGGTCGTGCCAGTTTTTTGTGTGAAAGCTCAGTCATGGTCATTAGAGGCTAGTTACTGAGATCTAGTGGTTTGTCCTTATGCTAAAGTAGTTAGTACCAACCAACATCTGTGAGCTGTCGTCCGGCTTTCGCTATAGGTTACGATGTTGAAACTGGGTCAGGTTTGCTTTTCAATGCTAAGGTCAATTATATAATATTGGTTTGTCTTACTTCAAGGTAAGGCAACACCTTGGTGCAAGTAGCCAGGATGTGACCACCATCCTAAGAAGTTGCTTTGGACCTCATTCATGAGGTAGGCTATAAAGAAGGATATGGATTCCTCCAAGGTATGGAGTATAACTGGGATAGGTGGATTGCTCTAGAGGTTCCAAAACTTGAACCAACTAACTTGAATGGGTTAGGCTATGCCGAAGAGACCTGAGGATGCACTGACCTAAGTGGTAAGTACTTGGTCATGTGGGCTACAAAGCAATAAAGGGTAACATGCCTATAATGCAAAAGTCAACCTGAGACCGGGCAGTAATAGTATATTATGAAGTGAAGTGCAAGGCCTAGAGGTGTAAGGAATGTATCACTTTAGCTTACAGCTAAGAAGTATTGCTAGCAGTCCGATGGTCATAAAACTAGTTTCATATTTAGGCTTGGTTATGTTAAGACCAGCCTAGGAAATTTATTCCTAATAGTTGTTGACACAAAAAGTCGACCTAGTGCAATAGAGCAATAGCTTGAGGTTGCTTGGCCAATCAAGTGGTCGAAGTTGGCAACCACTAGCTAGATTTGAAAGGTAGCCATAGTGAACTCGTAGGCAGTGCATAGCTAGTGTGAGGTAAGTTTTTAACCTTTCACTAATAGTCTAGTTACTTTGTTGGAGTTCTGGCATCAATTTACTGGCATAGTTTTGTTTTGCATGTTAGGTAGTAGTTTTGAGTAGGGTTGAAGGCTAACCTAAATGCATTAAGACTTACAGATGCACCAAGTATTGGGTTAATACCCGATACCCTAGGACCCACTTACTAGTGCGTGAAACCACATAAGTGGAGGCCTAAATGCCTTAGATTGAAAAATGTTCCAAAGTTCCATAGGTTGTCTTCTCGCATGAGTTTGTTTAGTGGCCTAGTTGTTAGCAAATGACTTGCTAGTCAAACCAATGAGTTCCTTAGAGTCATCAACCAAATGAGCAGTTCAATCTAATGCTGCAAAGGTAAGTAGGTAAGTAGAGCTTGGAGTGGAGTTTGTCTTAAGGGTGCTAGTGGAATATAAGCCAAGGCTATAGAACACTAGTGGCACACTTAGTCCAGTAAAGGTTAGGAGTTGTCAGGTACCAGACCTAGAGTAAGAAATTGACTGTGTAAGAGTTAGTGGACAAGTTACATATTGTTAAGCTAGCTTACACTAAGGGATTTGGCATCTGGCATTGGGTGTTGAACCTAAGATGGAACTTTTTCTAGTGTGATTGTTAATGGACAAGTTTAACTTATTAAGTTAGCTTACACTAGTGGGTTTTTGCACAGAGGAGTGAGTGAAGGAGGTTTGTTAGTGTTAAACTTTCAAAAGATCCTATGAGTGCAAAGGTAGTGGAAAAGTTTCTAAAAAAAAACTTATTAAGCTATCTTACACTAGAGAACTCGAGATAAAGTTCAGTGTGGAGAATTCATAATCGCTAGAGTTTTCGGGACAACTTGAAGTAGTCTATTGTCCATTAACAATACTATGTCCTGAAGCTACGGAGAGTCTATGCCATAATCTTCAAGACCAACATTGCATTAATGTGTTTCAAACTAAGTAAGGTCAAACAAAGGTGGAGAGGATAGTGAACAACAATCAAACTATGGTTGGGAAAAAGCATAAAGGATTTCATTAGCCATAGTACCTATACGAGACAAGGCCTGACTTAAGTGCCTAAAGAGCATTGGCTCAATGGGTCAGCTAGTTCACCGGCAAGCGGGCTGTTGTGACCAACAACCATTGGTAAATTTGGTGGGGATGCGTTGCCACCATATCCTAGTATAGTGCTTAATGTGGGGAGATTGAATTTGAAGGACTAAATTCTCCAAGGCAGGGAGAATGTTATGGCTCTCCTAGTGGAAAGCTATTTTGGAACCTTATTTCAAGTTCACATAGCAAGAATAGGTATGTTGGCAAAGTTTACTGAGTTCCAAGAAATTTAAGGCACCAAATTAGGTTTAGGGGTAAAATGGTAATTCTGCGTCCTAAAGAGTCGAGCTGAGTCCCGAGAGTTAAAAATGAGTTTTTAAATCCTAACCTTTACTTTTAACTCAAGTTTAGTTCAAATAATCAAGATTTGACCAAGTTTTATTAAAGTTACCTAAAGGAAGGGACTTATTTATAACTTTTTAAATAGTTTGGTGGCTTAGGGTTTAAAAGAATTTATAAGTTGGTAAAGGTGAGGGATGACTGCCATTTGGTTCCTAAACCCGAGCTCATCCTTCTCTCTACCAATTCTCCATCAATTCAAGCTCAAAATCAAGAGATTTTTGTGAAAATGGAAGCCACCAAGGGTGCTTATGCCAAAGGAAGATTGTTCCAAGTAGAATTTCAAGCTTTTGGAGCTTGGAACCGTGTTTTCCACATCCCCTATCTTTTATGCAAGGTAACACTTGAGTTCTTGGTGAATTCTTGTTTTTTAGATGTTTGGAAGCTTGGGTTTTAATTAGAAGTTAGTAATTTGGTGTTTTATGCCTTTGTTTGCTTAGAACTTAGATTGACTTTGAGGAACTCAGTTTTTGGTGGAAGAGTGGATTGATTCTTGCTTGTGGATTGAAACTAATGTAAGGGAGTTATGTTTTCAAGCATCATTAATGCTATTGGATAGAGTTTGCTTGATGAAATCAAGTAGTTTTCACAATAGCATTAGTTAGTGGTCTGGTTTGATCATGGAGGACTAGTGTGTTTGGCTTGATTGGAATGATGTTATAATGCATCATAGGAAGGCTTTTGATGGTTAGTTGTGGTCTTTGTAACATGTACTACATGTATGTGAAGTTTGAAGGCCATCCATGCATGTTTGATATGTTTGGAAAGTATCCAAAGTTCATAGCAGCAAAACTAGAAGTTTTCTGGGCATTTTACAGGATTGGTGATGCGTCGCCAATCCATACCAATTCCCACGATGCGTTGCCAATACCTCAAAAATAGGCAGCACGTCAACAACTATGGCGACGCATCACTGCGACAGCTTTGACATTCGGTATTGTTTTTTTCATAACTTTTCACTTGGTGTCCAATTGAGGTGATTCTAGATTACACGTAAAGCTAAGAGGGAGTACTATCATATCCATGCCTTAACTAAGCCTAAAATGGCCCATTTTAGGCTTAATTCAACTCAAAGTGAAGGCAAGTTTTAAATGCAAATATGGTCACAATGGGTACCATTAGTTGGGCGCAAGGTTTAGTACCATCAAAAGCCTAGTTAGGACTTCAGATTTGAGGCTTTAATGTGGAAACCTTAGTTCACCTATATGGTGTTCCAAAGAACCTAGTAAATGAGTCCAACCATGATCATTGTCACTCCATTAGTGTGAACCAAGTAATGGTGGATAGGGGAGCACCTTGGATGAAGGCTTAATGCACTTGTTACCTAGGCAAGCTATGCCTTGAGGTACAAGTGAAAGCCTAGTGCATCCTTGGTAGGTTTAATGGGTGGAAGTTTAGTACACAGTGACCTAGGAAAGTCCAAGGACTTAAGGTGCTTTGTGGAGGCCTAGTACACCTAGGGTATTTCTTACGTTGCAAGCAAGGAGCATCCACCATGTTCACCTGCACAATAACTAAGGGAACGCAATGTTACTGCATTAATCAATAAGCTAAGACTTACTAGGAGCGAGTCAGTGGCTATAACTCACTAGGCACAGAGTGACGCCCCGTGAGGAGGACTAAGAAGAGGAGGGGTCCGAAGGGACCTAGGTATATGTTAGTGTTATGCCCAAAAGCCAATCATAAGATGATTGTATTTTTGCACATTGAGTCATGATATTTTATTAAGGCATTAATCCAACAATTATGTTTGTT
The DNA here is from genome assembly GCA_005392925.1 of Aquilaria sinensis. Classification (NCBI taxonomy): domain Eukaryota; kingdom Viridiplantae; phylum Streptophyta; class Magnoliopsida; order Malvales; family Thymelaeaceae; genus Aquilaria; species Aquilaria sinensis. Next base: position 177,238 of record SMDT01002999.1, on the reverse strand, counting down.
GTTTTGTTTCTGTGTAATGTAATAAACATAATTGTAACCATAAAATAATGATATTCTCAAATGTCCCTAGTCTAGTATTATTGTGGAGCGGATTACAATATACATAATGACTAGCATATGTGGAGACTAATATGAGATATATAGTCTACATATGGGTACAAGTTGAAGAACTTGTTACTGAACCGACCCACCAAGAGAACGCTACATGGATCGTTATATGAGTGTCATAAGTGATTCTCATAGTGATCATGGTATATGTAGTCCTTTGATCTAAGATCATCAAGGTTCCCTACATGTGAATCACATACTTTAATACTTCTCTTTGTTGCTCATAATTGAGTAAACTTGAAGGAGGTCATTGGGTATGTCACATATCATGCGAAGGGTTTTGTATAATCAAGAGGGGATTTGTCCCTCCTATGTAACGAGAGTGATATCTTTAGGCCGCTTGATAGAGTGAGACTTAGAAAATGCATGGCCATGCTTGGATGAGTTGATATATGATATCAATGTCATAAATTTAAGTCAGTCTGCTCGGTATTAAAAAAACCAAAGATTGGGCTATACAAGAGTGACACATTCCATGTCTCATGCCTAGTCTTGATAGCTTGGATAAAGGGACAATGGCATATATGGGTAATGATCATAAAGGTTTTGTCGAATCACTGACAATCTTGTCACTTGGGTAACAATGATGTGTTGCTAGACACCGCTCATTTCTTATGATCATAAATGTGATTTATGATCATTGCCAATGTGGTAAAAGCCTATTGGGTCGCACACATAGAACTATTTAGATTATTAGAGTGCATGGGCTAATTATTTGGGTAATAGTTTCATAATAATTTCATATTAATAATGAACGCAAAAGTTGAGCCATTATTAAGCCCAAAATTAAAGCCTAATTAGATTAGGGCTTTGAAGCCCATTAGGCCTAGAAGTTGAGTCTCACTATAAATACAACTTTTAGTGAGAAATTCCAGGCCTTGCCCTAACCTCCCAAAAAAGACAACCGCACTTTTCTCTTGCAATTCCTTGGAGGACAAAAGCTAGCACTGCGAGTGCAAGAGTAACGCATCTGCCAGGATGTGGTGGAAGCGTGGTGATCCTGAGAAGCTCATGTGGATACCATAGAGAGCTTGAACACATCAAATGTTTAGGTTTTGTGATTCGATTTTATAGTTGGGTGAATGATCTCAACCAAAATTAGTTATAAAAATTTTTGAACACCCGGTTTACCCCGTTTCACTTGGATCCTGGAGGGTTTCGGTTAAATTCTGCTGCACTTGTTTGGCTCCCAAAACCCTACAGTATATGTGTATATATTAGACCCTCACGCTACAAATGTGCGCAGCAGGTTTCATATCCTTGTATATGTGGAGTCCTCAGGATTTTTCTTACAGCTTGAAGACCCCTTACTGAGAATCTTTAATTCTCACTCCCTTACTTTTTGTTGTGCAATTTTGGGCGTCGTTGAGCCAGTGACCGTGAAAGGTTGTTGAGATAGGCTTATGAGTAGGTGTGTGGTTTATTTGAATCTTTATGATTCTAGTTTGTGGGCTGCTTGTTGATTAAGTTATTGTACTAACTACAGTTGTCTTTTTAGCCTACAGAGGCTAATGAAGCACAAGGGAGGGCTTGCGAAGCTTGTCACTGGGAGTTTGCTTTAAGGTGGAAGCCTGGTTCTGGATCTCAGTATAGTCGTTCAGTGTATAGTTCTCACACACTAGTTTGCGTCCAATGGTCATGTTGAGTAGTTTACTTTAGAGTCACTCTTGGGTGCAAGTATAGTCTACTGCTGTTTAGATGCTTGCACACAATTGATTATGTGTAGTTAATTGCACTTAATTGCTTTGAATGCTTTGATAGTTTTGACATTGTTTCTATCAAAATATGCCATGGCAATGTTTCAAGCACCATTTTTTTATTTTATTGATTAAGTCAAAGCATAAACTTATGCGTGACTACATAGTAAGATTAAATAACTAAAAGCATAAAGGTTTTAACTAGTGCACACGTAATCAATTAGCCAATTGTGACTAGTGTGGGACAAGTTCCCATGGCCTTCCTGGGCAGGCCCACAAGGGGTCATGTCAAAAGCTATACAAGTTATCCAAGTTAGGACCTTTTACCATCTAATACATCCATTATCTGCTTGCACATTCTATCCCTAGATGAGGGGAGAGCATTGAAGTATGATTAGGAGTGACTTATTCTATCTTTGTTGCATTACAAGAAAAGTCAATCGCCACCACCTTGATCTTGCTTTCGCCTGATGGGTAGGAGATATCACTTATAAGGCGAGGACAGGGGTCATATGTGCAAGATCATTCATCACTAGGATGGAAAAGAACCTAGGCCCCTTTCCATAGGTGAAATACATTACAGAGTCACTTTGACTAGGAAAGGCCAACTTGGAGTCATTGAGGTCAATGAGGATATAGATGAAGATTGCCCTCCCTAATGGTTCATCAAAGTTTGTGTTGGGGACTCGCGAGGAGATTCAAGCGGAGGAGTAGGCCGCTGGTAAGACCACTGGCTTCACTTGTGTCGATACTATTATTCTATCACTTTCGCTAATTTTGGAGAGTTAGTAAATGATTATGCAAAGGCTTGAGTCCATGACCCATCATCTATTCAGAGTTGATTCCTACTTTTATGTTGTTGAGGCATGGTGTCTGACTTTGGAAAAGGTTGTGTACTTAAATCTGATGCATTCCAGAGTTGCTAGACTTTCTGGTTATGTTCCTCTTTCATCCTCACAACAAAGACAATGATTCTACTGATTATTTCTAGATACCTTCTTGCATGTAATGCTAGGAATAGGGGGATGAGATAGAGAGAGGAGTAGATGAGGCCGACACCATTATAGCATCCACTGTGGATGCTATATGCCGGCAAGAGAGGGTCATTGTCGAGAGAGCTATTGTCAAGTGAGTCATTGTTGCTAAGAGAGTTTAGGAGGAGAGAAAAAAGATTACTGCTAAGGATGAGACCAGAGAGATCGCTATAGGAGTGCACATTGCAAATCCGATTAGTGTGAAGCGTAGCACAAAGGGCGGCACTACTAAGGGCCCCAAGGTATAGACACAGATGATGAACGCTCTGAGCACTACAGCATAAGATCATCTCTGGTGAGAGATGCTTGATGGATTATAGGACATTTATTTCTCTTTTTATTTATGTGTTTATGCTTTATAGATAATATTCCTTTTATTTATTTGTTCAGTATTGGATATTGTTATTGGAGCATCAGTTGCTCCTTATGTTATCTGCTTTTATATTTCTATTTTAGTAGTTATATTTCTAGTCTTTATTGCTATTTTGTTTTAGAATCTTCTTTTTTTGTCTTCTTGGAAGCCTTTTTCTACTGAACCCGAGGCTTGATCACTTTTCATGGATTTCTTGGAATAATGCCTTATGCACCAAGCACCCAAATTTTTGATAGATATATTAGTTTCTAATGCCCCTCTCTTTTTCACTTTGTGTTTTCCATGCTTGTACATTGAGGGTAATCTACATCTTAAGTATAGGGGAGTGGGTATGTTACCCACTCCAAGGTAGTCCAATTATGGTGCCAAAATTGTGCATTTATACTCCGAAGATTGATAATGTTCTGTAGGCCATCAGAACACCACCCTTAGTGTGCTTACCCAAGTGGCCCTCTTGGGCACTATGTAAACACATGCATATTGGTCCAACTATCACACACATATTTACATTTTATGCACACCATGGCAGCAAAGAAGGAAAACACTAGCACAAGTCTTAATCTTGGCTACCACATATTAGGCAATCTCGTTAACTTCTAGTGACCAGCAACTGCACCTGTAACTTCTACTAATAAACTGTATCATTCTAGCCATCTACCCCCTGTTTTCCTTTCTCCATTATGAAGTAGAAACTTAGAGAAAACCAAAGAATTTTATTTTACATCAATAGCCCACCTATGTACTAAGTTATGAATTTTTTAAGTTAGTTACAAAATTTTGACCAAATGAACAATAACTTAGCTAACTTTGCAATGTCATATTTTTGCTACAAGGCTCCAAATTCAAAAATTCCAAATCCCATTCAACCTCTAAATGTTCTCTAGGTGTGGTCAAAATTTCATACCAATATTACTTCTACACAGGGAAATATAGAACTTTATGTGTAGAGTCAAAATTCTGGTTACTTTATAACCATTTTGCCTATACAAAATTTCATAAGTGTGCAAATACTTCATTCACAGGGGGAAAGCCGTCCAAAGCTATCTCATATATGTCCATTACACATAGGAATTACATTCCCTTACTTTTAATAACATTATGTGACTAAAACATAATTTATAAGTAAGCAGCCAATCATTCATACTTAGGCAGCTTTACACCATATCACTTACATAGCCAAAATATTACTCCAATATTCACATACTTGTCTTATTTTACATACACTATATGTACATACATATATGTACTACAAAATGGTCTTAACTCAACTAAATACCCACCCTAGGTTACAGGAGTGTTTGAGACACAATGAACTCCAGAACAGGATGTTGAACAGCTACTGCACAACACAATAAGTATCACCATTAAAAATATCAAATGTGCTCCAAAAATCACCAAACTTTCTAGATCATAACTAAATATATAGAAGTTCATATACCTGAAATTTCAGATCCAAAATCAAACAAAAAATGTCAGTCTGAATGAGATCTTTCTACTGGACTTGAAATGACAGAATTGAGAGGAGTAAGTTTCATTGAGAAACTTAGTAAGGCTAACACTTGGTATCAATATGCAATGTGACCATCATCAAACCTGCATTCAAAGACACTAAAATATAAAAATCACAATGCAAATATCCAATATAGAGTATCCAAATGCAACAGCCAAACACAAACATTAAACACATGAAATGCAGCAGCAACAATAACCATAGCTTAGTCCATAAAACATGTAATAAACTTAAATAAATTACTATAGCAGCCCTCCTTAAGCTAATGTTTGGTCTTAAGAGAATTTTAACACTGGTTAATACTAACTTTGAGCTCTAGAAATCCTCATTTCGCTGTCATCACTGTGTACTTGACAATAGATCACAAAACCTTCAATAAGTGTATTTCCCTTACTAAGTTTGGTTCATCAAGCTTATGGACTCTTCTAAGCTTTACCCTAGCTCTATGGCTGCTTGAAAATACAGAAAACAACCCATGAGAGCAAGAGAACCTTTACCAAAATGAGTAAACTAAAAATTAAGCTTGATCTTTGAAACATCCAAGCAATAGCTCTAGTTTGCTTCCAATTGCTTCCTTTTCCCTTTAATTTCAATCAATTAAAAGTTTGAAGGTGTGGTGACTATAGAGAAAGTATGGCTGTGTTCTTGGGCTGGAGGAGGACGAAAATGAAAGAGAGGTAAGTGATTTGGCCACTTAAATAGTCTTAAATGAGCTTAAGGGCACAAAACACACTTAACAAGTTTAACCTTATTTTATATCATTTTCCTTCTCACTAATTATGGTTTCTTTGTCTTAAACTCATTGGTACACATGTGCCCAATATTTTTTACTATGTATCAAGTCTTGGCTGCCTCCCCCATGGTGTGATAACCCTACAATTCCACCCTTAGACTTAAGTCAAAAGCTTGAACACCTTAAGGTTTATACTAAAGCACTTAGGTCCTTAATACTTTTAGTGTTTCCTTTGTCCAAACTTGTCTTCCATGAGCAATTTGGTCCTCCAATAACACTATTATACTATTCGTATACTTCCCATAACTCTTCAAGTCTCTTTCTTTAAAGTTTTGTAATTAAGTACCAGAATTTCCAAAACCTTACAAAATAAAAATATAGGTTGTTTGACAAACAAGCAATCCTTAAGACTTTTCTTGGGGACTAAATTACCAACTTGTAACACTTTTAAGGAGATGTTGATCATGCCTTTTACCACCCACACTTCAATCACAATGGTGAAAATTACACAATATAATAATTTTTAGCCATTATGACACACTTGTAATTTTCTCATTTTTATGTGGTGATTACAGGGTAGCTTAGGTCCTAAATTTTTTTTCATTTTTAGTGAATCTTTGAAATTTTTAAAAATTTTAAAATCTTTTAACTTTATAAGGTAAATTATTTTCTAATAGTACTATTGAGCATGATTTTGTTGATGGAGAGTGATTGTTAATTTATTGTCTTGAGTTCTTAACTTGAAGATTAAGTGAGTGGTTCTTGAGACATTTTACTTATGCACTAAGTTGTTTTGAAGTTGTTTTTGCAATTCACTATCAAGCTAGTGGAAGATGGTTTTCAGAAGCTATTTTGGCGTCAAATTTTTGTGTTTAGTACATTGTTCAGAACATGCTAGATTGTGAGTTCTTATGTTTGGAATTGTGAAAAGATTGGCTAATGGAAATATGGTTAATTATTGAATAATAAAGAAGAATTTATCAGAAATAAGTGCTACTCCATTGTTTCTTAGTATTGAAGTAGATTAGGGTCTTCTTAAGGCAAGAGTCAATCATAGCTTGAAAAAATGCTAGAGGCGTGAGTAGGGTCAATGATCACCTTGGATTATGTTGATGAATAGTTTAGGAATAGACAATGCTCCTGTAGTGTACACTTATTACAAAGTATATCTACACTTGAAAATGAATGCTTGAGAAAGAACAAAAGTGATTGAAAAGTTCAACCAATTCCCTATTTCCATGGTTTTGTGGTATGAATGGTTGTAGTATAATGAACTTCAATTTTGGTGTGGTTTGCGCCTTTTACCATGCATGAAAATTTGATATTTTTCCCTTTAGCTTCATGAGATATACGTTGCTAGCTTAAGAATGAATTGTTCTCATTAACTTGTTTTGTTTTAGAAATGTTAGATTGAAAGTGTTACGTGCTTAGTAGTCTTGTTAATTTTTCAATATCTTTCTTTGCTCAAGAGTATGATCTTACTTTATTTTTTGTTTCAGATTTTCTTTTTTGTGGTTTACTTGAGGGAAAGCAAAAGTTCAAATGTAGGGGAAAAAAATATGATGTATTCATATTTATATATGTTTTCTATATGCTTTTACTTAATAATTGCTTGACTTTTGATATATTTATGGTAAGAATACATGCTTAATTTATCCAATGTCGTTTAATGTGTTGATTAATAGTAGCTTACGTGGATTTTCCCCTATTATTTAGAATTGGTCAAGCTTACTCCTAGAATCTAGGTAGAACCCGCATTTTACCTTATAGTCTATAAAGGCCTTATTTTTCACTAACCAGTTCACTCCTAAAATAAGATCATAGTTACTTTCTAACACAATTAAATTAGATTAAAACTCCATACTATCAATTACAGTCTTTACCCATTTCATGTGTTAACAAGATTTGTGTACCAGTAGTTCTAATCATGAAAACTTCAGGCAATGAACTAGTTTGTAACTCCATTTTCACCACTACTTTGTTAGAAATGATAAAAACAGATGCCTCAGAATCAAACAATACTATCATTGGTCTATTATTAAGATAAACCTTACCTTTTCAAAGCCACCTAATGTAGCTTGCCTTGGTCCTCCATGTGGTAACCCAAGTTTAAGACCAATCTACAAAACACTTGATCAAACCAGATGAGCTATATCCTTTTTTTAAAGGATAAGAGTTAGGTGATCAAACTTTGAAACTTGGAGCAATATATACACACAAAATAACACATACTTCTCACGTAGGATACTTATATACTCAATATCCTCATAGGGCCACAAACAGATCCAGAATCATAAGCCCAATCTATAATGGATATAAACTATACACGGGATAAATAGAATAGAATCGACCTCAGCCCATGTAGAATCAAAAGTACTATTCACCATCATAAAACCGAGTTGGCTGTAATATTGTTTATGATGACCCAGGTCCAGAACTGGTCCACTGAACACCCGTTCAAACCATATAGGTTATCATTTATGAAAAGGATAAATGCTAAATGATCAATTTATGAAGCTACAAACTAGAAATCACACAGGCTTCCCATATGTGATATAGGGGGTCACAGTTTGTCTGTTTTCCTTCATGGACATTATTTTTATATTTTCTTTTTACGCTAATATTTTTAATCTCTTTATTCATCAAAGTGATCATCCTTTATTGCAAATTCTTCCAAATGGCACTGCCTAGATTTTGAACTTGGCAAGAACTATCACTAAACTTGTCTTGAGTGGAAGCAAGCCTATCTTGGTCGACAAGAAATTAATTCAAGGTCCAAACCAAACAAGAGAAGAATGATCCTAATTCCACTTATCGCCCTATTTCATGCCAGTTTTATAACTGCAAGCTCATTATATTAACTACTATAATAATTCAGACATTGATGAAAAAAGGATTTTGTTTGTCCACAGTGTTTGTTTATTTTTAAACCAATAGTGCAAGCACTCAAGTCGAACATTGAAAATGATAGCAAACCAGCATAATATTCAAGGGATGTGAATATAGGTAGTTGTAAGGAGTCAAAGGATGCATATACCATCAGTGGCAAAGAGTTGATGGATGCATATGTGGACAATTAGGGTTTAACAATGTTGCATGCCACTATGCATGTTGAATTGACAAGCTTTGGCTCTATGGTTTTTGTATCTGACGTTAGGCTTTTGGGTGTTAAGGTCTATGATAATGCATACTATTTTGGGTTAATTACAATTTGTTCCTAAGATTTATGTGATATTACACTTTACCTATGTCTTTTTTACACTGCTTGATAACACCTTTCAAAATCTTAATTTAAACTATACAGTAGTCATCTTTCAATAGTTTCAATCTATATAATCCTTTTTTACAATTGATAGATATTTTTAATCTTTAATTTTTCTTCCTGTACATATAAAATAGTTTTCTTAGAAGGTAAAAGGGTAACGCAGGGGCAAATTTTATATTTTTTAAATAAGTGTTGGTATGGTGTAATATCAACTTAACCTCATGGGATAAATTAAAAAACCCTATGGTTTTTTATAATGGTGTACATGATCTAGGTTTATCAATTTTAGATAATGCATCAAGAAGCTTATCTTAAAAGCCTTTTGGTCGAGGGAAATAGTTTATGGCTTTCTTGACTTACCATACAATCCTCCAAGATAGCATAAAAAAGAAAAAGAACAAGAAAATGACCCCATTTGTAAATAGCTTTTGTGATCACTATTATTCCTTTAGATAATTTATTCAACAATTGAGATAAAAAAAAACTAACATATAAAAAGTTAAAACCTACCTTCAAATAACTTTTTTAAAACTTTAGCATTAATCATTGCTTCTTAAATTACAAAAATAAGAGTACATACTAAATTGAATTGTGAAATGGTGGTCACTTTATGAAAAGGAGAAGAAAAACAAGGGTCTTCTCCAATGATTGGGTACCAACCAACCAAGCAATCAGTAAAAAATCGCTGAAGACTAAATAGAAATCTAGAAGAGGACACATGCCTGGAAATGATGCCACGTCATGTTGACGTTAAATTTTCATCCATTGGATTTGGGCCGTGGACTCTAAAATTGGACTAGTTCGCAAAGTGAGTAATTGAGTAAACTATCCTTACCCTCCCGTTGCCACTAGATTTAGGATGTCTCAACAGAGATGTGATTCACCACAAATCAACTTCCACTCGATCACATAGATTTGGGTAAAGAGGTCAATCCTAAACTTTCTAAGCATCTCACAAATCATGGTAAGTCTAAGATAAGCCCAATAATTTTCTTTTTATTACATTACTAAAGAATATATTAATATCCATTGAAACATTATAATATAGTTTATATTTCTTTATTATCATGTACTTTTTTAAAAATTACAGAACAATATATGTAGTTGTCCTGAATAAAACTATATCCAATTAGATCCAAATTAATTGCTTTACAAAATTACAAATGTCAGTTACGCAAGAAAAACCAAAACAAAAATCATACAATAATTGGCAACGACAAAATTTCATTATAAGATAATCGCATTAAAAGTTGAGATGTATGGATGCAAGAACATATAAAAAAAAATGGTTTTTGGTGTCTAATAGCTAATTTTACTGAATCCAACAACATGCATGAAAATCAAGGGGAGAAATTTGTTGTTGTTTTTTATGCCCGGCAGCATCTTCGTCATGTGACATGGTAGGAGCGAGGGGGACTTCCGGTGAGGAAGAGCGCCTGAGGTGGAGATTTCCCAGAGGAGGTTATCTAAAAGGCTTAGAATACAGAGATTAGGAGGTCCCCAGAGTCTTTTTCCGGGGAGGAGCCTCCAACGCCCAAGTCAGTGTTTAGGAGATATGGAGGTTTTAAAGAGTGGAGAAGTATGGTCCCTGGTGCTCAACTCCTTTACCTGGGGTGCTTATCGAGTATTTATAGAGGGGCGAACAGTAGTAGTTCTCCTCACGTGGCCAGCCCAGATCGTGACACGTGTTCGGTGGGATGTGGTCCACGTCTTTGGAGAAAAGGGGAACATCCAGCCGACCATAGGCCGCCTGGCCAGGAGCCTAGGCAACTCTAGAGTGGCGTACTAGAGTATTTCTACAGGCGGCGTGTCAGAGCGTGTCTGGGGACAGCATGTCGGGGATGTGTCAGAGGCTCCTTAATTGCTCCTGTCGTACTCCCGAGGTCCCTTTGGGAGAAGAGACCTTTTCGAAGAAGAACTTGTCTCCCGAGGTTACTTTAGTATCACAGGAGTATATTTCCCGAGGGTGGTCTTTCTCAAGGATACCCCCCACTTCCGAAGATGGTTTAATCGTCCCCCCGAGGTTGACACTGTCGTTTCCTGGAACGGAGAATTGCCGAGGTCGGATTTGGCGAGTCGAACATCCTTCTTTCCGTAGCAGGTGGTTTCTCTTCCGAGGTTGGTACCTTGTCCGAGCTTGTGGGTTCGGAAGGTGGTGGGCACTTCGGCTATCAATTTTCATCTATTGAAGTTTTTTTGCATTAATTAGATACTTGTTTTAGATTAGTTATACATTACACTATATTCTAAAAAACAAATAAATTTCAATATTCATCAACAGTGATTATTATGATGAATAGTTTCGCTTCTTTTTTTTTTTTTTTTGCTTTTTTTAGGATGTGATTTGCTTTTTTTTCAGTTCTATCCTCATTTCACAAAGCACTTCCATTTCTAAGGACCTATGTTACAACTTTGCTAGTTTTAGTTGATCTCATGTTTCTTTCGGTTAAAACACGGCTTCAATATTTAACTTTCTAATTTTTTCTTTCTTGGGCTTTACATTTGTGTTACATTTTAGTCTCTAAATTTTATAACTATTTAATTAGATCTTCTATTTACTCTCTTAGCCTCCAAGCTTTTTTTTTTATATTTTTTTTTTAAGTAAGACATTGATAACCATAATTTATTTATTTTTTAGTTAAACTATTTTTTATCTTTATTGAGCCAATTGTTAAATCCTTAATGACTAAAGACTTTCCTTTTTTTTTCTTGATCCTAACTTTTTTTTATTGATTTTCTTTATTGTTATTTTTTAAAACAAAACTTTAATCATTATAATTTACCTACTTTTGGTATGCTTCTAGTTGATTTAGCTTTAGCTTTAGTCGGTTCTTTTATTGACTTTATTTTCTTTTTATCTTTATAAAGTCAGTACTTAGATTGTTAATTGATTAACATATATTAAACTTAGTTTTAAATTTCTATAATTTTTTATCAATATTGATTATTAAGATTTTTAGCATCATATTTACTTCAACCTCTAGTTTTTTATTTTTTAAAAACACCACGGAGAGTGTAAATTTTATTTCATCTAAAACAGTTCAGGGACACTTACATATCAAGTCAGGGGCCTACAAAAAATGGCAAAACTAGACTTAAAATAAATTGCAAATAAAACCTAAACTGTTCTTCACAAGCAAAATCAAATAATACAAACTAAGCAAAGATCTCACTAAAATTGCAGCTATATCAATACTGGATTGCTTCAGAAATAATCTGTACTACTTCAATTGCCCATCTAGATACTCGATGATGACGTCTCCTATTTCTTTCTTCCCACAAAAAATAAACCAAAGCCAAAAAACATGCTCGTCTTACATTTGACTTTAAACTATTGCCCTTTACAACCTTGCACAACCATTGCCACCATTTATTCCAACTCCAAGGAGCATCATGAAATTTAATCATACACGTAATTTCTCGCCAAACCACTCGCGAGTAAGAGCACTCAAAGAACAAATGGTTCCGAGATTCATCAACAAGAAGACAAAGGGCACAAGAGCTAAAGACTATGTCACAATAACGACCAAGTCTATCCAAGGTAGGTAATTTGTCCAATATAGTAAACCAACAGACCATGGAAAATTTTGGAACTGATTTCCAAACCAAAGAGTGCCAACTCACCAAATCAAAGTTCTCTACAACATGTAAATATGCTAACTTCATGCTAAATTTTTTATCCTTCACACAATCCCAAACATGATCATGAATAGCATTGGAAAATAGGCTACGTACTTTCAAAATATGCTTCTAAAAAATAAACCAATAATAGCAGGTTTTACCTGCCAAATGTCCGGCCCTTTAGTTAGTAAGCATGTAGCCATCGAATCCACAAACTCTCCTTATCAGAAAACATATGCTACATCTTTTTACCATTAGTTGTATCATTCTAGGCAAACAAATTGTACACCCCAATACCTCCCTGTTATTTGGGAACACACAAATTTCCAAGCCACTAGGAATTTATTACCCTGAATAGACCCAGACCATAACCAAGCCCAACAACATTGCTCAATTCTACTCAACACACACTTTGGAATGGGAAAAATAGTAAACCAGTAATTTTGAACACTGAATATCACAGACTTAATAAGCTGAGCCCTCCCAACATAGGACAAAAAATTATTAGCCCAACCATTGAGTCTCTGCAAGATTTGTTCCACTAGAGGTTTAAAATGATAGATTTGCAACCTTTTGTCCAGCAAGGGGACCCCTAGGTACCTAATAGGCAATGTTCCTTTAGGCATTTTTAAAACCTCTAGAATAGCATTCTCTTTAAACTCATCAACACCCCCAAAAATAACTTGACTCTTTCATAATTAATAACCAAACCAGAGGTATTAGAGAACATATCCAAGCATAACTTGATAGCTCTAGCTGAATTAATATCCCCTTTGGCAAGATCATAATGCCATCCTCAAACATCAAATGAGTTAAATAATTTTTTTGACATTTAGGATGAAACTGAGCAAAATTCTCATCAAATATCTTACCCAACACTCTAGAAAGATAATCCATGGCTAAGACAAAGAGTAAAGAGAAGAGGATCTCCTTGTTTCACCCCTTACCTTTAAAGAAACCACATAAGTTACCATTAAGAATAATTGAGAACCAATGGGATCTGACACAAGTCATGATCCAGGAGACCCATCTAACAGGAAAATCTAGCATAAGCATATACTTCTCCAAAAAATCCCAGTTGAGCATATCATATTCCTTTTGAAGATCAATCTTTAGGCAAATTCTAGGCTTAATATTATTCCTACCATAACCCCTCAAAACTTCATGGCAGAGTAAGATACTATAAAAAATCAATCTACCTTTGACAAAAGCACCCCGACTTTCATGAACAAGATGCGGTAAAATAGTTTGAAGACGGCTAGCCAAAATCTTAGACACAAATTTATATAGCACATTGCAACAAGAAATGGGCCGAAAGTCATTAGCATAAGAAGCACGGGCATGCTTTGGAATAAGTTGAATGGCAATGGCAGATAAGGCTAATGGTAACTCACCTTTATCAAAGAATACCTTAATAGCATCAATAACATCCACCCCTACCAAATCCCAGTAATGCTGAAAGAAGCCAGCAGTGAAACCATTAGGCCCAGGAGCTTTAATAGCAGAAGAGTCATGAACAGCTTTAACAATCTCATGGGAAGACAAATCTCCCACCAGAATTCTGCTCTGTTCAATGGATAACCTAGGACCATTCAGAACAATATTCAGATTAACATTCAAAGAACAAACAGAAGCATAACCAAGAAGAGAAGAGAAATAGTCAAGAAACTCATCTATAATCTTTGATTGGTGCCACAATTGCTTTCCATTCTGAGCATAGATACAAGTAATATTTGCTTTTGCAATTCTCTCCTTCATTTTAGAATGAAAGAATTTATTAGTTTCATCACCAAGCTTCAACCAATCAACAGCAGATTTCTGCGCAAAGAAAGCTTTCTCTGCCTTCTTTATCTCAAAAAGCTCCTGTTTAACCCTCTGCCACTACATATACAGTATCCTGTCCCCCAACTCTTGATTCATCCTATTAAAAATTGATTCCAACTCATTCTCCTTCATCTTAACTCTACCCATAATATCTGAATAGAAAGCAGCATTTAATTGCTGAAATGCAGCCTTCAAACTTCTCAATTTTAGAAGCACATTCTTCCAAGGGGAGGAAGTTGTAAAGTCAAACACACACCAAGCATTTCTAACAATCTAAGAATATTCAGCATGATTCTTCCACATTTTTAGGCATTTAAAAGGAGCCCTTCTTTCAATAACAGAATTCTCCAACACAATAAGAGCCAGCGAGTGATCGGAACACCATTTTCTCTTAAGCTCAACAGAAACATGTGAAAAAGTATCAAACCAACTACTATTACTCATCACTCTACCAAGCTTACAAAGAATACGATCATCAAAATTTTGGTTATCTGTCCAAGTATAAAAATCACCCACACTTCGAAGATCAGTAATACCCAACAGGTTACAACAATTTAATAAACCAGAATTTTGCCAATCCACCACACCAAAGGCACAATATTTCTCACTAGATTGAAGAATCTCATTAAAATCCCCAGTCAGAAGCCAAGGCCCCCTCAAATTTTCAACAAACAAACCCAAATTTTGCCAAAGAGAACTTCTATGAATCGGATTATTAGAAGCATAAATGACAGAAAGAGAACATCTCCAATTCTTCATCTTTGAAAACACTTCACAATGAATCACTTGATCGGAGGCTAAAATAAACGTAACCTCCAATGCCCGTGGATCCCAGAGGATCCAAATCCTCCCATTTAATGCAAAAGCATAATTATTCAAAAACATCTAGCCTGGAGCAACCTTGGAATGAATACTAGAAAATTTCCTACTCTTAACACAAGTCTGTAGCAAGGCAATTAAACTAACACTATTAGAATTTATCAACTTCTTTACCTCTTTTTGTTTAAGACTCATATTGAGCCCACGAATATTCCAGCAACCCCACTTCATTAGGCAGGCACAAAAGTCGATTCCAAACCATACTTATTTATAACTTCAGCTTGCATATTGATTTGTAACTTATCAAAGGGGTTTGAGATACTTACAGTACCTGCTCCAGCCACGTTGTCATCTTTTGGTTGCCCTTGGATCGTTTTCTTGACCCAACTAGCACCTGCTTTAAGTTTTTGGGTAACTACCTGAAACTCTTCTGTCCTTGTATCACGCATGTTAGCCTGTGGAGCAGATGGTACCAAAGCCTGAGACAGCATTGCAGGCTCTTCCACCGCCTTAACTTGTTCATGACCCTCATCCTTACGGTCATCAGGCTTCTTCTTCCTAAAATCAGGTCTACAGTCTTCTTCTCGGTGACCCCATTTCTTACATTTTGTGCATTGACTCGGCCACCATTCATAGATAACACTCTGCTCCTCGTATCCAGCAAATGTCTGAAGGGTAACGTGATTGACCATCACATCTACTCTCTTCACCTTCAACAAAACATGAGCAAAAGACAGACCCGTTCTTTGAACGGTCGCAGAGTCTGCAAGAATAGGACGCCTAACCTTGCTCACAATTCTGCTAATGATTTTAGTATTCCAGTACGGCAACTTCAGTCCCGGTAACCGAATCCACACTAGCACTACATCAAACAATGAACGATCGAGCTTCATATCCAGCTCCCATCTTCGCAAGAGCAAAGGCTTACCAAATACAAAGTTCATCTGCCTTTCCAGGATCTTCATGAGATTGACCTCTGAGTGAAATCGAAAAAGTAATAGCCCTGATTGGATTTTGGTGACAATCAAAGTCATTACCTGCTTCCATTGAGAGCGCACAAACTTCCGCATACTCTCTGGAGAAACCTCCGTGCCGACCACCATTCCAATCAAGGTTAGCCGCCACTCACTACAGCCATCCTCTATTTCCTCATGACTAATCACCATGTCTGAGTTTTCGCCATCCTCGTGAAATTCCAACTTAAAACTCGCCGGTTGTCGGACCTTCAGGTAATCAGGACCTCCCGCCTCCCCAACCATTTGAGCCCATGATTTTCCAGAGCCCTTTGTTTGGCCAGGTGCAGTCGGCGACTCCATCGGTGCCTCACCCGCCGACCCTTCCCCAACTTTAGAAAACTCTACCTCTGACTCCAAAATGGGTTGCGTCCCTGCCTCCTCAGCCTCAATTGATTCCAATTTCCTAATGCCCCTTCGTCGGCCGCCTCGCGCCCCTCGTCGATTATGCCCCATCTCACTGTTTCAAGCGTTGAAATTGGAACCCTAGTTTTCTACAGAGAAGTCATAGCTTCTCTCTTTACAAAACCAAAGAACTTACTCACTAGTTATTTAACAGTTTAGTTGTATAGTTTAATCAAGTAATTTTGTTTTTTTTATTAATATTAAAAATTAGATTTTATGTTAATAAAAGATAAAAAAAATTATTAAATTTTTTTTAATTAACAAATAAAATATTCATTATTTTGAAACACATAACATATTTTGTGTCGCATAGTTATTATTAAAATTTATTAAAAAAAATATCTGCTATAATTTATGGGTTACAAAATCTCTTCATTTATTCTCTTGATTTCTAATTTTTTGTCATTTTTCTATTTATTGTCTTCTAAAGTAAAATATTGATAACCATAATTTGTTTCTCTTTTTTTAATTAGCTATAATGACTTCGTTTAATTTTTTTTATTTTTTTATTATTATTTTTTAAAACAAAAGTTTAGTCACTATGAGTTATTTACTTTTTAGTATGGTTCAAGCTGATACATTTAAGCTAATATTTTTATTTATTTTATTTTCTTTTTTATTAAGTTGATGATTAAGCCTTTGGCTTTTAAAATCTTTGTATTTACTCTTCTGGCCTAAACACCTTTTTTTGTTATTTTTTAATTATTAATCATTAAACCCTATTTTTTGTAACTGAAATTTCACTCTTTATCTTATATTATTAACTTTTTCATATTATTTTTCTTTTCTAAAACAAAATTTTAGTCTCCACAGTTTATCTCTTGATACTTAGAATTTTTTTTTTTTTTTTGCTCTCTTAGTCCAAAAACGTTACCATGATTTTTTATTTTGGTTTTTTCTTTTCTTTTTTCCAATTTTATAAAAATATTTTTCTTCGTCTATGATCACCATTATTTATAATCATATTTAATGTTGACACGAATTGAACCGCAGCAATACGTAGACACCATAAACCTTATATACTCTAAAATAAAAAATAAGTTATCTAGGTTTTGGGCCATTGAGGTCCACTCAAATACATGGGCCTATTTAGGACCAGATTTAATACTTTCTGTTTTTTTTTCTTTCATGGATCATTTAAATTTTAAATGTTTCATTATTATGGATTATTCTCATAAATAGGTTGAGCGAAAAATTATATAGAAAAAAATAATACATAATACATCATGATATAAAAATATTGTAATTTAAATGGTAAAATATTAAATTAAAATTAATTCATTCTGATGGATTATTTCTCATAATAATAAATTATTTACATACTTAAAAAAAGGTTTCAGTCCAGAAAAATTCACATTAACAGCCCAATACAGTTCGTTTTCAATTCCGCGCAAAAGTTTCAAGGCATAAAAAGCACAAGAATGAGCCCAGCTCAATAATTTGTGCAAAACAAGACAATTGTGAAAACTTTAAAAAAGATGCCTAATATACCTTCCTTTATGGTTCTGGTTGATAGCCGAAGTGCTATCGCCCCGACCACCCGGGGACTTCGGCTAAACACCACGCCTGGGAAAACCAGGCATCATTCACGAGGAACGCTAGTACTGACCTTGGAAAGGAGGGAGTCTGACGCCTTGGGTACACAATCTAAGTAGTCCGCCAGTGCCCCCAAGGATGACAGTACCAGCCTCGGGAAACTAGCATATTGCCTCCCTCGGGAGGGCTACCGAACCAGCTTCGGGGGAGAGGGACCGGCCACTTTCGGCAGGAAAGAATCCCCCCAAAGGAGCAACTTCAGAGCTAGGGGATCCCCTGAACTACCAGTACGACTCCGAGAAAAGGCCCCTCACTCCGAAGGGCGACCTCAACCAAAGAGACCTCGGGGGTACGGCAGAAGCAATTAAGGAGCCTCTGACATGTCGCCCGCACACGCCACACGCCGCCCTAATATGCGCTCTAACACGCCGACGCCGTCTACGTCTTGTCATAAAGGGCTATGCTCACCCTAGCCCGTCGCCCAAGGAGCCTGCAGACGACTAGAAGCCCCCATGCCCAGAAAAGACATATTACATCTGACCGAACACGTGTCACAATCTGAACGGGCCACCTTCTCTTATATATATCGGGGAAATGGCCTCAGCAGGGGATCTCTTTTCCCCCAAAAAAAGAAACCGCAACAGGCAAGAATCTTTGGCCCTTAGCACTCCCTTTCCACCTCTAAAACACTGACTTGGGCGTTGGAGGCTCCTCACCGAAAAAAGACTCCGGGGACCTCCAAACCCCTATTTTTTGAGCATTTCAGGCAGACTCTCCTAGGAAATTCACACTTCAAACATTCCTCCACGCTAGAAGTCCCTCTCAGTCACACCAAGTCGCACAATAAAGATGATGCTGGGCATCATTTGGCGCCGTCTGTGGGAACCCACCTCCAGGTCGCCGTCGTTGAAACTCAGCGTTATAAGAATAAGGGACTTCCGAAGTCCCCGTCTGCGCCAGGGGTTCAACCTGCAACCGAACAAACTGTAGCAAGGACTTCCTTGCCTGAGGATGAACGTCCTCTGACTGTTATTATGTGCTTCCTGCACGAGTTCCAATCCTCTATCGTGGCTGAAATGACACAGCAGTTAGACCGAAAATGACCGCAACCAACTTAGGGCCGAAGGCCCTCCTCGCCAGTACCTCGTCGGGAAAGGAGCCCCAAGTCAACTCACCGAAGTTCGAGAAACGAAGACCAACGAGATGAGTCCTCGACAGAAAACATACCCCTCGAGACGCGACCTGCGGGAGAAGCAGGGTCAAAACGACCCAGAACTCCTCGTCGAATGAGCTCCTCACCTGAAGAGAAGTCGTCATCTCCTCGGCGCTGGAGTCACTCCCCGAAGAAGAAACGTCAGTCTCCATTCTTGGAAACCTATAGACAGCAGGAGGAAGAGCCCAATGCCACACTACTTGTGGAGAAAATCTTAAAAAGGTTAGAAAGAGTGGAGAGGCAGGTAGCTCGAAAGCCTGTCTGGGCCAGGTTGTCAGAAACCTTCAACGGAGATGAATCACCATTCACCCAAATGGTGGTTGAAGTACCCATGCCAAGCGACTTTCAGGTACCTCGGTTGGAAACCTACGATGGCCGAACTAACCCCTAGGCTTATCTGACCAAATACAAGCGCAGCATGGTCCTACACGACGCTGACGGCGCCACATTGTGCAAGTGTTTTGAGGTCACCCTCACCGGACCAGCAACGGTGTGATACAACTCGTTGGCTCCTGGAACCATCATGGAGTTCCAAGAGTTGTCTACTGACTTCACACAGCAGTTCATTGGGAGCCGGCCAATGGCGAAGATGCCAGTCCAAATGTTTGATATAGCGCAGAAAAATGGGGAAACCATTCGCGACTATGTCGAAAGGTTCAACAAGGAAGCCTTGAGTGTCATAAGCTTCAGGCCAGAAATACGCATCCTGGCCATGACACGAGGACTTCGGAGAAACTCCCAGCTGTTCTATGAATTCTCCAAGGATCCCCCCGACACACTCGGTGAATTTTACCGAAAGGTCGAGCAGCACATGACTGCTGAAGAACTAAGAATGGGAGGTCCAAAATTTGACCACGTTCGCACCGAGGGGCTGGGCCAGCAAACTCGCTATCCAACCGAAGCAGGGGGATGACCTCGAAAGCCTAAAGGAAGAAAGCCATTGGCTTTCACTCCCCTAAACACCACAAGGACGAACATCTTCATGGCCATGGAAAGGCAGGGAGCTCAGATCCAGTGACCGAAGGCCATGACCTCGGACAACAAAAAGAACATGAAAAAATTCTGCCAATTCCATTAGGACCATGGGCACGATACCGAGGACTGCTTCCAGCTGAGGAAGTACATTGAATCCCTGATAAAGAAAGGTCAACTCTGACGTTACCTGTGGATGCCCTATCCGAAGGGGAGAAGAGAAGAAGAGGGGAAAGGAGATGATGAGGAGTATGACTCTGACAGACGCCGGAACCGAAGTCCGAAAAAATGTCCGCCACCCCCGGTAGGAGTGATACAAATGATCACAACAGGACTGCCATCAGCAGAAAGGAAGAGAAAGGCGAGGGAGATCTCGGTAATGGAACGTGGGAAACCATCAAAAAAGCTGGTTCGGAGAGATGGGTCCACCGTCATATTTCCCCATGATGATCTACTGTTGGTTATGGCAAGTATAGGCGGCTGGGACGACAAGAGAGTATTGCTTGATGATGGTTCAAACGCGGACGTCCTATTCTCACACCTGCTACCGAGTCTGGGTATTTCGAGGAGTGACCTCAAGTCTGTCACTTCTCTTACCTTTGGAGTAGGACCATCTGAACTCCCCATCATTGGCTGGATTGATCTCCCCTTAATGCTAAGGGGAACTTCGGTGAACAACAAGGATGAGCTATTTGCCTCCGTAATAACAAGGTTCATCGTCATAGATGTCCCTTCCTTATACAATGCCATTCTTGGAAGGCAAACGCAAGGGAACCTCCACATCTGCCAAGATGTGAAGTACCTGACTGTCACCTTCGCCACCAAGGATAGAGATGCTGAAATCTTCATCGACCTGGGGGAGGTGAGGAAAGTGTTCGTTAAGGCGAGGAAAGCCCCAATGATGAACTGCGCGCAGACCATAGAAACAAAGGACTTGCCCGCAGAAGAGTTGAAAAGAATAGACGATCCTGAGAAAATAGAAACGGAAGAAATAGAGCCTGTCCCAGGCCGAAATACCCGAATAGGGAAAAAATTGGCTGAAGGTGATAAGGAAAAACTTGTATCTTTCCTACTGATGAATAAAGATCTGTTTGCCTACTCACCGAGAGACATGTGTGGGGTAGACCCCGCATAATACAGCATAGCCTTAAAGTGAGCCTAGAGGCAAGGCCTGTTCACCAAAAAAAGCGAAGCCTCTCGGTACACAAAAGCAACTTCATCAAGACCGAAGTCCAGCACTTGATTGATGCGGGCGTAATCAGGGAGGTCAAGTATCCCGAGTGGTTAAGCAATGTGGTTATCGCCACAAAGGAATGAAGCAACAAGCTCCGAATGTGCATCGACTTCCGGAACTTAAATGATGCTTGCCCTAAAGATTCGTATCCTCTCCCGCCAATAGACTAGTTGGTAGACTCAACTGCTGAGTATGGACTCCTGAGCTTCCTCGACGCCTTCAGTGGGTATCATCAAATCAGAATGGATCCCGAAGATGAGGAAAAAACCACCTTCATCACCGAGGGCAGTACATACTGCTACGTCAGAATGCCCTTCGGGCTTAAAAATGTAAGAGCTACCTACCAAAGGCTGATGAACAAGGTCTTCAAAAACCAAATAGGGAGAAACATGGAAGTCTATGTCGATGACATGATAGTCAAGAGCAAGCTACCTGGCGGTTATGTCACAGATTTGGAGGAAACTTTCCACCAACTTAGAGCATTCGAAATTCGCCTTAATTCAGAAAAATGCGTCTTCAACGTAAGTTCAGGCAAGTTCCTTGGGTTCATGGTATCAAAAAGAGGTATCGATGCCAACCCGGAAAAAGTCAAAGCACTACTTGAATTCCGAACTCCTGTTACAACAAAGGATGTGAAAAGGCTCACTGGGAGAATAACGTCCCTTAGCAGATTCATTTCCAGGTATGGGGATCACTGCCGAGCATTCTTTAAGGTTCTCACCAAGGCATCAAAAAATGGTGGCAACCTCGAAAGCGATGACCATCCTTGGAATGAGGATTGCCAAAAGGCTTGGGAAGAGCTCAAAATTTATCTGGCCCGTCTACCCACTCTTCGGCAACCACGAGAAGGAGAACCCTTTGTGCTATACCTCGCTGTTAATGAAAAGGCACTAAGCTCGGTTCTTGTGAAGGAAGAAGGGGTGGAGCAATGACCAGTATACTACGTGAGCAAGTCCCTGCTTGGCGCCGAAATCAGGTATCCTCTACTGCAAAAAGCTATCTATGCCCTGGTGCTAGTAAGCAGAAGATTGCGTCCGTATTTTCAAGCTCACCCTATTATTATCCGAAGTAGCCTACCTTTTCGGGATGTCATGAAGAGAGTAGACCATTCGGGAAGGCTTTCTAAGTGGTGCACAGAGCTCGGGGAGTATGATATTACTTACGAGCCAAGGAAAGCAATAAAAGACCAAGCTCTAGCAGACTTCATTGCCGAGATACCTTTTACCGAAGGTGATCAATCGGACCTTGGCAAAAATGAGCCAGAATGGACTCTGTTTGTAGATGGGGCCTCTGGCTCCGAACACTAGGGAGTCGGGGTAGTTATTCGCGGGCCCGAAGGCATGGAAGTAATGAAAGCCATCAAATTCGGGTTTAATGTCACTAACAATATGGCAGAATACAAGGCTCTCATAGCAAGGTTGCACCTTGCTAAAAAGATTGGTGTAAGGAACCTGAAGGCCCACAGTGATTCTTAGCTGGTTGTTCGACAGATGGCGGGGGATTATAGCGCAAAAGACCCAACTTTGGCAAAGTACCATGAGTTTGTATCAAAGCTCATCCAGGAGTTCGACGCGGCGCATATCGAAAATGTGCCTCAACGAGACAATGCCGAAGCAGACAGTTTGGCCAAATCAAAAAGGTTCACCGAAGTACTGAGCCACCCGAGCATCGCGATAATGAGCATAGCAGCCTCGGGAGAAGGATGGGAAAATCCTATAAAGAAGTACCTTACAACCTCGGAGCTTCCTGATGACCTTCGCAAAGCAGCAAAAGTGCGAAGACGCTCTGGACGATATTTCCTAATCGAGGAAGAACTATACCGACAAGGATACGCGAGTTCATTGCAAAGGTGTGTCAGCGAAAAGGACACTCAAACAATTCTCAAGGAAGTCCACGAGGGAATTTGTGGTTCCCACATCGGGACTGACACTTTGGCAGGAGTGATACTCCGCCAAGGGTACTTTTGGCCCACATTAAGAAAGGACGCAAGACAGTTTGTTCAAAAATGTGACAGTTGCCAAAGACATGCCAACTTTTAAAGGTTGCCCTTGGAATTAATAATCTCGGCTGACTACCCCTGTCCCTTTGCAGCATGGGGCATTGACCTCATCGGGCCGCTCCTGACAGCACTCGGAGGAGTGAAATTCTGCGTGGTTGCAGTAGATTACTTCACCAAATGGGTTGAGGCAGAGCCCCTGGCAACCATTTCAGCAAAGGATATACAAAAATTTGTCTGAAAAATCATCATATGCAGATTCGGCATACCGAGGGTGATAGTGGCCGACAATGGTTCCTAATTTATTGACAAAGGATTCCAAGAATTCATCACCGACCTCGGAATAAAGATGCACTTCGCCCCGGTAACTCATCCTCAGAGTAATGGACAAGTAGAGGTATCCAACAGAACCCTAAAAGATGGTCTAAAAAAGAGATTGGGGGAAGCAAAGGGAAAATGGCCAAGAGAACTCCCTAGTGTGTTATGGAGCTATAGACAACACCCCGAAGGGCCACCGGTGAGACACCTTTTTTGCTCGTCTTCGGCACAGAGGCCATTATCCTTATCGAGGTAGTACGGCCATTAGTCAGTGTACAAGTGTTCGACGAAAGAGGGAACTACCTCGGATTGAGAACTAAGCTCGACCTAATTGACGAACACAGAGAGGTCGCCGAGCTCAGAAGGAAGGCCTTCCAGCAAAGAGTGGTCATCGTCGCAAATTTGCACGTTAGGCCAAAAGGAATAAAGAAAGGCCTTCGAAAGGCCGAATTTGAACCCCGAAGACCGTCCCATGGGGCACTTTGATCAAATTGGGAAGGGCCTTACTTGGTCCTTGACGAGGTTCGAAGGGGAGTATACAAGCTTGGCGACACCGAAAGAAGAGAACTAAAAAATACGTGGCACTCGGGTGCCTTGAAGAAATTCTATACTTAGAATCTTGATGAGAAATTGTACAAGTTAAAAACTTTTTCTAAATGCAGGAGTTTTCTCCCATCTGAGAGTACTTGCCGAACAAAGCTTAAACGTGTATTCGCGAAAGTCACATTTTTTTTCCGAAGTCGATTGGGTTATATGCCCAAAAAACTGGAAGTCCATCAAATACGGCCGACGAAGGCAGCCTAAAATTTGTCTAAGGTTATTCGTCAAAGACCTAAAACTCGAAGGTTGGCCGGCAAAACGGGCAAAGCATGCCTTTCCAAAATCCCTTGACCAAAAGTGGTCGGGACAAGTGGAAACAAAAACTATTGCTCAAATACTTAGCCGAGTCATAAAGGAAGGAAAAGTTTATTGAAGAAGGCCTTCGGACAAGGAGAAGGTTACAAGAAGGAAAAATTACAAGGAAAAAGAAGAATACAAAGGCCCTAGAATATCTAAGGGACCCCGGCGTCATGAGAAGCTCCGGCTCTTGTGTCTTTATCCACCTTCGGGGCCAGAGGAGGGGAAAACGACAGGTTGAGGAGCTCGATTGTCGACCAGGTCCATCGGGGCCCCTCGGGAATATCTAGGGCAGCCAGGAAGGAAAGGTCGAGATCCGGATATTTCTTTAGAACTTGATGGCGAGCTAGGCAGAAGTCGTCCTGAAAGGCAACCTTAGTTGCCTGAATGGCCTTGTCTTTCTTGACGCCCAAGTCGTCTACCTCGTTCTGGAGATCTGCAACCTCCTTCTCCAGCTTCTTTATCTTCTTCTTTTTCTTTGAACCCTTCTTTAGTGCCTCGACCTTGGCTTGGAGTTTGGCGTTGTCAGCAAGCACCTTTGCCAAGAGGGCAGAATCTTTTTGTTTCTCCTTTTGAATGGCCTCGTTGGCCGAGGTCAAGCTTATAACCTTTTCTCCAAGGTCGGACATCTTCTTGGAGAAATCCTTCACGAGCTCTTCCTGGCCTTTCAAGAATTCCTTCTGAAGCTTGGCAACCTCCTCCTTGGCTATTCGGCTCAGCTCGGCATTCTTCATAACTGAGTTGGCGTAGAAGACCCTGGCCTTCTCCAGTTTATCTTCGGCCCAAGCTCGGATCGAAGATTGCTTTGCTGCCCAAGCTCGGAAGTATCCACTATACCCCAGAAGCTGCGGAAAAGGAGAAGGTACTCAATCAAATTTGCACAAAGAAATCCAAAACACTTATAAAAAAAATGGTGGAAAAAAAATGAATGAAGAGGCCTGAAGAACCACCTAGGCAGCGTGCTCGGAAACCTTAGCGGAAAGGGCATCCTTACTGGCACACTCCTTTGCAACTGCCTTAAAAGAAGCCTGGGTGAGCACGCCCCTCGCCATCTAGGGAGCCATTTCCCGGCAATCCTCGGAGAACAGATTCATGTCTTCCGTGAAAGACCAGAATGGCTCCCTTGGAACCTTGTCCTTCAGGATGTGGGAATCCCGAAGAGCCCGCCTTCGGGCATGCTCGACCATCCAAGCTGAGGGCGCCAGTTCCTCTGCAAAATTCAAAGCATACGTCTCGTCAGACAAAACTCCTTAGCTATGCAAGATATAAGGCTGCAAATACTAAAAAGGGGGTAAGAGACAAACCTGGCGCAACCCCAGCAACGTCGTCATCAGAATCCCGAACCTCTTCCACGTCGGTAGGGATATATTTGCCTTTGTCCTTTTGGAGTTTTTCTAAATCCCCAGCAGGGGGACCCCCTGCCAAAGAACCCAAAAGATCCGCCAATGTGGCAGGACTCAAAGAAACAGCACTGGTGATCACCCCGGCAGGAAGCTTGGCGGGAGTTTCAGGCTCATCGACGACCTCTGCCACGTCTCTCGGAGGTGGAAGAAGGATGTCCTTCTTTGCCTTCTTGGCCGAAGACGGCCCGCTCCCAGTAGTCTTGCGCCTTCGGGAGGCGCTTTTCTTCATTTGCTCTCCTTTTTCGGCTTGGCCAAGAAAGAAGGACTTGTAGTAGGTAGCAGACTCGTCCCCCATCTTTGAAAAAGAAGGAAAACATCAGTGTAAGTCCAGACGGATACTTATACTAAAAATTTTTGGAAGAAAACTTACTTTCAAAAAAGGCTTCATAAGTAGCCATCCGAATGAGCATAACTAGCCAGGACTCCTTCCCGTTGATGGCAGGAGCTGGCATGGTGAGGTCCGTGTTGTACTCCTTGACTACCCCCAACTCCCGAAGGACCTCATCGGTCATAAGCCTCCACATGATGGGGAAGGGGTAGAGAGAGCGTGAAGGGACCTTGGCATCCCAGTCGGCGACAGCACGGATACGTCTGTCGAAGTCCACAAACCTCGCCGCCAACTCGAGAGTTAGTAGCTTCTTGGGGTCCATGACATCCATCTCTAGCTTTCCCCGAGCCCACTTGGTCGGGACGTACGACCAAGCCTCCGCCACCTTTAGGAAAAAGAACTTCATTTGTTACCCTCGCCAGCTATCTTTAGTAGCGAAGGTGAACATGAACTTTTTGCTCCTAGATCCCCGAGGTAGCATGAAATAAAAGCCACCCTTCGGGACCGGATAGAGCTTGTAGTACTGTATGAACAGGATAAAGTGATGCTCTATTCCAAAGACCCCGCACATGCAGAGGAAGGCGTTAAAATAACAGTATGAGTTCAGAGGAAGCTGATTCACGGCTATGCTATGAAATTGGCAAAAGTCGCAAATCATCCTCGGGGGAGGAAACCGAAGTCCGGCCTTCAGTTGGGCTCGAAAAACGGTAACCCCGTTGTCTCCGTTCATAAAACTATAATGACCGAGATGAGGTAACCTCGTAACGGCATAGGAGGGAAGAAAAAATTTGGTTGTCCATTTCTCTAATTTCTCCGAAGTGGAACAACAAGGGTGAGACATAAGAGGTTGCCAGCTCTCGGGGATGGGTTCAACAGACATAAGGGGGACAGCTTGAACAGGCGCGAGGGGGACAGGCGACGACATAATCGGTCAAAGAATAGAGGGACTTCAGGAAGAAGAAAAATGACTTCGGAAAGCTAGAGAAAGCAGAAAACGAAGAAACCGAAGAACCTCTAGAATCAGAACCCACCAAAATTTTTGTCGAAATCAGGGTTTGAGCACGCCGTCATGAAAGCTAGAGAAAGCAGAAAACGAAGAAACCGAAGAACCTTGTTTTGAGAATCGACGGTCCACTAACCTACGGCAGAAAAAGTAAAGAAATTGGGTATCACGAGAACACCAAAGGGCAGATAGGTGACAATTGTCCGGACAAGGCTTGTCTCCTGGTGGCAAAGTGCCTTCTCTGCGAATGTCATATTCCGAGCCCTGAAGAGCATCCCTAGAAGGACCTTTAGCCGAAGTTTTCACTCTGGCTTTCCGTGGGGGGCATATGATAGCTGAAGTGATATCGGCTCGACCACCTGGGGACTTCGGCTAAACACCATGCCTGGGAAAACCCGGCATCATCCACGAGGAACGCCAGTATTGACCTTGGAAAGGAGGGAGTCTAACGCCTTGGGTACACAATCTCGATAGTCCGCCAGCGCCCCTGAGGATGACAGTACCAACCTCGGGAAACTAGTGTATTGCCTCTCTCGGGAAGGCTACCGAACCAGCTTCGGGGGAGAGGGACCGGCCACCTTCGGCAGGAAAGAATCCCCCCGAAGGAGCAACTTTAGAGCTAGGGGATCCCCCGAACTACCGGTACGACTCCGGGAAAAGGCCCCTCACTCCGAAGGGCGACCTCAACCAAAGGGACCTCGGGGGTACGACAGAAGTAATTAAGGAGCCTCTAACATGTCGTCCGCACACGTCACACGCCGCCCTAATACGCGCTCTGACACGCCGATGCTGTCTACATCTTGTCATAAAGGGCTATGCTCACCCTAGCCCGTGGCTCGAGCAGCCTGCAGATGGCTAGAGGCCCCCACGCCTAGAAAAGACAGATTACATTTGACCGAACACGTGTCACAATCTGAACGGGCCACCTCCTCTTATATATATCGGGGAAATGGCCTCAGCAGGGGATCTCTTCTCCCCCAAAAAAAGAAAACACAATAGGCAAGAATCTCTAGCCTTTAGCACTCCCTCTCCACCTCTAAAACACTGACTTGGGCGTCGGAGGCTCCTCCCCGGAAAAAGACTCCGGGGACCTCCTAACCCTTGTTTTTTGAGCATTTTAGGCAGACTCTCCTGGGAAATTCACACTTCAAGCATTCCTCCACGCCAGAAGTCCCTCTCAGTCACACCATGTCGCATGATAAAGATGCTGCTGGGCATCACTGGTCCTTAAACTTTTCTTCCTAAAAATTTTGAACATTGACATATTTTTTTCTTAAAAATAGTTTCTTATTTGAAGTAATTGATTTTATTGAGTCGCAAAACAGTTTATCCTTTTTCCCTAAAAATAATTTTTTATTTATTCTTCTTGCTTACCCATAAAATTATAGTAATATATTTTGTATACAAAACATTATTACCGTGTGTTGAACAAAGACTAACCTCAAGCTAGAAGACGACGATTTGTTGACATGAATTTGAGTGATGTGTAACATAAATGTTCCACAATAATGGTTAATTTTATTAATGATACTTAAGACCATGAGGCGATCAATTTGATTCTTCTAAATTCTTTTTTATTAAGTATGCAGAAATTTTGTGTGTAAAAATTACTCTTTAAAATTAATTGTAGTATAAATTACAAAATTGAAAATTGCAACTGAGATTTTGGGAGATTAACTCTTTAAAGTATTTCTCACGTGCACAATGCTTTGATTAATGCGTCAAACTTTTAGTGAATATGCGAACGGCTTCTTCACGAACATGAACTTTGGAATTTATCTTGCACATACACAAAATGACGTTCCTTGCCACTTCTTTTAGTTTGGGACTTTTTGTCGTACTCCTTGGACTTGGACTTTCAGCAATGTCCACCGCTTTCCTTGGAATTTGATTTAATGCAGTGCAAAACAAACCCTTCATGTTCTCCACTGCTTCTACCAGATCTAACCTTAAATTTGATATAGTATCGTCATATATTTTTTGCATTCTTTGCTGTGTTCTTCAAATCTGGCATTGAAACTAGAATTTGATATTATTGGGATTTTATTTCTCTTCCTGCCGGACATTTGTGCTTTTGTCTAGTTCTGCTTTCTTCTCCAATTTGTTGTTGTTGTTTTTCTTTAGCTTGGGGGCCTATTTGTAGGTATAAAAAAGAGGTGGTTTTGTTCAAAAAAATAATGTGTGAAAATTATCACTTAATTATCTATTATATTTATGTTAAGAAATAATTAAAATTATAATTATCAATTTTAACTATCTAAGAAAGATAATTGATAAAAGAATTATTGAAGCTTCTAATCATGTGCGCCATTCCTCCTTGTTGTGCTTCAAAAATTTTTTTATGTTTATTTAGCCACAATGGATTGTGGTCCAAATAGCACAATGAATTTTAATTTAGGGCTTTTCATTGTGTTTTTTTTATTCCAAAAATTAGGCTTTTGAAATTTATAGTTTCTAATTTTAATGGACTTTTGAATTTTGGACATTATCTTGAAATGGGTTGGACTTTTTGTTTGGGTTTAATTTATTGCTGACCCAATTAAATTTTGATATCAATAAATGTCCCCTCAGGATTATTTATTCATACACTCTTTTATATAGCAACAAATTAACCTTGATTTTTTTTTCTTAAAAGCATTTGCTGTAGCGTTCTTTGCGATGAGAAAATTGACCTGTTGACATGGCCAATGTGCATCTTGGTTGATTTTGCATGCAATTCAGCCACTTCCATGAATTATAGTCCCAACAAGGTATGGAAGACCCGCGCATTACAGCAATCATATAATGTCACAATATTAAATAAAATATAATGAAGAAAAATAATAAAAATAATTTGGGGATCAAGAGAGAAAATGTAAAAATTTTAGGCATTAATAGTTTAACAATTGACTTAGGAAAGGTTAAGAAAAAAAAGTATTATTTCACTAAAAAAATAAATAAACCATGGTGACCAATATTTTAGTTTAGAAAATAAAACATAAAAAAAAAGAACCAAGAGATTAAACAAAAACACTATAATTTATTAAACTCAGGGTCTAATATCAGAAACGGAAATAATATAGGGACTGAAAATGTGTTTCACAAAAAAGAAAAGCGAAAGTAGGAGAATAGTGAGATCGACCCTCGAAAAGATATTTTCATTCAAAAATTTCACCAACCTTCCAAAAAAAGCAACCTAACCAAACATAGAAAAAGAAAAAAGGAAAGGATAGGCAACAGAGTGGATCACAACCCAGCGCAAAACCGAAGGGCAAAAGTAGAAAGAAACTATAGTTTACTATAGATAAAATGATGGTTAGAATATAGAGAGTTTTTTTAAGTGCACTTTGTAGCAAACATTTTTTTTATAAATTTTTACATTAAAACAAATGTCAATAATAAATAATTAAAAAATTCTCATTCATAAATAGATGTTAATCAATTAAATTTTGCTTCATTTTAATTTTGGGTTGGATTTTCTTTATGTTATGTTCTTATTATTAAAATGATTAATTGTGATCAAAACATAATTCTATAAAACATAACACTACATGTGCTTCGAAATGATAAATATTTTTTGTCATCAAAAAATAATTCACTAAAAATTTTCATCTCTTATTAATTTAAATTTCAATTTTTAATATCGATAAGAAATTTATTTAGTAAAATTCACTCAAAAGCTCTAGAGTTTAATAAAGTAATTTGATCCATCGATCCATAATTGTTAAAATTGAAAATGAATATAAAACATAACATTGTACATGTTTTGAAATGATGGATAAAATTTTTCATTAAAAATTAATTCACTAAAAATTTTTATCTCCTATTAATTGAAATTTCAATTTTTAATATTTTTTATAA
Organism: Aquilaria sinensis; assembly: GCA_005392925.1. Lineage (NCBI taxonomy): Eukaryota > Viridiplantae > Streptophyta > Magnoliopsida > Malvales > Thymelaeaceae > Aquilaria > Aquilaria sinensis. The sequence goes on along the minus strand of SMDT01002999.1, from coordinate 146,096 downwards.
ATTTATTTAGAAAAATCCATCTTCAATTTATTTATCTTTTTTTAACCTTTATTAAATCAATTATTAAAACCTTAATGTCAAAAGTTATTTCTTCATGCTAAAGAAATAAACCATGATTACCCAGATTTTACTTTAGAAGACAATAAATAAAAAAATAACAAAAAAAATTAGAGATAAAGAGAACAAATTATGCTCACCAATGTCTTTCCTTAGAAAATAGTACATAAAACAACAACAAAAAAAAGCTTGGGATGAAGAGAGCAAATATAAGAGGTAGATTAATAGTTATAAAATTTGGGGACCAAAATATAATACTGATGTAAATTCGAGCCTAAAATGGAAGCATTAGAAAGTTAGGGACTGAAATTGTGTTTTCACCGAAACAACACATGAAACAGATTGAAAGCGTAAAATTGCAACATAGATCCTCAGAAAATTCAGCGCCTTGCAAAAAGAGGATCAAACTCTAAAAAAAGCAAATCGGATCCGGGAAAACAAAAAAAAATGACAAACGCAAAAAAAAAAACTGATATGGGGTAAAACGGTAAAGGCACTGTTTTTTTACTGTTCATTTAAACAGTACCCAAACATGGGGTTTAGTATATAGTATAATTTGCGTAGGAAACAATTTCACTAGAGCTCTTCCGGCATTCCAGTAGCACTTGAATTATTCAACAAGTAGAACTTTGGATTTGGCTTGCTTCGTAAAAAGAAGCATGAGGTGAGAGTAAAACTTAAATTCCACTAGGATTTAAATTTCAAATCCAATTAGGCTTCACAAATCTAATCAGATCCAACCAAGAATTCCTATATATTCAATATCAGTTTAAAAAAATCCTTCATCCAAAGCTTAAGGTCGTACTTTAATGAATGATACAGATCCGGGATAGCTCCAACTTTCTCTCTATTATTTAGATAAATTTCTGTTCTTTGTTTAGGTTCTTTGTGAGCTTAAGTAGGAATGCATCTTTTTCTATTTTGGGTTTATGTTGCTTGCCACTCTCATGCATTTGCGTTTTTTTCTTTAGCCATGCTTTGTCAACATTGCATGTGCTTCTTCTAGGCTTTTACTTATTTTCCCCCCTTTAATCATGCACACAAACGCATCAGTGGATTGGCCAATCAAATTTGTTGAGTTTTAGACTAAAGTTTCTTTTTTTTTTTCTCCTAAGGTAATTTGTCCACACCTCCAATTTGTTGAGCTTAATTTTCAAAAGTATTTGAGCTTATTTTTTTTTTCATTCTTTTGAAACTTGCTATAGGATCGCATCCATGAGACATTTCTTGTTTTTGTTTCTAGAGTTGATCGGAGCATTGTGCAATGTTAATAAACTTCCACAATGTGAGTTTTGCTTTAGGAAAATATCGCATGCAATGGCAACATTCTAGTGACTTTTGTCTACTTTTATTGTCGAGTAGGAGGAAATAACAAGCTTACTCAACTTTTTTTCTCTCTGTTTTTTTTACATGAGTTCTTGGTTTGCTTAAGTTCGTGACTCCTAGGTGTCATGGGGAACCAAGGGTTTAGGTATAGATCATCTCCAAACTTTAATTTTGGAATTTTTTATCTTTTCAGATCCCGAGCACATATACAAACCTTTTAGGTTTTAATGTGTATATTTTCAGCCTTGTCTTTGTGTCTCATTTTGGATCGTGGACCACCGAATTTCTTTTTCTGCAGAATGTTTGTCGTTGCTTTTGTAGCTATATCAAGCTTCTTTTATGAGCAGAATACTTTATTGCAAGATAACTGGTTTAAAGGTGCACTCAAAAGTTATGCCATCTTTCAAGCATTTGAAGATTGATTAGATTGTTGAGTCCAAAGATGCAAAGTATTTGATACTTCTGAAGCTCATCACAAAACCACGTTTTGGGGGAGATGTTGGTCCTCTTAAGCTTCTCATTCACTATGCTTCCATTGGTTCTTATGCCGTGGAGCACCTAGACAGTGTTGTGGAATCAAGAATGCCAAGGCTTAGTGAGTATCCATTGGAGAAGGATATGGTTCCCACATATGTCATCTTGCTCAATTGTCAGTCACCTTTGTGCTTTCCCTTGTCCTATGTGAATGTTCAAGATATTCTGAGGCCACATGTTGTGGAGCTTATTTCCTATAGTCAACTAAAGTGGGGCTCTTTACTCGATTCAAGGGGTGAGATTCAATATTTACATGGTTTTAGAGAGTGGACTGTTGATACTTATGGCTTGCTACAGGTGAACGAGCTCAGTGACTTAACTTCTGTCGTTGGAGTAGCACGTTTTGACTATCAACAATCAAATGGGATATATCATGCTTTGGTTGAGGCTTGGTCTCCTAATAAAAACACTTTCATCATTTCAAAAGGTGAAATTGGCATATCACTTTGGAAGATGCATGATATTAGTGGCATTCCCATCCAACGAGAGTATAATGAAGAGTTTGTGCCAAGCCTTATGGAGCTCGTGGACCGTACTGCAAACGGCTTGTCGGACACCTCTTCAAGGCCTTGTGAGAGATTACTTCTAGCAAGAACAAAGAAAGGCTTTCTCATGCTGATTGGATCAATTTTCAGTTTAAACTGAATGATCCTATGCCTAATCCTTGTGCCTCTAAGTAGTATCATGAAACAACTCAGGTGAAGTATGATTGTAGTGGTTGATACAATATAAGTCCACTAATTAAGAGACCATTTATGATGCCTTCCAAGAATTTTGATTTTCCATTTGATTCATCGGCTTTCCCCAAACTTAGGTGTCCTTCTCCAAAATTTCATGATGAGCTCAAAGTTATCGTTTACTTGGATTTATGGCTTTATTGGTATGTTCTTCCTCTTAATGATGAGTTACGACCAGAACATTCAAAGCTGCATCAAAAATGGAATAAGGAGTCATTTTTAACTTGGTACCTCATATTCGGGCATGCATTTATAAAGGGCTTTCTGAGATTGTGCAACTCGAAGGAGATTCTTGTGATCTTGGAAAGGTGAAGACATCATTTCCTGGCCATTTCCTTAATGCTTGGGCTGGTTTACATTTTCTACAGGGAGTTTATGACACCATTAGCAATGATCTTCTTCGTTTTGATCCAACTAATTCGTGGAACCTTAAATGCCTATCAACATTGTGAAGATTTTGCTGCTGACTGTAGGTTTTTGCTATGTGATGGACTTCATTTTGTGGTTTCTCATGGAATCCTATGCCACTTATAATGAACCAAGGGGAGCATCCTGATGATGGAAAAAGAGCGCGAGATATGGTTAAGTTCATGATAAGCCTCTATCTTGGGCATGTACCTTTATTTTGGAGCACTACAATCCTCACTTGTTTGCTCAGTAGTATGGTTTTCTTTAGAGGCTTCCTGGCAACCCAAACTTCATTTCTCTCCCTTTTTGGCTTGAGTATTTATATAAAGTGTGACTGCCTTTGACTTGGACTAGCATAGGTGCTAAGTTCCATGTCTCCAAGTTTTCTTCTACCATTGGCTTACAAGTTGACTAAGCTATATGAATTGGTGGAAAATGAGGTACTCCTTGTTTTTGAAAAGACTTTAGTTTCTACAATGTTGAAGAGCAAAAAACTGAGCTTTGAACTATCTCTAGCTAAAGTTCCATCGAACTTAGTAAGGAGCAAAGCCTAGTTTTGAAGAAGCGTCCAATGATAGGAGTATCAACGGCCCTTACCAGAAAGATAGTCAAGTTGAAAGCTCATCAGTAGCCTTTAAGAAAACCCAATGTGCAAGCTTTAAGCAACAAATGTTCTTCCTCTTCTAGAAGCTTTGGAAACAGCCTTGGCATGTCCCTAAAGTCTCTTAATGTAGGTTAGTATTTCCCTCTTGTTTTAGTCTGGAATCTTTTCATTCCTTTATTTTTGTTTGTCTAATCTTCTCCTTGTCATAGTTTTCCCTGATGTACCAGAATTGCAGCACCTCCTTTCTGAAGTAGACTTGGCACATGGAATTGAAAAGATTGGAGCTTTAGATGGCTTATTTAATCATCTCATTAAACATAATTTAAATGACAAAGATGAAATTAAAGTTGTGTTAAGTGGTCAGGTCATTTCTTTCCCATGTAAGGCACTCGTTGCTGATACAACCTCGATGCTTTCCCCTTTGAAAGGAAATTCCAAAGTTGCACCGATAGCCTCTTGTGCTTCTGGTATGCCAAAGAAATCTTTTGCTTCAATAGATGTTGTTAAGGAGATTCTTTATCAAGGTCTTGTAGGCTAATTAAAGAAAGAAGTTGATGGTGCGTTGCAAAATGAGTTTTCTTCACTCTAAGATTGGTGACATTCCAAGAGATATGAGATTTTGAGATTTTTCACCAAATGTTTCTTTGTGGATTGCTCTTGTGTTCTATTAAAGGATGCTAAGGTGTACCTTTCACAATGGCAGGAAGCCATGTAGTCTTTGGACCCAGATGTGATTCAAAAGGGGCTAGCTTCTATTGAGGTACAGTATGGCATCTATACTTCATGAGCAACAACTTTGGATGAGAAGATAAATGTACATGTTAACTCTATGAATAAATGTACCTAGATAGAGAAATTACAGTAGGAAACGGCAGATTTGTCGACTATGATTGATATACTTCAAGATAAAGGTTAGAAATCACTCAAAGTACTTGATTCTTTGGAGTTAAGGCATAAAGAAATCAAAGATTGCCTAGCTGCAAGAGTGTCTAATATCGAAGTTATGAATAAACAAAGGCAGGAACATGCAAAGGCACTCTTGGACATTATTTCTAGTAGTTGGGCTACCATTTTTATATATCTCCATTTTCTTTTTCCTTGAAGGTCAAGTAGGCTTTTGTAGAATTCTTGAATGGAATAAAGTTTCATTTTTTTTGTTGTATTTCATCACCTTATTTCATTCCATCCTTCGAATAAAAATTGCAAAATTGTAAAAAATAGGTACTTGAACTATGCATTGATAAAAGCATAATTCAAAAAGTAATTTTTTTTGTATTCAGCCGTTCATAGTTTATACTCATGCGGGCCAAAAGTGACACGGCCCTTCCTGGTCCGGCCCAAGAATCCTATGGGAACGTGTCCCATACCAGCTGTAATTGGCTAACTGATTACATGCATACTTTCATGCTTATTGTTAATTAACCTACTATGCAATCATGCACGAGTTATGCATTGACTTGGACAATAAAACAAGTAATAAAACATAACACATTGCCATGAAATTTCAATAAAACCAAGTATCAAAACTGCCAAAGCATACAAAATGTTTATGATATTAACTATACATAATTAACTATGTGTGAACATCCAAGCATAAGGAGATTGCGCTTACACCCAAGAATGACTCTAGAGTCTAACTACTTAGCCATTTATATTGAAGGCAACTAGTATGTGAAAACTATGCACTGAATTTCCACAATTGAGATCCACAACTAAGCTCCTACCCTAGAGTAAACTCCTAGCGGCAAACTCCACAAGCCTTTCCTTGTGTGTTAGTAACCTCTGTTGGCAAAAAAGAAAAAAAAGAAAGAAAGCAACTGTAGTTAACACCATAACATAACCAACAAGTAAACCACAACCAGAATCATGAAGATTCAAATAAACAATATACCTACTCATGAGCCTGGCATGACAACCCTCAATGGTTGCTAGCTCAATAAAATGTAATCTACACAACAAAAATTAAGAGAGTGAAAATCTAGGATTCTCAATAAAGGAACCTTCAACCTACAAGAAAAGCCTTGAGGACACACACATATATAATATATGCAATCTACTGTGATCTCTTATAGTGTGAGGCTAAACCTATGTGCATAACATTTCAGTCTTTTAGAACTTGTCCTCTACCTAGTCATTTCATAGGCATCACTCCATGTCTAATGAGTTTTGGCCTCTAACTTGCTCCTAGTAAGCCTTAGCTTATGAACATACTAAGTTTAAACTTCCTTTAATTGTTGCACAAGTGAACATGGTGGATGTACATCGCTCGAGTTCCAAGAAACTCACTAGGTGTGTTAAGCCTCTACATAATGCCTCAAGTCCTTAACTAGGTCACCTGTGTACTAAACTTCTACCTTAAAACCTTACTAAGAGTGCACTAGGTTCTCACTTACTCCTCAAGTAACCTTGCCCAGGCTACAAGTGCACTAAACCTTTACTCAAGACACACACCTATCCACCATTACTTGGTTCATCCTAGTGAAGTAGCAATGACCGTGGTTGGAATCGTTCACTAGATTCTTTAGAACCCACCTTAGTGTACTAAGGTTCTCGCACCAGGACCTTAAACCCGAACGCCTAGCTACATTCTCATTGGTTCTAAACCTTTCACCCGACTAATGGTGTTCTATTTTGGCCAATTAACCTAGTTTTCTTGTATATAGCTCTTGGAGCTTATGAAATCTCAAGAAAACTTCTGGGTCTTGAAGGAGTTTCTGGAGTCCTAGAGTGCCGTTGGGTACCTTAAGCCTATAGGCACCTTATGCACCTCCCCTTTGGCTCTCCCCCTGAACCCTTAAGAAAAACTTGGCATGCTCCTGGTTTAGCTTGTGGTGATGCGTACCCAACCATTGGTGATGCATCCCCACAATAGACAACCCTCAGATGCTGGTAGAAGCACTTGGCAATGCATCCCCAACCTTGGTGATGTGTTCCTAGCCCTTCGTGCCTAGCACCTAAGAATAATGCCATAGGTACTTTTAAAGGTTTCCTTACCCCACCAAACCTTCATAAGGCACCTCCAAGCTCATTTTACTTACAAAACACATTAACTAGGCCATAATACACTACTCTTACCAAGCTTGAAGTGCCCACAAACAACACACCAAGGTAGGAAAACATACTAGTCCACCATAACCTTCACTTCCACCAATTAACATACTGTACTTCAACAGTTGTAACTGAAGTATAGGTTGTTGCAAGTAATATAATCTTGGGAGTCAAAGTGTTGAACCAAAAGGAAGTGAATTATGAAATACAAATTATGGAATTAAAGAAAGATTTGACAAAAAGTATGAGCAAGTTTTGATTAAAACTCAATTTCAAGGAAATAGCTAAGGTTAAGGGTTCTACTTTTGGTATATCGATTATGATTAATTTTAACCCATCTTGCTACTCAATTAGGATCCACATGTAAAGGAGGTCCTAATTTGGAAACTTAGTAATCAAATTCCATAAATATCAGGCATGAGTTAGTATTATCTTTCATTAATCCTATAACATTAACACTTGTCAATGGGTTCATATATCCATGATGCCAATCTTTATCCATAATAACTCAAGATTCTAACATATCACAGTTAGTTGAGCCATACGTTATAGAAGGAATCAAGTCGCCTTTGTGCTAATGATTGTCTATGATAAATCAAAACTCTCACTTAACAAGTAGGGTAACTATATCGATTAAGAAATTAAATATCAATACCGTTAAGATCAATTTAAATTAGCCATAACCTTTATACCAAATGCTTCACCCTTTCACCTTAGAAAAAGAGAATTAGTTACCCATGATAAGAGTAAACAACATGTATAAAAATGAAATAAACATAGATTGAAAGACCAAAGGTAGAACAAGAAGAAAGTACCTTGAATAGTGCTTCTGAATTGAAAAACAAGAGTAAGATTAAAGAAGGAAGGCTAGCTTTGATACAAGAACTTTAACTTTGCCTAAGAACTAACTTAACTTTGTCTTATCCCCACTACCTATTTATAGAGTATTAGGGATGGGGTAGGTGAAATGGTAATAGTTGGTGTAATAGTAATGGTAGGTGAAATATAAATCAACATAGGCAGCTCAAACTTCTTCTAATTTTTTGACCATCATACATATTGATTTAGCTCTTTTTCATGGTGTGAGAATTGTAGATCTTTTCTTTAGATTGGAAATAATAACTTGATTATTCAAAACCAATATGTGTAGCTTAAGTTATAATTTTTCTACCCAAACAACTCTTTAGTGTGTGGTAGAGTAGATGGTCTTACTTATAACTATATTTTGGCAATGAAAACAATCAAATTAGTTGTCGACATATGAAATATAGTTGAAGATCTATGTGTTGGATTTCATATGGATCTAGAATCACTCATTTTTGACATCCTTTGCTCAAAATGTGATTTTTTTTCCATGAAGAATCGCCAAGCGCGCGAATGCTAGAATTGATTTTGTTTGTAATTCAAATTTGGCCTTCTAAATCTCTCAATTGAGCTGGACCATAGGCTAAAGATTGTATACAATTAAGGCCCAATCATTGATCCAAGAATTGATAGATATCATAATTTTATCCACCTGCATAAAAGCAGTTATTAAGCTTAATTTGTGTATAAATGATTTTCAATTCCAAATTATAAAAACTGCTCATGTTAAGGAAATTAGTTCTACTAAATGTATATAATGATGATCCCTTAATAGCTGTACTAGTCCTTAGTAAGGTAAACCTACAAAACTAAAAAAAAAATAAACAAAACACATAATCTAGCAACTAATGGCACATTGCACTATGAAAATATAATATTTGTAAACTTGACTTGATAGTAGTTAATGAAAGGAGGAAAAGTTAAGCCCTTTTTACCAAAGGTAAAGGATCACTCCCTAAGTGTTTGAACGCGAGTTGTTATAACTGCTTATATTGTGTTTCTCAATCCGAGGCTTACAAGGGAATCCATCCTCACACTCACTCAATTCCCAAAATGGAATTGCATATAAATGTAAGTCCAATGGTCTTTATATAAGGTTGTAATAAGGCTAGATATGGTGAAAGAAGAAATCGGATGGAGGGCATTTTAATGGTGGAGCTAAAAGAATTGGTAATGCAATCAACAATAAATATGGCAACTAAAACTCTTCAAATCCAAAGTCTCTGAAACCAACACTAGTCTTTCACATCCTAAACAATCTCCAAGACACAATTATGCATCAGCACAAGAGTTTATAGAACATATATGATTGAGTTTTAAACTTATTGAATTTAACACTTTTTTATTTTTTTATTTTCTTGACTTTATTTTGTGAGAGCTTTTTCTTATGGTCTTGCTTTTGTTTTTTCTACATGAAACAACAAATCAAAACATGTTGAAAACCCAGCCATCCAATGATATATAACTCAATTTAATGATTCAAGCTCAACTCATCCCAAAACCTTCAACTATGACAATTTAAGCACAAGGGAAACCAACATATCCTAAAGTACACCCCCACATTTTTTTTTACCAAAAATAACACATTCAATTAAATTCTTTAATGCCCAAAATCACATAAGCACCATTAGTTCCAAGGACAACAAAGGATCAAAATGAAGTGGAAGCGGTTAAACATGCAGGGTTTAAACAATAAATTAAGCTATAAGGCTTAAAGGGCCTTACTAAGAGATAATGTACAAGGTTAGCCATTTGGTAAGTGGTTAGCCCTAAAATGGCATCTTCATCCTTAATTTACACAAGGACTAGAGTTGCATAGGTCCTCAAGGCCACCCATCCAAGCAAGGTCTAGCTCAAAACACAAAGTAAGCGCTCTCAATAAAGAAATTCCCACATTTTAATAAACACTAAAGGCTCAAAGTGCTTGCTAGGTTATTATTATTATTATTTTTAGGTAACAAGCAGCATACTTTAACTGCTTTAAAAAACTAACAATCATTTCAAGTTGTGAAATATACCCCCATTAGTGGTATTTTCATTAGTTGGGATGCAAGTATTCAGGCAAGCAACTATTTATGTATGCAACTATGACAAGTAAACATGAACATGAACATGGGCAAAACAAAGAAAAAAAAGTAGGAGTAGAAGATTGGCCTGAGGTAAAGTGGACCTACGTGTTGGAAATGGAGCAAGGGTTGCTGCCTTAGCTATAGGGACTTATGTTCTCAATGTGCCTAGTGGATTAGTTTTAGAATTCGACAGCTGCTACTTTGTGCCAACTATTAGTAGAAAGTTGATTTCTATTTCTTGTCTGGACAAGAAAGGTTTTTCATTTATAATAAAGGACAAATGTTGTTCTATTTATTTTAATGAAATCTTTTATGGTAGTGCTCGACTTAACAATGGTTTGTATATTCTAAAACTTGAAAATCCAATCTATAATGTGAATACCAAGAAGGTCAGATTGATTTGAACCCGACCTATCTCTGGCATTGCCATTTGGGCCGTATAAATGAGACTCGTATATCCAAGCTCCATAAGGATGGACTCTTAGACTAATTTGATTTTGAATCATATGAGACATGTGAGTCATGTTTATTAGGCAAGATGACCAAAACCCCTTTCACTGGGCAAAGTGGAAAGGTTAATGAATTATTAGGACTCATACATAGTGATGTATGTGGCCCTATGTCTAAACACGCTAGAGGAGGTTTCCAATACTTCATTACCTTTACTAATGACTTTAGTAGATATGACTATGTATATCTCTTGAGACACAAGTCAGAATCCTTTAAAAAGTTCAAAGAATTCAAGAATGAAGTAGAGAATCAACTCAGGAAGAGTATTAAAGTACTTCAATCAGATCAAGGTGGAGAATACTTTGATCGAGAATTCCTTGACTATCTAAAGGTGTTACCACCTCACAAAAATGGGAGAATTACAATTTTGGCATAATGGTAAAAAAATCATTATATTGTGCAATTTTCTTTATAGTGATTGAAGTATGAGGGGTAAAAGGTATAGTGAACACCTCCTTAAAAGTGTTCCAAGTTGGTAACTTGGCCCCTAAGAAAAGCCTTAGGGATTGCTTGTTTGTCAGGCAACCTATGGACTTTTTTGTAAGGTTTTTGAAATTTGGGTACTTAATTGAAAAAATCTCAAGAAAGAGCTTTGGTGAGTTATGAGAAGGATATGAATGATATGAAAGTGCTATTGGAGGACCAAATTACTTATGGAACACAAGTGTGGGCAAAGAAAACACCAAAAGGGCTTAAGGACCGAAGTGTCCTAGTGTAGGCCTTTGGTTGTTTATGCTTTTGACTTAAGTCAAATGGAGAAAATTTGTGGTTATCCCACTCAAGGGAGGACAGCTAAGGCATGGTAGGGATATGGTCAAATGTGGGCCAAGAAATTAAGCATAATAAACCAATGTTTTGTAGCATGGAAAAGGACATAAAGCAAGGTTAGGCTTGTTAAGTGTCTTTTGTGCCCTTAAGTTCATTTAAGCTCATTTAAGTGGCCAACTCACATATCTCTCTTCCATTTTCGGCCTCCTTTAGCCCAAGAACACAGCCACACTTCCTCGATAGCCACCACACCTTCAAACTTGCTCATTTAAGTGGCCAACTTACTTTGGTAAGGGTTATCTTGCTCTCATGGGTTATTTTCTATATTTTTAAGCAACCATGGAGCTAGGACTAAGCTTGGAAGAGAGCCATGAGCTTGATGAACCAAGCTTAGTGAGGGAAGTGCACTTATTGAAGGTTTTGTGACCTAGTATGAAGTGTACAAAGATGGAAGTGAAATGATGGTTTATAGAGCCCAAAGTTAGTATTAGCTAGTGTGAAAATCCTCCTAAGACCAAGCATTAGCTTGAGGAGAGCTTGCATAGTGATTTGGTTATGTTTATTATGTGTTTTATGGACTAAACTATGGTTTACGTTGCTGCCGCATTTCATGTGTTTGATGGTTGTGAATGGCTGCTGCAGTTGGCTGCTATATCTTGTATATATGCATTGTAGTCTTGTGTTTCAGTGTGTTTGGATGCAGGTTTTGATGATGGTTACATTTCCTATTGAATGCAAGTGTTACCCCTACTAAGTTTCTCAATGAAACTTATTCCCCTCAATTCTGTCATTTCGGGTCTAGCTGAGAGATCACCTTCAAACTAACCTTTGTAGTTTGCTTTTTCCTATGAATTTTCAGGTACTTAAAATTTTATATGTCTAGTTATGATCTGGAAAGTTTGGTGATTTTAGGAGCACATTTGGTATTTTTAGTGATGGTGATTATTGTGTTATGCAGAAGCTGTCCAACATCCTATTCTGGAGTCCATTGTGTCTTAGGCACCCCTATAACTTAGGCTGATTATTTAGTTGAGTTAAGACCACTTTGTAGTGAATGTATGCATATACATGTAGTGTACATAAAATGAGACAAGTATGTGAACATTTGAGTAATGTTTTGGCTATGTATGTGATGTGGTGCAAAGCTACCTATGTGTGAATGATAGGTTGCTTACTTGTAAATTCGGTTTTGCCCACATAAAGTTGCTAGATGCAAGAGAATGTATTTCCCATATGTATTGGACATATATGGGGTAGCCTTGGAGGCTTTTCCCTTGTGAATGAAGTGTTTGCACACTTATGAAATTTTGTATGGGCAAAATGGTTAGAAAGTGACCAGAATTTTGACTATACACTCAAAGATCTATATCTCCTTATGTAGAAGGAATCTTGGTATGAAATTTTGATCACACATAGAGCACATCTAGGGGTTGAAGTGGGATTTGGAATTTCTAGATTTAGAGCCCTGTAGCCAAATTTATGACATTGAAAAATTGGCTAAGTTATTGTTCATTTGGTCAGAATTTTGTAACCAACTTAAAAAATTCATAACTTGGTCCATAGGCGGGCTATTGATGTAAAAAAAAATTTCTTGGTTTGATCTAAGTCTCTACTTGATAATGGAGCAAATAAAATGAGGGGTTACATGACTATATTAATACATTTTATAGGAGAAAGTTTGGGTGCAGTGGCTGGAATTTTTTGAACCTAGTAAGAATGCTTAATGTGTGGAATCCAAAACTAAGACATGTAGTTGTGTTTTCCTTCTTAGCTACCATAGGGTGCATAAATGTGAAGATGTGTGTTATGGTTAGACCAATATGCATGTATTTACATAGTGCTCAAGTGGGTCGCTTGAATATGTACACTAGGGGTGTTGTTCTGATGACCTACAGGAGACACCAATCCTGGGAATTTAAATGCATAGTTTTAGCACCATAATTGGATTACCCAAGAGTGACTAGCAAAAGGAGTGTGGTATAGTATCACAACTCACTCCACCTAGTACACCTACATTGACTGGTGTATCTGAAAGGATAAATCAAACTCTGTTAGACACCATATGAGATATGGAGTGGGAGGCATCCCAGTTTGTCTTTTATGAAGATTTGGGGCTGTGATGCTTATGTGAAACATCAATCCTCTAACAAGCTAGGGCCTAAAATTCATAAATTCCTCTTTGTTGGGTATACCAAAGAAACAAAAGGTTATTATTTATACAATCCTTTTGAGCAAAAAGTGTTTGTTGCTTAAACTGGTGTCTTTCTAGAGAAAGAGTTTATCTCTAAAGGAACCAGTGGGAGGAAAGTAGAACTTGAACAAATTCAAGAAGAATAAGGGGATATTGAACCTAAAATGGAACCTGAACAGACACTACAAGATGTTGTGATTCAAAAGTCTGTTCCTGTAGCATAAAGCCCATGTAGGTCTAGTAGGATTAGGCGTGAGCCTGAGAGATGTGGATTTCTCATGACTCATTGGCGATGTGATGCTCATAGATTAGGATGAGCCCACAACCTAGCAACAATCTATGCTGGGGCCTGACTCTGAGAAGTGGCTAAAGGCCATGCATGAAAAGTAAGTATAGACTTTGGTTAATCCACTTAAAGGGGTAAAACCTATAGGGTGCATATGGGTTTCCAAGAAGAAAATTGACATGGATGGTAAAGTGATACCTTTAAAGGATGATTGGTTGTAAAATATTTCAAGCAAATTCACGGTATTGACTATGATAAAACTTTTTCACCAGTTGCCATGCTTAAATCCATCCAAATTTTATTGGCTATTACTGCACACTATGATTATGAGATATGACAAATGGATGTCAAACCTGCCTTCCTTAATGGAAAGCTACTTGAGGATATGTACATGACACAGCCCGAGGGTTTTGTCACTCTTGAGAATGCCAATAGAGTGTGCAAGTTGCAAAGGTCCACTTATGGACTGAAGCAAGCTTCTCGAAGTTGGAATCTTTGTTTTGATGAGGCAATTAAAGAGTTTAGTTTAATTAGAAATGAAGATGAACCTTGTGTCTACAAGAAGATTAGTTGGAGTGCTATTGTTTTCTTGGTGTTGTATGTAGATGACATACTACTCACCGGGAATGACATTCCCGAGCTACAGTCTGTGAAGACATGGCTAGGGAAATATTTCTCTATGAAGGACTTGGGTGAAGTAGCCTAATGTTAGGCATCAGGATCTATAAAGATAGATCTAGAAAATTGCTTGCCCTAATTCAAAGTACATACATTGACAAGGTGCTAAAGAGGTTTAGCATGCAAGACTCCAAGAAAGGATTCTTGCCCATGTCACATAGTATAACTCTTTCTAAATTTTAGTGTTCGAATACACCTCAGGAGAGAGAGTGCATGAGTAAGATTCCATATGCCTCGACAATTGGATCTATCATGTATGCCATGATATGTACTCGTCCCAATGTCTAGTATGCCTTGAGCATGATGAGCAGGTAGCAATCAAACCTTGGTGAGAGTCACTGGATAGCGGTTAAGAACATCCTTAAGTACTTACGAAGGACTAAGGATGCATTCTTGGTCTTTGGAGGCAAAGATGAGCTCATTGTAAGGGGTTACACTGATGCTAGCTTCCAATGTGATAAGGATGATTTTAGATCAAAATTCGATTATGTTTTTGCATTGGTGGGGGTGCTATGAGTTGGAAGAGTTCAAAGCAACAAATAGTTGTAGGCTCTACAATAGAATCTGAGTACATTGCTGCCTTTGATGCTGTAAATAAGGTAGTTTGGATCAAGAAATTCATCACAAAACTTGGAGTGGTTCGAGGCATTGTCAACTTGATAGAGCTCTGTTGTGACAACAATGGAGCAATCATATAGGCTAAGGAACCTCAATCTCACCAGTGATCCAAACACATACTCTGATGTTATCATCTCATTAGGGAGATCATCGAGAGGGTGATGTAAGGATATGCAGGACTTCGACAGATAGCAACATTGCTGATCCACTGACAAAACCCCTTACATAGCAGAAGCATGATAGCCATCCTAGGTCTATCGATATTAGATATGTGGATGATTGGCTTTAGAGCAAGTGGGAGATTGTTAGTGTTGTGCCTAAAAGCCAATCATGAGAAGATTGTATTTTTGACATTGAGACATGATATTTTATTGAGATACTAATTTGGTAATTATGTTTGTTGTTCTATTTTTGTGTAATGTAATAAACATAATTATAGCCCTAGAATAATGATATTCTCAAATGTCCCTAGTCTAGTATTATCGTGGAGTGGGTTGCAATAATACATAAAGACTAGTATATATAGAGACTATTATAAGATATGTAGTCTACATATGGGTACAAGTTGGAGAACTTGTGTACTGGATTGACCCACCATGAGAATGCTACATGGATCGTTATATGAGTGTCATAAGTGATTCTCATAGTGATCATGTATATGT
This sequence comes from Aquilaria sinensis, assembly GCA_005392925.1. Classification (NCBI taxonomy): domain Eukaryota; kingdom Viridiplantae; phylum Streptophyta; class Magnoliopsida; order Malvales; family Thymelaeaceae; genus Aquilaria; species Aquilaria sinensis. Next base: position 130,736 of record SMDT01002999.1, on the reverse strand, counting down.
AGTCCTTTGACCTAAGGTCATCAAGGTTCCCTACATGTGAGTCACATACTTTGATACTTCCCTTTGTTGCTCGTAACTGAATGAACTTAAAGGAAGTCATTGGGTATGTCACATATCATGCGGCGGGTTTTGTATGATCAAGATGGGATTTGTCCCTCGTATGTAACAGGAGTGCTATCTTTGAGCCCCTTGATAGAGTGAGACTAAGAAAATGCATGGCCATGCTCGGATGAGTTGATATACGATATCAATGTCATCAGTTTAAGTTAGTCTACTCGATAATCAAGAAACCATAGATCAGGCTATATAAGAGTGACACATTCCATGTCTCATGCTTTGACTTGATATCTTGGACAAAGGGACAATGGCATATATGGATAATGATCATAGAGGTTTAGTCGAATCACCAACTCTCTTGTCACTTGGATAGCAATGATGTGTTGCTAGACACCACTCATTGCTTATGATCATGAATGTGACTTATGATCATTACCAACGTGGTAAGAGCTTATTGAGTCGCACACATAAAACTTATTTGGATTATTTGAGTGCATGGGCTAATTTATTTGGGTTATGGTGTCATGATAATTTCGTATTATTAATTGGCCCAAAAATTGAGCCATTATTAAGCCCGAAATTAAACCTAATTGGATTAGGGCTTTGAAACCCATTATGCGTGGGAGTTGAGTCTCATTATAAATAGATCATATAGTGAGAAATTTGTAGTTCTTGCCTTAGCCTCCTTAAGGACAAAATTAGAAGAGTTCTAAAAGTTCCAGCCACACTTTTCTCTTGCAATTAATTGGAGAACGCAAGCTAGCACTATGGGCACAAGAAAAATGCATCTACTGGAATGTGGTGGAGGTGTGGTGATCTCGAGAGCCTCGTGTGGATACCATAGAGAGCTTGAACATGTCAATAGTTCAAGTTTTGTGATTCGACTTAACAGTTGGGTGAAAGATCTCAACCAAGCTAGGTATAAATTTTTGAGCACCCGATTTACCCCATTTCACTTGGATCCTTGAGGGATTTGCTTACATTCCACTGGACTTGCTTGGCTCTCAAAACCCTACAATACTAACTAAGTGTTATGCCTTTACAGTTTAGAGGTGAAGTGGTGCACAAGGATAAGAAAGAGGCATGCACTTGTAGCTTGATAGCTCAAAGGTGGGGCTCAAGTAAAGGATCTTAGTTAAGGATTTGTTCTTGTGTGTTTATAGTACCTCGTGTGCTAAGATATTGACTTTATTAGGATGCATTGTGGTGTTAAATCATTATGTTACTTTTGGGTGCATGCTACTGATATAAAGTGTGCACAAACTATTACTTGAAGTTGAAGTAACTAATATTTTATTATTTTGGCATGATTTAAATACTTTTTAAATGCAACGCTTGAGTGATGTTTTCTTAAATGGTTTACTTAATTGTGTGCATCACCAGGACGAACGCATGCATATTTTCTTGCATGGTAGGCTAAGAAACTAGTTGCATGTATACTATTTTAACTTACTTATAGGTAATGGTTAGCTAATAGTAACTAAGTGGGATCATAGTCCTGAAGGGCCTACAAGTTAAGCAATTTGGGGCACTGGGACCATGCTCCATGATAGTTCGGTATCAAAGTAATTCAAAGGTCCTAGTAGAGGCAATAAGTGAATGAAGATCTAAGTGTTCCATGTGCTAAGTATAGTTATTAATGCTTATAAGTTGCTTTCCGTCTGGTTTTCTAGCTTTTGTTGCGGTATCATGGTTAACACTCAGTTAGGTGCTGCTGCTGAGGCTCAGTCTCTGGGTGTGGGAACTAATGATCCTAACGGGACAGACATGAGAAAGGTGGTTTCCTTGTTACGGAGCCTTAATGAGTCTATGGACCGGATGCTACATGGCATGGCTATGCTACTTGAGGAGCATACCCAACCTCCAAATGAAGGGGGGACCTTGGAAGACCCTAATGTGGTAAGGGCTGAAGTGCACCAAGGCCCAAAGATGCAGCAAGGTCAGGGGAGAAATCTTCCACCCCAAAGGTGAGTATGAGGTCAAGAGTAAATCCATGAACACACTCAAGTGAACATTGAAGAGGATAGTGAGGAAGAAGATGAGGAGGATATCCATACCTGTAGAAGAAGGAGGAGACTCGTTATTACAGACCATATAAGGCTTGTCTTAATATGCTGAGAAATCAACACTCCAAAGTTTAACGGTGTTGGTGATCTCGATGCGGCTGAAGGTTGGTTGTATGAAATCAATGAAATTTTTTAGAACATGAAGTTGGATGATAAGCCTAAGATGGATTTAGTGTCTTTCTTCTTATAAGGCAAGGCTTTCTTATGGTGCAAAGATGTCCTAGAGATACTTAAGTATTACAATGAAGGTAGACCCAGCCAAAGGCCCAAAGAACATGATTAGACCCAATTTGAGAAGGAATTCTGTAATGTGTTCAATAGTGAGGCAGCCCAAGATCAAAAGAGGATAGAGTTTGATGAGTTAGTTCAAGGAAGCTTGATGGTCCATGAGTATGAGAGGAAATTTAGTTCTTTTTTTTGGTATATTCCTAATTGGCCGGGAAGGATGAACTTAAGGCAAAGAAGTTCATTTATGCACTTAAATTGGACTTGAGGAGTTTCTTGACTGTTATTAGGGTTCGAACCTACCATGAGGCCATTCAAAAGGCCTTGGCATTGGAAAGTGAGTTGATGGAGGTGAAACCCAATGATAAGACTGCTAAGCCAAGTGTCATGGTGCACCCAAGATTATTGGGCAAGAAGCTTAACTCGGGAGGAGTCCAAGGTTCCTCCAAGTAAGGTAAGAAGATTGGGAAGGGCCATTGCCCTAAGTGTCAAAAGTTTCATGGTAACTGTCACATCCCATACAAACCCCAGCCTGTGCACTCTTAGTGCCACTCACCATTCTATCCAAGAGTTATTCAGATACTCTTATGTTCAGGTGTTATTAACTACCTTTTCATTTTGGCTATTACTAGTTAGATAGTTTTAAGTCTTATTTTCTTAAGCTGAGAGCTGAGAGGTGCCCCAGGAGGCTTATGAGTTACTTAGAACAATTATCTGCAACTTAAGTAGGGCCCAACCCCTAACTTGCAACACAAGGCAAGACTGTAAACCTGTAACTTGCAATACAAGCAAGGCATACACTTAATCTATTAAGTGTTTAGGATGTGTGCTCATCAAGTGTGCTACTTTCATGAATGACAACCAAGAAGCCCACATCTTTGTAGTTTTGAAAATCAAGGTTACCATGCATATGTATATTCGGCCAACAAGGTAACTTAAGAGGTTTCTTACATGAAACATATCCATGTGCTCATAAACTTAACATAACTTGGCACATAAGCATCCAACATATGTACATACAAAACCATGTACAATCAAGGCTACATATATACACAAAATAGCCTAAGTACTAGCATCAGTAGCTCGAAAGTATTCCAAGGATGCTAAAAGTCCAAAATATAGCCAAGGTTAAGTTTTACAAGCTAACTTCCCTTAATCCCCAAGAAGATACCTAAGTGTGCAATACAACAGCACACACTGAAGCACTAGTCCAATGACCATATTCATGGTCATGAAAGTGAACACTACAATCAGAGCCATAGTCCACACATCCATCCTGCACCTAGACGTGTCCCACAACTACACAAGCTTGCAAAACTTAGAATATAAGTTTCGGCCTTAACCCATAAGACTTGTAATGCAAGTAATCAAGCCAAGATTGAGTTGGCACATACCTTGAGCAATAAGGGTACTACCTAGCACACAAACAAGCAACTCAAGCAAACTACTCAAGCTGTATATCCTTTCCTAAAATAAGAAATATATGGGTAATGAGTAACAATTACTCAATAGGATTCACAACCGACCATATTTGGTCTATTTAGTAACCTCCATAGCTTACTTGTCCTGCAAGAAAACATGGAAAACACAAAAACACAAAATACACATGTAATAACCGAGACATAATGAGCATAATCAAGCTATCTACAATTTGTTAGCACACACAGACAAACAATCAAGCACACAAAACGCACACACACACCACAATATACATTCGGCCATATTCACCAGCATGTGTCCATGTGCACTTTTTGCACTTCCATCTTCACAACATCACTCCCATTCCACTAGAGCTCCGAATTCACTAGCAAGTTGGCCTCCCTCACTAGGAATTCTAACACATGCCATTACCTTGACTAGCTAGTCAAATAACACAAGCCCGAAAGCTTCTCAATATGCCCTTCAAGCAACTAAGATCACATAGCAAATTTCAACCATCACTTAGTTACTTTATTTACTTGTTCATGGAATAATTACCAAGCAAGCAAGTAAAATGTGAATCCTACCTTCTCAAACACAAGCTTGAGTTCTCGGTTGAGTATGTCTCTAAGCTTCCAAACCAAGGTTGCCTAGCATAACAAGGCCATCACTTAGCCATTCTAATCACTTGATCATGGACATTTACCAAGAATTTCAAGTGAATCATGAACCTTACCTCAAACGGAACTTAAGTATCTCTCGGCCGAACCTTGTTCTTCACCTTTGACCTTTCAATTTGGAGTTTAAGGTCGCCTACCTCCGAAATTGAAGACTCCAAGCTTGGTTTCATGTTCAAGATTTACTTTCACCTTAATTTGGCATCAATTTCGGCAACAATTCTTCATGAACACCAAGAACATGCAAAGCCTTTTGGAACGCTTTAAGTTTTGGCCAACAAACCAAAACACAATCAAGAACTGAAAACACTTGTTTATTTTGCTTAATGGGGGACATGGCAACCGGCCATGGACACTTGTCCAAGAAGATGGTCTAATGCTCTATTTAGTCTCATACTATTTTGCATGGTTCACTTCACTCCTCAAGAATCCATGGCTTCATTTTAGTCACTAAAATGCATCTTCATTTTGGCATTAATCTTGATTCATGGCCTATATTGTGAAGCATTAATTGAAATTGCTGGAAATGGTCATTATCCCATGCATATTTCGGCCAATTACCAAGACATTAGCTATTAATTAAACTAAGTGATTTATGGCATGGTGGAAGACATAATCATAACCGGCCATCAAAAGTCACCAAAGAAATTGGTCTAATTCTTCATTTCTCCTTGCACTTATTTGCATGGCCGAAATTACTAGTTTAAGTTTCATAGTTTCAATTGAATCACTAGTTCAAGTGTGCATTGTAGTCCTCCAACTTTATTTCCTGCTAGAAACATCATAGCCTAGTTTTCCATATACACCTAAAACCCAAACTTTCTGAGGTTTGCACTTACACTCTTATTCTCATTTTTAATCAAGTCCCTCATTTTTAATTGGTGTTTTCTCTATATTATTGGCATAAGCCAAGTAATAAGGGATGGCCCTAACAGTAACAAACCGTGCATCCTTGGGACCAATGTCTATAATTACTGTCGCGAGCTTGGACATTGGGCTAGGGAGTGCCCAAGGCTTGGGCAAGAGCAAGGCCAAGGAAGACTAAGAGCCTCAAGAGCTGGAAATGCATCTACCAGAGCCCTTGTGCAGCCACGTGTCTTTACTTTGATGGGCCAGACACCCAGGGTGCTGATAGCTATGCAAGGTAACTTTCATGTTCAGGATAGTAGTATTAGGATTCTATTTGATACTGGTGCTACTATTTTTATCATTTCCTTGAGCATGGTTGTCAAGTTAAGACTACAAATGACTTTGATGGATGAGTTGAGGTTTATTAAGATGCTGGGATGAATATCATTTTCACCAATGAAATGGTTAAAGGGTATCCTTTGGAGTTAGGGGGTCATAGGTTTTTGTGTGACCTTTAGGTTTTAACCTCAATCCCTTATGATATTATCTTTGGAATGGATTGGTTAAGAAGGTATAAGGCCCAAGTCTTACAATGAAGGTTGACTTGGCCAAAGGCCCAAAGAACTTGATTGGACCAAGTTTAAGAAGGAATTCCATAATAAGTTCAATAGTGAGGTGACCCAAGATAAAAAAAGGATAGAGTTTGATGAGTTAGTTCAAGGAAGCTTGATGGTCCATAAGTATCAGCAAAAATTTAGTTCTCTTTGCCAATATGCTCCTCTTTTGGCCGAGAAGGATGAACTTAAGGCAAAGAAGTTCATTCATGTACTTAAATTGGAGTTGAAGAGTTTCTTGACTGTTATTAGGGTTTGGACCTATCATAAGGCCGTTCAAAAGGCCTTTGCATTGGAAAGGGAGTTGATGGAGATGAAACCCAAGGATAAGGCCGGTGAGCCAAGGGTCTTGGTGCACTCAAGATTGTTAGGAAAAAGGCCTAACTTGGAAGGGGACCAATGTTTCTCCAAGAAGGGTAAGAAGATGGGGAAGGAACATTGCCTTAAGTATCAAAAGTTTCATGCTAACAAACCATTCACCCTTGGCACTAATCTCTATAATTACTGCAGGGAGCTTGGACATTAGGCTAGGGAGTGCCCAAGGCTTAGGGAAGAGCAAGGCCAAGGAAGACTAGGAACCTCAAGAGCTTGAAATGCATCTACCAGAGCCCTTTTGCGGCCATGAGCCTCTACTTTGATAGGCCAGAAACCCAGGGAGCCGATAGCTGTGCAAGGTAACTTTCATGTTCAGGATAGTAGTATTAGGATTCTGTTTGATACTGGTGCTACTATTTCTGTCATTTCTTTGAGCATGGTTGTCAACTTAGGACTGAAAATGACTTTGATAGATGAGATGAGGTTTATTAAGACTGTTAATATTTTTTTCACCAATGAAATGGTTAAAGGATATCCTTTGGAGTTAGAGGGTCATAGGTTTTTGTGTGACCTTTCGGTTTTTACCTCTATCCCTTATGATGTTATCTTTGGAATGGATTGATTAAGTAGGGATAAAGCTCAGATCAATTGTCTAAGTTGTAAGGTTACCCTAGAGGATGCCTCGGGGGTAAGTGTGACTTCTGTGGGCAGTTTGGCAAGTAGTGCCAAAAGCTTGCACCTTAAGTTGGTGGAGTCCATTCCTATTGTGTGGGGAAGAATCTTACTCACTCAAGGAGGTGGCAATTGAAGGGCAACTTAAGGAAATCCTAATAGCCAATCTATTTCTAGAAGTTTTTCCTGTAGACCTCCTAGGATTACCTCCAATTAGGGGGATTGAATTCTCCATACACTTATAACTTGGGGTAGAATCCATTTCCATACCTCCATACTACATGTCAGCACCTGAAATGGATGAGCTAAAAAAGCAGTTAGAAGAACTGCTTGAGAAGGGCTTTATAAGGCCCTACCTAGATCAGTTTGTTGAGGTGTTCATTAATGATATTTTGGTGTACTCTAAGACTCCCCATGAATATAAGGAACATTTAGGATAGCTTTGCAAGTGGTTAAAGACAACTAGTATTACGCAAAACTATTTAAGTGCCAATTTTGGACAAGTGAGATTCCTTTCCTTGGGCATATCATAAATGCTCAAAGACTAAGTATTGACCTAGAAAAAGTAAAGGTAGTGGTGGAGTGGAAACAACCAACAACTGTAACTAAAATTTGAAGTTTCTTGGGTTTGGCTGGCTAGTACTAAAGGTTCATTGAAAAATTTTCTATGATAGCTTTGTTATTGATTGCCTTGAAAAGGAAGGCACAGAAGTTCATTTGGACTTCTAAATGTGAGGAAAGTTTCCAAGAGCTTAAGAAAAGGTTAACTTCTGCTCCCATCTTGATCCTCCAGATCCACATAAGACTTTTGTGGTGTATACCAATGCATCTGTGACAGGATTAGGATGTGTGTTGATGCAGGATAAGCAAGTGATTGCATATGGGGCTAGGTAGTTAAGACGTAACGAATTGAATTACCCAGTGCATGATCTTGAGTTGGCAGCTGTTGTGTTTGCCTTAAAGCTTTGGAGACACTACCTTATAGGAAGGTCCTTCAAGATCTTTATGGACCATAAATGTCTAAAGTATTGATTTGTAGGGTTTTGGGAGCCAAACAAGCATAGTGAAATTTAATGAAAACCCTCTAGGACTCAAGTGAAACGGGATAAATCGGGTGTTCAAAATTTTTCATACCTAATTCGGTTGAGATATTTTGCCCAACTGTAGAATCGAATCACAAAACTTGAATAGTTAACGTGTTCAAGCTCTCAATGGTGTCCACAGAAGCCTCTTGGGATCACCACGCTTCCACCGTATCCCAACAAATGCATTTTTCTTGTGCCCATAGTGCTAGCTTGTGTCATCCAAGGAATTGCAAGAGAAGAGTGCGGCTGTCCTTTTGGGAGGCTAGGGAAAAAAGCTACGAATTTCTCACTAAAAGTTGTATTTATAGTGAAGCTCAACTTCTAGGCCTAATGGGTTTCAAAGCCCTAATCTAATTAGGCTTTAATTTTGGGCTTAATAATGGCTCAACTTTTGGGCCCATTATTAATATGAAATTATTATGAAACCATAACCCAAATAATTAGCCCATGAACTCTAATAATCGAAAAGCTCTATGTGTGCGACCCAATAAGCTCTTACCACATTGGCAATGATCATAAATCACATTTATGCTCATAAGCAATGAGCGGTGTCTAGCAACACATCATTACTACCCAAGTGACAAGATTGTTGGTGATTCGACTAAACCTTTATGATATGCCATTGTCCCTTTGTCCAAGATATCAAGACTAAGCACGAGACGTGAAATATGTCACTCTCGTATAGCTCAATGTTTGGTTTCTTGATTATCGAGTAGACTAACTGAAATTGATGACATTGATATCATAAATCAGCTCATCCGAGCATGGCCATGCATTTTCTAAGTCTTACTCTATCAAGGGGCCCAAAGATATCACTCCCGTTACATAGGAGGGACAAATCCTATCTTGATCATAAAAAACCCTCCGCTTGATATGTGACATACCCAATGACATTGTTCAAGTTCACTTAGTTATGAGTAACAAATGGAAGTATCAAAGTATGTGACTTACATGTAGGGAACCTTGATGACCTTAGGTCAAAGGACTACATATACCATGATCATTATGAGAATCACTTATGACACTCGTGTAACGATCCAGGTAGCGTTATCATGGTGGGTCGGTCCAGTAATAAGTTCTCCAACTTGTACCCATATGTAGACTAAATATCTCATATTAGTCTCCACATATGCTAGTCGTTATGTATTATTGTAACCCACTCCATAATAATACTAGACCGGGGACATTTGAGAATATCATTATTTTAGGGTTACAATTATGTTTATTACGTTACAAAGAAATGAAATAACAAACATAGTTGCTGGACTAATGCCTTAATAAAATATCGTGGCTCAGTGTGCAAAAATATAATCATTTCATGATTGGCTTTTGGGCACAACACTAACAAGATTTACTCAAAAGGACCTAAACATGAGGTAGAGAAAGTGGATCAATTATATTAAGGATTACGATTACTCGTTAGACTATTATACAGTAAAGGCAATGTGGTCGCCAATGCCTTGAGCCGTAAGTACTCTGGGGTGATTCTTTCCAAGGATCAAGTGGTTACTGCCTCAAAAGGTTCCAATGTGGAACAATTCTTAGTCTTATTTGGAACTCGGAGAAATTAGGAAATGACTCAAGTTGTAGTCTTTAAGATTCAGTCAGTGTGGCTAGCTAGGGTTAGGGAAGCTTAGGACAAGGCAAACTTGAAGAAAGTTTTTGGAGAGGAAAGGCTTGGTACTATACTGAAAGAGTCTTAGTACAAGGGTGGGTTTTTTTATTTCGGTGACTGGCTCTATGTGCAAGAGGCACATATGAGTAAGCTTAATGTTCACCCTGGTGTAAATAAGATGTACCATGACCTTAGGACTTATTTTTTGTGGCCAAAGTTTAAGAGGGACATATATGAGTACGTGTCTAAGTGACTCACTTGTCAAATAGTGAAGGCAGAGCACCAAAAGCCATCAGGAATGTTGCAAAGTTTACCCCTCCTAAAAAGAAAATAGGGATCCATCACCATGGACATTTGTGTCAGGTTACCCAACACAAGAAGTCAGCATGAATCAATTTGGGTGGAGGTGGATAGGTTAACAAAGTCAACACACTTTATCCCTATTAAGATTACTTATACCATGGAGAAGTTGGCCTAGTTGTATATGCGGGAAGTGGTGAGACTTTATGGAATCGCTGATCAGATTGTATCTGATAGAGATTGCTATTTTGTCTCAAGGTTTTGGAATCCTTTTTAGAAGGCTATGGGTTCCACTGTGAGCTTAAATACTGCTTATCACCCTCAAACTGATGGGCAAACTGAGTGGGTGATCCAAACCTTGCAAGACATTTTGCGAAGTTGTGTGATGGATTTTAGACGGGATTGGGACCAACATCTAACCTTGATTGGGTTTGCTTACAAAAATAGCTATCAAGAAGCTATTAAGATGGCATCCTACAAAGCTTTGTATGGGCGTAAGTGTGTAACGCCTTATTGTTAGGCAGATAAGGCAGATAAAGTGGTTGTTTGCCCAAAAATCACTGTCGAGACCATGACAAAAATTAAGTTGATCCAAGCAATGGTCAAGGTAGCCTCAGACCAACAGGTCAAGTATGACAAAGTGCAAATGAAAGATTTGGAATTTGATGTCGGACAAAAGGTACTCCTTAATGTTTCCCCGATGAAGGGTATGACTAGGTTTGGCCAAAGGGATAAGTTGGCTCCAAGATATATTGGTTATTTTGAAGTCCTTAAAAAGGTAAGGAAATTGGCTAATCAGTTGGCTTTGCCACCAAGTTTGGCCTATGTTCATAACGTCTTTCATGCAAGTTCCTTAAGGAAATGGATTGTGAACCCTCGACAAGTGTTAAACCCATCCGTCATTTCAATAAGGGAGGACCTAAGTTATGAAAAACACTTCATCAACTTTCTTGACCACCAAGTCTGGAAACTAAGAACAAAATGAATGTCAATGGTTAAGGTACTATGGCCTAACCATGGGTAGGAAAAGGCCACTTAGGAGACCGAGCAAGATATGCAAAACCAATATCCAAGTGAATTTGCCTGATTAAGTCAGAATTTAGGAGACCAAATTTCTGAAGAAGGGAGGGATGTGAAAACTCTCCTAGTTAAATGCAAACTTGGACCAGGTAAGTATGTTTTATTTAAGTGTTTTCACCTAAGTACCTCAAGTTAGCTTCTTATTAAACAAGAAAGACAAGTTAAGTATAAGTAAAGATGAGTTCTTAAGTGTGGTTTGGTACCTAAGAGTCAAAAAGGCATGACTATAATTTTGATGAAATTAGGTTCATGTAAGGAATTTTGACTAAATAAGTTAAGACCATAAGTTACCCTAGCTATTAGAACCATCATTTGAAGTGAAAGTGCAAAATTTGCACTAAGTGACAAATGAGTCATTTATGTTTTAAGTGGCAAGAGACTAAGTGTAAGAGGTTTATGAACATTATTTAGGACCAAGGATGGATGATTTTGGGTGTGTGTTTAGTGGCCAAAGTGAAACAAAAGAGAATTTGGGAATCAAATGACAAGAAGACAAAAAGTAAGCTTAGTGGAGTTGGTAGGATATTTCTGTTAGTATTGTGCCCAAAAAGCCAATCATGAGATGATTGTATTTTTGCACATTGAGTCATGATATTTTATTGAGGCATTAATCCAGCAATTATGTTTGTTGTTTTGTTTCTGCGTAACGTAATAAGCATAATTGTAACCCTAGAATAATGATATTCTTAAACGTCCCTAGTCTAGTATTATTGTGGAGCGGGTTGCAATAATACATAATGACTAGCATATGTGGAGACTAATATGAGATATCTAGTCTACATATGGGTACAAGTTGGAGAACTTGTGTACTGGACCGACCCACCATGAGAACACTTCATGGATCGTTATATGAGTGTCATAAGTGATTCTCATAGTGATCATGGTATATGTAGTCCTTCGACCTAAGATCATCAAGGTTCCCTACATGTGAGTCACATACTTTGATACTTTCCTTTGTTGCTCGTAACTGAGTGAACTTGAAGGAGGTCATTGGGTATGTCACATATCATGCGGAGGGATTTGTATGATCAAGATGGGATTTGTCCCTCCTATGTAACGGGAGTGATATCTTCGGGCCCCTTGATAGAGTGAGACTTAGAAAATGCATGGCCATGCTCGGATGAGTTGATATATGATATCAATGTCATCAGTTTAAGTTGGTCTACTCGGTAATCAAGAAACCAAAGATTGGGCTATACGAGAGTGACACATTCCATGTCTCGTGCTTAGTCTTGATATCTTGGACAAAGGGACAATGGCATATATCGGTGATGATCATAAAGGTTTAGTCGAATCACCGACAATCTTGTCACTTGGGTAGCAATGATGTGTTGCTAGACACCGCTCATTGCTTATGATCATAAATGTGATTTATGATCATTGCCAACATGGTAAGAGCCTATTGGGTCGCACACATAGAGCTATTTGGATCATTAGAGTGCATGGGCTAATTATTTGGGTTATGGTTTCACTTTAATTTCGTATTAATAATGGGCCCAAGAGTTGAGCCATTATTAAGCCCGAAATTAAATCCTAATTGGATTAGGGCTTTGAAACCCATTAGGCCTGGAAGTTGAGTCTCACTATAAATACAACTTTTAAGTGAGAAATTCGTAGGTCTCCTTGCCCTAGCCTCCCAAAAGGACAGCCGCACTCTTCTCTTACAATTCCTTGGAGGACGCAAGCTAGCACTGCGAGCGCAAGAGAAACGCATCTGCCGGGACGTGGTGGAAGCGTGGTGATCCCGAGAGGCTCGTGTGGATACCATAGAGAGCCTGAACACGTCAACTGTTCAGGTTTTGTGATTCGACTCTACAGTTGAGTGAGAGATCTCAACCGAAAATTAGGTATGAAATTTTCGAACACCCGGTTTACCCCGTTTCACTTGGATCCTGGAGGGTTTCGGTTAAATTCCGCTGCGCTGTTTGGCTCCCGAAACCCAACAATTTCAACCCTTTTGTTGACCTCCATTCTCAATCTCCTACTTCCAAATTTCGTGGCTTCATCACCCCACCATAAATTCTACTTCACAACACTCTAATTCCTTAAGTTTCCATCAAACTTGAAGGTCCTAAGGTGAATCCAAGAAGCCTCAAACTCGTTCTTGGTGTTTTTGCTTCAATTTAGCTATTTGATGCTTGTTTTGGGCTTAAAACCTAAGGTAAGCTTCTTGGTTTACCTTGAGCTAGTTCTAAGTTGTTTGAGTATCTAGAAATGGTCTTGATTTAAGGTTCATGGTGCTATATCACATTGGTTTTAGGTTTGGAACTCAAGAGAGCTAAGTTAAGCTCAAGTATGCTTAGGTTTTGTTCTTGTTTTGTGGTTGAATTTGATGCATGGGATCAAGTTAATTTAACTCAAATAACGCATATAAATGTAGTATCATATATGGGAATGAAGTAGAAATAAGACCCAAGTAAATTGGCTTTAGGGATTGGAAGATTGTACAAGTTTTGTGAAAGATACCATGTAGTTGTGAAATGCTGGAAGAGCATTGGCAACGCATCGCCAATGGCGATGAGTCACCATTGGAGACAAGATTTGGTGATGCATCATTGGCAATTTTTTAAGAAACCTAAGGACTGAAGCCATTGGCAACATGTCACCGTTGGCGTCTGTTACCACCTCACAAAAATGAGAGAATTACAAGTGTGGCATATTGGTAAAAAAACCATTATATTGTGTAATTCTCTTCATAGTGATTAAAGTTTGAGGGGTAAAAGGTATAATGAACACCTCCTTAAAATTTTTCTAAGTTGGTAACTTGGCCTCAAAGAAAAGTCTTAAGGATTGCTTTTTTTCAAGTAACGTATGGACCATTTTGTAAAGTTTTCGAAATTTGGGAACTTAATTGCAAACTCTCAAGAAAGAGACTTAGAGAGTTATGGGAAGGATATGAATGGTATGAAAGTGCTATTGGAGGACCAAATTGCTCATGGAAGACAAGTTCAAACAAAGGAAACACTAAAGGCATTAAGGACCTAAATGTCTTAGTGTAAACCTTAAGGTGTTCAAGCTTTTGACTTAAGTGAAAGGGTGGAATTGTGGGATTATCCCACCATGGGGGAGGCAACTATGGCTTGGTAAATAGTTAAAAAGGTGGGAAAAATGTGGACCAATAAGTTTAGGACAAAGAAATCTTGCTTATGGGCAAACAAAATGACATAAAGCATGATTAAGGCCAATAAGGATGTTTAGTGTCCTAAATCTAATTTAAGAAGCCAAACTCAATTTTTCTTCTATCATATTTGACCAAACCAGCCACCACCCTCCTCCACACTTCTTCCAAAGCTCCTCCATAGCCACCATACCTCCAGGATTGAAATTGAAGGCAAAAGGAAGCAACTGGAAGCAAACTAGAGCTATTGCTTGAATACTTCAAGGATCAAGCTTCAAATTTGGCCTCCTCATCTTGGTAAGGAGTTCTCTTGCTCTCATGGACTATTTTTTGCATTATTCAAACATCCATAGAGCTAGGGGTAAGCTTGGAAGAGAGCCATGAGTTTGATAAACCAAGCTTAGTGAGGGGAGTACACTTATTGAAGGTTTTGACACCTTGTGTGAAGTGCACAATGATGGCAGTGAAGTGATGGTTCTAGAGCCCAAAGTTAGTATGAACTAGTGTTAAAATCCTCCTAAGACCAAGAATTAGCTTGATGAGGGCTTCCATAATGATTTACTGAAGTTTATTACATGTTTTATGGACTAACCTATGGTGTATGTCGCTGCCACATTTCCTGTGTTTGTTGGTTGATAATGGTTGCTACATTAGGTTGCTATATCTTGTATATATGCATTGTGGTTTTGTGTTTTAGTCTCTTTGGATGCAGGTTTTAATAAGGGTTGCATTTCCTTAAGAAACCAAGTGTTTCCCTTACTATGTTTCACAATGAAACATACTCTCCTCTATTCTGCCATTTCAGGTCTAGCAGAAAGATCACATTCAAACTGACCTTTGTGGTTTGATTTCTCATCTAAAATTTTAGGTACATGAAATCTCATGTGTCTAGTTATGATTTGGAAATTTTGGTGATTTTAGGAGCACATTTGGTATTTTTAATGATGGTGCTTATTGTGTTATGCGGCAGTTGTCCAGCATCCTGTTTCTGGAGTTCATTGTGTCTTAGGCACTCCTGCAACTCAGGGTGTGTATTTAGCTGGGTTAACACCATTGTGTAGTACATGTACGCATCTACATGTAGTGTACATAAAATGAGACAAGATGTGAATATTTGAGTAATGTTTTGGCTATGTATGTGATGTGGTGCAAAGCTGTCTAAGTGTGAATGATAGGCTGCTTACTTGTAAATTCTGTTTTGGCCACATAAAGTTCCTAAATGCAAGAGCATGTAATTCCTATGTGCATTGGATATGTATGGGGTAGCCTTGGAGGGCTTACCCCTTGTGAATGAAGTGTTTGCACACTTATGAAATTTTGTATGGGCAAAATGGTCATAAAGTGACAAAAATTTTGACTTTGCACTCAAAGTTCTATATCTCTTTTTGTAGAATGAATTTTGGTTTGAAATTTTGGCCAGACCTAGAGCACATCTGGAGATTGAACTGGGATTTTGAATTTCTGATTTGGATCCATGTAGCAAAAAATATGATGTTGTAAATTTGGCAAAGTTACTGTTCATTTGGTCAGAATTTTGTAACCAACTTAAAAATCCATAACTTGGTCCATAGGTGGGATATTGGTGTAAAACTAAAATCATTGGTTTTTTTATGGATTCTACTTGATAATGAAGTAAAAAAAATAGGGGGTTACATGGCTAGATTAATATAGTTTTTTGGTAAGAGTTTCAGGTGCAATGGTTGCTCACTTACACTTAACAAGATTGCCTAATGTCTGGTAGCCAAGATTAAGACTTGTGCGAGTGTTTTCCTTCCTTGATGCCATGCTGTGCATAAAATGTGAATATATGTGTAATGTTTGGACCAATATGCATGCATTTACATAGTGACCAAGAGGGCCACTTCGGTATGCATACTAAGGGTATTGTTCTGACAACCTACAGAACATACCAACCCTGGGAGTCTTAAAAGCACAGTTTTGGCACCATAACTGGACTACCTCGGAGTGGGTAGCAGCGTCACCAAGGCACAAGTCCCTTAAGCTTGGGGCATCCTAAGAGTATCTCAATCTCTTAGTTATCATCCCTAGGCTATTCTAAGATGTTTCAAAGCCTTGGTCAGGTCAAAGACTTATTCCTAAGTTGATAATTGCATTATTTAAGTGGTAGGTATATGGTTAAGGTAGAGCTAAGTAGAGTGGCAAAGAGGTAAAAGTGCTCAACTTGTTAAGGGGGCATTAGAGGGATTAAGTTGGGTTTCAGAGTCTTCAATGGCCTAAGAGTTAGGTCTTAGACCTTTGGGAAAATAAGGAAGAAACCTAAGGGGATCCCAACCAATCTATGTGGTTTGCTAAATGAGCCATTAAGGAGCTCTAAGCTAAGCTCTAAGAGCTTCACAAGTACGACCACATAAAATGGCTACCTTGCACAATAAGTTAAGGGTAAGATGACCAAGTTTTAAGAAGAGGTGACAACTTACTTTAAGACCTGTAACTAGGACTTAAGGGAGGTAAAGAATTTAGGATACGAGGGCCAGTGTCTTAAGTACCTCCGCTGTTTGAGCTCATGACAAGAATATGATAGCTAAGGTGTAAGATGTCCAAAGGAATGTGTGTGACACATATCTTACATTCATGCATTGCATATTCTTATGTTATTGACTCGTGTTGACTGTTATGTTGGTTGTATGTTTGTTTGTGTGCCATATTTGCACGCTTGCTTGCTATCTTTTTTGTAGGTACCCCAAGGGACACTTGTAGGGTTTCCGGAGCTAAACCCTCCAAGATGCAAGTGAAATGAGATAGACCGGGTGTTCCAAGATTTTCACACCTAATTCGATTAAGATATTTCGACCAACTGTATAGTCGAATCACAAAACCTAAACAGTTGACATGTATAAGCTCTTTATGGTATCCATATGAGCTTCATGGGATCACCACACTTCCACCACGTCCCGATAGATGCATTTCTCTTGTGCTCAAAGTGCTAGCTTATGTCCTCCAAGGAATTTCAAGAGAAGAGTGTGATTGTCCTCTTTGGGAGGCTAAGGCAAAAAGCTACGAATTTCTCACTAAAAGTTGTACTTATAGTGAGACTGAACTTCTTTGCCTAATAAGTTTCAAAGCCTTAATCCAATTAGGCTTTAATTTTGAGCTTAATAATCACTTAACTTTTGGGCCCATTATTAATATGAAATTATTATGAAACCATAACCCAAATAATTAGCCCATGCACTCTAATAATCCAAATAACTCTATATGTGCGACCCAATAGGCTTTTACCATGTTGTCAATGATCATAAATCACATTTATGATCATAAGCAATGAGCGGTGTCTAGCAACAAATCATTGCCACACAGGTGACAAGATTGTCGGTGATTCGACTAAACCTTTATGATCATTACCCATACATGCCATTGTCCCTTTGTCCAAGATATCAAGACTAAGCATGAGACATGGAATGTGTCACTCTTGTATAGCCCAATCTTTGGTTTCTTGATTACTGAGTAGACTAACTTAAACTGATGACATTGATATCGTATATCAACTCATCCAAGCATGACCATGTATTTTCTAAGTCTTACTCTGTTAAATGGCCTAAGGATATCACCCCCGTTACATAGGAGGGACAAATCCTTTCTTGATCATACAAATCCCTCCGCATGATATGTGACATACCCAATGACCTCCTTTAAGTTCACTCAGTTACCAGCAACAAAGGGAAGTATCAAAGTATATGACTCACATGTAGGGGCACTTAATGATCTTAGGTCAAAGGACTAAACATACCATGATCAATATGAGAATCACTTATGACACTCAAATAATGATACCTGTAGCATTCTCATAGTGGGTTGGTCTAGTAACAAGTTCTTTACCCATATGTATACTACATATCTCATATTAGTCTCTACATATGCTAATCGTTATGTATTATTGTAACCCGCTCCATAATAATACTCGACCAGGGACATTTGAGAATATCATTATTTTAGGGTTAGAATTATGTTTATTATGTTATGCAGAAACAAAACAATAAACATAATTGCTGGATTAATGCCTTAATAAAATATCATGACTCAATGTGCACAAATACAATCATCTTATGATTGGCTTTTGGGCACAACACTAACAATCTCCTACTTGCACTAAAAGCCAATCATCCATGTATTTAATATCGGTGGACCTAGAATGGCTATCACGTTTCTGCTGTGTAAGGGGCTTTGTCAGTGGATCAGTAATGTTGCTATTTGTCGATGTCCTACATATCTTCACATCACCCCTCTCGATGATCTTCCTGATGAGATGATATCATTGGAGTATATGTTTGGATCACTGGTGAGATCAAGGTTCCTTAGCCTGTGCAATTGCTCCATTTTTGTCACAATAGAGCTCTATCAGGTCAGCAATGCTTGGAACCACTTCAAGTTTAGTGATGAACTTCTTAATCCAAACTGCCTGTTTCGCAGCATCAGAGATGGCAATGTACTAAGATTCCATTATGGAGTTGGTTACTGTCTCTTGCTTTGAACTCTTCTAGCTCACACCACCACCACCAATACAAAACATATAACTAGATTGTGATCTAAAATCATCCTTATCGGATTGGAAGCTAGCATCAGTGTTGTTAGTGTTGTGCCCAAAAGGCCAATCATGAGATGATTGTATTTTTGCACATTGAGTCATGATATTTTATTAAGGCATTAATCCAGCAATTATGTTTGTTGTTTTGTTTCTGCGTAACTTAAAAAACATAATTGTAACCCTAGAATAATGATATTCTTAAACGTCCCTGGTCTAGTATTATTGTGGAGCGGGTTGCAATAATACATAATGACTAGCATATGTGGAGACTAATATGAGATATGTAGTCTACATATGGGTACAAGTTTGAGAACTTGTGTACTGGACCGACCCACCATGAGAACACTACATGGATCGTTATATGAGTGTCATAAGTGATTCTCATAGTGATCATGGTATATGTAGTCCTTCGACCTAAGATCATCAAGGTTCCCTACATGTGAGTCACATACTTTGATACTTTCCTTTGTTGCTCATAACTAAGTGAACTTGAAGGAGGTCATTGGGTATGTCACATATCATGCGGAGGGATTTGTATGATCAAGATGGGATTTGTCCCTCTTATGTGACGGGAGTGATATCTTCGGGCCCCTTGATAGAGTGAGACTTAGAAAATGCATGGCCATGCTCCGATGAGTTGATATACGATATCAATGTCATCAGTTTAAGTTGGTCTACTCGGTAATTAAGAAACCAAAGATTGGGCTATACGAGAGTAACACATTCCATGTCTCGTGCTTAGTCTGGATATCTTGGACAAAGGGACAATGGCATATATCGGTGATGATCATAAAGGTTTAGTCGATTCACCGACAATCTTGTCACTTGGGTAGCAATGATGTGTTGCTAGACACTGCTCATTGCTTATGATCATAAATGTGATTTATGATCATTGCCAACATGGTAAGAACCTATTGGGTCATACACATAGAGCTATTTGGAACATTAGATTGCATGGGCTAATTATTTGGGTTATGGTTTCACTTTAATTTCGTATTAATAATGGGCCCAAGAGTTGAGCCATTAGTAAGCCCGAAATTAAATCCTAATTGGATTAGGGCTTTGAAACCCATTAGGCCTGGAAGTTGAGTCTCATTATAAATACAACTTTTAAGTGAGAAATTCGCAGGTCTCCTTGCCCTAGCCTCCCAAAAGGATAGCCGCACTCTTCTCTTGTAATTCCTTGGAGGACGTAAGCTAGCACTGCGAGGGCAAGAGAAACGCATCTGCCGGGATGTGGTGGAAGCATGGTGATCTCGAGAGGCTCGTGTGGATACCATAGAGCCTGAACACATCAACTGTTCAGGTTTTGTGATTCGACTTTACAGTTGAGTGAGAAATCTCAACCGAAAATTAGGTATGAAAATTTTCGAACACCCGGTTTACCCCGTTTCACTTGTATCCTGGAGGGTTTCGGTTAAATTCCGTTGTGTTGTTTGGCTCCCGAAACCCAACAAGTGTAACCTCTTATAATGAGCTCATCTTCACCTCCAAGGACCAAGAATGCATCCTTAGTCCTTTGTAAGTACTTAAAGATGTTCTTAACTGCTGTCCAGTGACTCTCACCGGGGTTTGATTGGTATCTACTCAGCACGCTCAAGGCATACGAGACATTGGGACAAGTACATATCATGGCATACATGATAGATCCAATTGCTGAGGTATATGGAATCTTGCTCATGCGTTCTCACTCCTTGGGTGTACTCGGATACTAAGATCTTGAAAGAGTTATGCCATGTGACATGGGCAAGAATCCTTTCTTGGAATGTTGCATGCTAAACCTCTTTAGCACCTTGTCAATGTATGTACTTTGACTTAGGCCAAGAAGCTTTCTAGATCTACCTCTATAGATCCTGATGCCTAACACATAGGCTGCTTCACCCAAGTCCTTCATAGAGAAACATTTTCCTAGCCAAATTTTTACAGGTTGTAGCTCAGAAATGTGATTCCTGATGAGTAGTATGTCATCTACATACAACACCAAGAAGACAATAGCACTCCCATTAACCTTCTTGTAGACACAAGGTTCATTTTCATTTTTGATAAAACCAAACTCTTTGATTGCTTCATCAAAATGAAGATTCCAACTTCAAGAAGCTTGCTTCAATCCATAAATAAACCTTTGCAACTTATGTCTTTATTGGCATTCTTAGGAGTGACAAAACCTTTAGGTTGTGTCATGTACACATCCTCAAGTAACTTTCCATTTAGGAATGTAGTTTTGACATCCATTTGCCATATCTTATAATCATAGTGTGCAGCAATAGCCAACAAAATTTGAATGGATTTAAGCATGGCAATTGGTGAAAGGGTTTCATCATAGTTAATACCATGAATTTGCTTGAAACCTTTTGCAACCAATCATCCCTTAAAGGTAATCACATTACCATCCATGTTAGTTTTCTTCTTGAAAACCCATTTGCACCCTATGGGTTTAACCCCTCCAGGTGGATCAACCAAAGTCCATAGTTAGTTTTCATACATGGATTCCATCTTGGATTTCATGGCTACTAGCCACTTCTCAGAGCCAGGCCCCGACATAACTTATTGGTAGGTTGTGGGCTTATCTTGATCCATTAGCATCACATTACTAGTGTCAGTCACGAGAAATCCATATCTCTCGGGCTCACGCCGATTCCTACTAGACCTATGTGGGACAGACTCTTGAACCACAACATCTTTTGGTGTCTGTTCAGGTTCCATTTCATGTCCTCTTCTTGTTCTTTAATTTTTTCAAGTTCTACTTTCCTCCCACTGGTTCCTTTAAAGATAAACTCTTTCTCTAGAAAGACATCAGTTCGAGCAACAAACATTTTTTGCTCAGAAGGATTGTAGAAATAGTAACCCTTTGTTTCTTTGGGATACCCAACAAAAAGGCATTTATGAGATTTGGGCCCTAGTTTGTCAAAGGATTGACATTTCACATAAACTTGATAGCCCTAAATCTTCATAAAAGATAAATTGGGATGCCTCCCACTCTATATCTCATATGGTGTCTTTTGAACTGATTTAGATGGAACTCGGTTTGGTGTAAAAGTAGCTATCTCTAGAGCATGTCTCTAAAAGGTGTTTGGAAGGTCAGGTAGACTCATCATAGAGCGAACCATATCTAATAGAGCTTGATTTCTTCTTTCAAATACACCATTCCATTGAGGTGTACCAGATGGAGTGAGTTGTGATACTATACCACACTCCTTTAGATATTCAAGGAATTCTCGATCCAAGTACTCTCCACCTCGATTTGATTGAAGTACTTTGATACTCTTCTTAAGTTGATTCTCTACTTTATTCTTGAATTCTTTGAACTTTTCAAAGGATTCTGACTTGTGTCTCATGAGATACACTAGCCATATCTACTGATGTCATTAGTGAAGGTAATGAAGTATTGGAAGCCTCCTCTAGCATGTGTAGACATAGGGCCACATACATCACTGTGTATGAGTCCTAGTAAGTCATTAGCCCTTTCACTTTGCCTTGTGAATGGGGCTTGGTCATCTTGCCCAACAAACATGACTCACATGTCTCATATGATTCAAAATAAAATGAGTCCAAGAGTCCATCCTTATGGAGCTTGGATATGCGGGTCTCGTTTATATGGCCCAAGTGACAGTGCCAGAGATAGGTTGGGTTCGAATCATTCAATCTGATCTTCTTGGTCTTCACATTATAGATTGGATCTTTGAGGTCTAAAACATACAACCCATTGCTAAGTTGAGCACTGCCATATAAGATTTCATTCAAATAAATAGAACAACATTTGTCCTTTTTTATAAATGAAAAACCTTTATTATAAATAAAAAACCTTTCTTGTCCAAACAAGAAATAAAAATAAACTTTCTACTAATAGTAAGCACAAAGTAGTTGTTGTCCAATTCTAAAACTAATCTACTAGGTAAAGTGAGAACATAAGTCCTTACGGCTAAGGCAGTAACCTTTGCTCCATTTCCAACACGTAGGTCCATTTCACCTCGGGCCAATCTTTTACTCCTACTTAGATCCTGCACATTTGCACAAATGTGAGATCCACATCCAGTATCCAATACCCAAGATGAGGAAGTAGAAAAGTTAGCCTCTATAACAAAAATACCTAAAGTGGAAGTATTACTTCCCTTCTCCTTAGCATGTTCTTCAAGATAGAGCTTGCAGTTGCGCTTCTAGTGTCCAGGTTGCTTACAATGGAAGCACTCCCCTTCCTTTGCCATACCAGCCTTTAGTTTCAGTGTAGCTGAAGAATAATTAGCATTGGACTTTCCTTTAGCTTTATCCTTCTTCTTGTTGGCTTTTCCTTTTCCCTTGCCCTTTTGAACCATCAAAATGGGCTTAACCTTAATAAGGTTTTGCTTAGCAGTTCTCAACAAGTTGACTAATTCAGGGAAGGACTTGTCAAGGTTATTCATGTTATAGTTCATGACGAATTGACTATAGCTTTCAGGCAATGATTGCAAGACTACATCAACAGCCAACTCTTTCTAAAGAGCAAATCCTAAACCCTCAAGATTTTCAATGTACCCAATCATCTTGAGCACATGAGGACCCACGGGACTTCCCTTAGACATTTTGCACTGAAATAATGCCTTAGAGGTTTCAAACCTCTCATGCCTAGCTTGCTCTTGGAAGAGCATTTTGAGATGTTTGATCATATCGAACGCCCCCATGTTTTCATGTTGTTTTTGAAGCTCAGATTCTATGGTAATAAGCATGAGGCAAGCAACATCCAAGGCATCATCAGAATGCCTCTTGTGAGCATCCCTTTCAACTCTTAGAGCAGTGGCAGCAGGCTCATTCGGAATGGGCTGCTTTAGGACATAAGCCTTTATCTCTTTCTTAAGGACTATCCTCAAGTTTTAGTACCATTTAAGAAAATTGGTCCTATTCAGTTTTTCCTTCTCAAGGATCGATCGCAATGAAAATGTCGATGTGTTTTGTACCATGGTTATTTACAACAGTAAATATGCAGTGTAAGAGTCATGTATTTTAATTCATTTAATAAGGACTTTTATTAAACGATACTCCCACTATTTTATTCAAAATAATAACCCTCGGCATTATTTTGGAACACTTTGGTGCTAAGATATTCTAGTGGTCCTAGATCCATATTTGACCACAACTTGAGTCAGCTTTGGCTTTTCTCTCAAGTTACAGTTATTTAGGTAGGCAACTCCTTGTCAATTGCATCTCATGCAACTCTTGGATAGTTGGGTGAACAATATTTGTCCAAGCTCATCTCATGAGCTTAAGCCCAACTCTATGGCTCTAAGTCCCTAATCCTATTAGGATGACTTAGCTAAGTCGAACCCAAAGTTAGCAATTTGGATATCACTATTATCCCATCTCACCTTACCAAGATGAACATAGGTGCTTTGCTTTGGCAAACCCACCCAATGTTGATCAAAGTCTTGATGAGTGCCAACATTTGGAAGGCATCACATTTAATGACTTAATATTTGTTTGAAGGATTTTTCCTTTCGATCTTACAAATTTGTTATCTCTGGTTGTCTTATACATGCATCACATACAAATATAAAAAATGCATCTCATGCTAACAAGAAAGTAAATATGGCATGGTTATAGCCTAAACTATGCGATATTCTCAAGCCAATGAGAATATCATAAAAGCCTAAGAAAAGAAAAGGGTCTTCACAAGCTTCTTTTCCTTCTTTCTTGGTTGCCCTTTTGTTGTCACCTCCTCGGACATACCACCTTGGACTATCCCATAATGTACCATTACATCAATAATAGAAACCTTGAGTTACATTCGAGGGGAGTAAGGTGAGTAGAGAATGTACAATGAGAGTGATAAGAAAAGGCACAACTTGCAGGCCGTATTTACATGTACAACCAATCAAGGGCTATAACCATGTACCATGCTTCAAACACCAATTAACATATCATGTTAAATCTCATTCAACAAAAATGCATGCCAATTAATGCATGTTGATTAACCAGTTTTTATTTATGTCGTGCTTCGCATATGGCAGTCTTGTTGGCCGGTCGTATACAAGTGAAATAGGGTAAACTGGGTGTTCAAAGATTTTCATACCTAATTCGGCTGAGATATTTCACCCAATTGTAGAGTTGAATCACAAAACTTAAATAGTTGACATGTTCAAGCTCTCTATGGTATCCACACGAGCTTCCTAGGATCACCATGCTTCCACCACGTCCCGGCAGATGCGTTTCTCTTGCGCTCACAGTGCTAGCTTGCATCCTCCAAGGAATCGCAAGAGAAGAGTGTGGCTATCCTCTTTGGGAGGCTAGGGCAAAAAGCTGCAAATTTCTCACTAAAAGTTATGATGACCGAAGTGTGGCCACACTAGTTACCTAAGGACTTCGGGAAAGAAGGGAGCCAGACACCTGAGGAATACCACCTTGGCAGAACGCCGGTACCTACCTCGGGAAATCAACGGACCGTTTCCCTCGCGAGGGCGACCGAACTAACCTCGGAAACAGGTGATGCCTTGAGGTACCAGCCTGACTCCGGGAAAGGCCCCCACTACGAAGACGGACTTCGACCTAGGGGACCTCAGAGGCGCGGCAGAAGTCATCCAGGAGTCTCTGACACTTCACCCGTACGCCCTGCACAGCGCCCTCACATGTACTCTGACAAAGTGACACACCCCTCGTCTTGTCATATCGGGGTATGATTGTTGCAGCTCATGGCTTGAGGAGCTTGCAGGCGGCCAAGGAATCCCACGCCCAGCAGTACAGGCATCATCCAACCATACACGTGCCACAATCTTAAAGGCTCGTTTCCTCCTTTAAATACGCCAGGCACATGGCCATAAAGGGGGCTTCGGCTGGAGAAAAGAGGGACATAGAGAGGCCGGAAAATAGAGGACACTTTCTCCTCTCCGCCTGAATACTCTCCCTCCGACCTGCAGAAAGACACGCCAGGTACACGTCTCTTGTACTTATTACGGTGTTTCCCTCTGAAAAAAGGCACTGACTTGGGCGTCGGAGGCTCCTCCCCGGAAAAAGATTCCGGGGACCTCCTAACCGCTATTTTCTGAGTGTTCTAGCCAGGCATCCCTGGAGGATCTTTGTTCCGGGCCCTTTACCATGCCGTAGGAACTTCCCGTCACCTCCTCGCCACGGGACCAAGGAGCTGCCGGCCATCACTTGAGGCGATCCACCCAGGACGCCAATTTTTCTCCAGGACCCCCTGCTGCCTTCATCACCGCACACAGTGGAGATGCCAGTCCCGCACAACCGGACCGCATCAAGTTGTATTTATAGTGAGACTCAACTTCTAGGCCTAATGGGTTTCAAAGTCTTAATCCAATTAGGCTTTAATTTTGGGCTTAAGGGCTTAATAATGGCTCAACTTTTGGGCCTATTATTAATATGAAATTGTTATGAAACCATAACCAAATAATTAGCCCATGCACTTTCATAATCCAAATGGCTCTATGTGTGTGACCTAATAGGCTCTTACCACGTTGGCAATGATCATAAATCACATTTATGATCATAAACAATGAGCGGTGTCTAGCAACACATCATTGCTACCCAAGTGACAAGATTGTTGGTGATTCGACTTAACCTTTATGATCATTACCCATATATGTCATTGTCCCTTTGTCTAAGATATCAAGACTAAGCACCAGACATGGAATGTGTCACTCTCGTATAGCCCCATCTTTGGTTTCTTAATTACCGAGTAGACTAACTTAAACTGATGACATTGATATCGTATATCAACTTATCTGAGCATGGCTATGCATTTTGTTAGTCTCACTATATCAAGAGGCTCGAGGATATCACTCCTATTACATAGGAGGGACAAATCCCTTCTTGATCATACAAATCCCTCCACATGATATATGACATACCCAATAACCTCCTTCAAGTTCACTCAGTTACGAGCAACAAAGGGAAGTATCAAAGTTTGTTACTCACTTGTAGGAAACCTTGATGATATTAGGTCAAATGACTACATAAACAATGATCATTGTGATAATCACTTATGACACTCATATAACGATCCATGTAGCATTCTTCTAGTGGGTCGGTCTAGTAACAAGTTCTCCAACTTGTACCCATATGTAGACTACATATCTCATATTAGTCTCCACATATGCTAATCTTTATGTATTATTGTAACCCGCTGCATAATAATACTAGACCAAGGACATTTGAGAATATTATTATTCTAGGGTTAGAATTATGTTTGTTATGTTGCGTAGAAACAAAAAAACAAACATAATTGCTGGATTAATGCCTGAATAAAATATCATGACTCAATGTGCAAAAATACAATCATCTCATGATTGGCTTTTGGGTACAACACTAACAACACTTGCCTAGTAGATTATTGTACTCACTCCCTTAAGTTTGTTGTGAAGGTTTTAACGCTGGGCCTAACAATTAAGTGGATAGTTATGGGCTAAGTTTACCCTTTTTGTAGATATTTATTCACTAGAATCCTTGAGGTTATATGTTTTCTTGTGAATTAAGCTTCGTACTAAATAAGTGTTATGCCTTCACAGTTTAGAGGCTAAGTGGTACAGAAGGATAAGAAAGGGCCTTGCACTTGGAGCTTGATAGCTCAAAGGTGAGGCTCAAGTAAAGGATCTTAGTTAAGGATTTTGTCTCGTATGTTTATAGTACCTTGTGTACTAAGATGTTGCCTCTATTAGGATACATTATGGTGTTAAACCATTGTGTTATTTTTGGGTGCATGGTAGTGATATAAAGTGTGCACAAACTTTTACTTGAAGTTGAAGTAACTAATATTTTATTATCTTGGCACGATTTAAGTACTTATTAAATGCAATGCTTGAGCGATGTTTTCTTAAATGGTTTCTTTAATTGTGTGCATCACTAGGACAAATGATGCATATCTTCTTTTAGGGTAGGCTAATAAACTAGTTGCACGTATATTGTTTTAATTTAGTTACAAGTAATGGTTAGCCAACAGTAACTAAGTGGGATCACAGTCCTAAAGGGCCTATAGGTTAAGCAATTTAGGGCACTAGGACCCTGCTCTGTGACAGCTACTAGTTCCAGGTCATGTGCTGGATATTTCTTCTCATGCGGCCTTAACTGTCTTGAACCATAAGCAATGGCTTGTTTATCTTGCATTAGTACACATCCTAATCCCACAATAGATCATCAGTATAAACCTTAAAAGGTTTGTTAGCAGTAGGCAGTATTAAAATAAGTGTTGAAGTGAGCTTATCTTTAAGCTCTTGGAAGCTTCTTTCACATTGCTCAGACCATTCAAAATTCTACCATTTTCTAGTTAGCCTTGTTAATGGAGCTGTCATTACAAAAAATTTTGGTACAAATCTTATATAATAGCCAACCAACCCCAAGAAAATTTTTATTTGTTTGACATTTTGAGGTTGTTGCTATTTCAAGATAGCTTCAATGTTTATTAGTTCTACAAACATTCCTTGTCCATTTATTACAGGCCTAAGTGTTCAATTTGGTTTATCTAGAAATGGCATTTACTCAACTTGCCATAGAATTGATGTTTCTTTAACAAGTTTAGCACCATTCTCAAGTGCTTTTCATGTTCTTTCTCATCCTTTGAATATAGTATGATATCATCGATAAAAATAACCACAAAGTGGTCTAAATAAGGTCTGAATATCCTCCACATCAAATACATGAAAAATGCTGGGGCAATGGTAAACCCAAAAGGCATTACTATATATTCAAAGTGACCATATTTTGTTCTAAAAGTAGTCTTAGGAATGTCTCCTTCCTTGACTCTTAATTGGAAGTATCCAGATCAAGATAAATCTTTGAAAAGACTATAGCTCCCTTAAGTTGGTCAAATAGGTCCTAAATTCTAGGCAAAGGATACTTATTCTTTATCGTCATAGCAATATCGTCGTGCATAACCCAAGTGTCCCATCTTTCTTTTTCACAAACAATATTGGTGCTTCCCAAAGAGACATACTAGGCTTGATGAATCCCTTTTCAAGGAGTTCATTTAATTATTTCTTCAGTTCATTCATTTCAGGAACAGCCATCCCGTAGGGTGTAACAGATATAGGAGTAGCACCCAAAGCCAACTTGATCTCAAATTCTATCTCCCTTAGGGGTGGTAACCCTGGTAACTTAGATGGAAACACTTCTGGAAATTCTCTCACAATAGGAATTTTATCTAGTTGATCTTTGGTGTCCTTTTCATTTAAGCCCATGGATTCGTCTTTAGACAATACCAACATACAATCCATTACCTTTATTAGTCAAACACCACATTTTGTTGAATCTTTTAAAGAGGGCTCTATTGGTCCAGGTAATATTAACCTTTTACCTTGGTAATCTATAACAACATTATTTTCAGCTAGCCAGTTCATGCCTAATATCATCTCAAATTTAGTGGCTTTCAAAATGATCAAATTAGCCTTTAGTTCTTGCTCATTTAGCCTAATCACACAGCCTTTGACTATGTGATGTAAAAACATCATTTCATTCCTAGCTATCTTGATCATGTACATTTGAGGTAAAGTGGTAACCTCTAGATTTAGTTATCACACTAAGTTAGCTGAAATAAAGGATATTGATGCACCAGTATCATAAAGCACATAAATGAGTTTGCCATGAAGAAAAAGGTTACCTTTTAGTACTTCTTTCTTCAGCTTGTTTTGGCTTATGGCTTTTTCTCCAATGCTAGGTTCTATTTTCCTTTTTGATCCCTCAAGGCACCTTGACTGGTATAGGCTAACTTAGTCCTCCCTTTGCTAGCTTAGGTGGCGCAAGTGCCACTATTCCTTCTCCTTTGCCAAGTTGGCTCTTTTGCCAAAGAGCTCCAAATCTGCCTAACACTCTCTTTTCTTTTTTTTTTTCATTAGGCAATATCTGACCCAATGTTCTTGAGAACCATATATCAAGCATATTTCTGTAAGGCTATAACGATGTATAAAGCCATGATACTTCCCACAGGTTTGGCATTGAGGTCCAAACCTCTGAGGCTCATTTGATTTCTTTAGCTGTCTTCCATATTCAGCTTCTCTTACCCTTTTTCTTAGCTATCTTCTTGCCATTCTTGTGTTCCATAGGAGCTCCCATAATGTTCCCTACTGTAGGGTGATGAAACTCTTCCTCCAATGTCAGAGCTCTTTGAACAGGCTCATAATAGTTATTAATACCAATGGTTCTGAGTATTTGTCTTAATTCAAGCCGTAGCCATCTTATGAACCATTTTATGCTCAACTCCTCCAGTCCATTATATTGAGGAGCATATCTGAGAAGACTACTAAACTTATGCTCATATTCTCTTACATACATATTTCCTTGCTCTAATAGATGAAACTCCACTTGCTTTTGATCCTTAAGAGCTTTACTGACATATTGCTATTGAAACACTTGAAGAAAATTTTCCCACTTTATGGGTTCTTTCCTATTTGTGGACATCCTCTTATTTCTACTCATATGAGGCCTTTGCACTACTCTCCATCAAAGTTCTACACTACCTTCTAACTTGAAAGTAGCTAAAAGTACCTTTTAGGTGGATGTAACTTCCATTCTTGCAAATACTTTCTCTATTTTATAAATCTAGAATTTAACTTTATATAGGTCACCATTGCCCTTAAATACTGGGTTTTTGAGTGCTAGAAAGCCTTCTAACTAGCCTTCCCTTAGGCTTTCCCCTTTTGGTCTTTCTTTCCCTTTTTCAGGAGTCCTTGCCTTTTGTTTAGAAATTAGCTTCTTAGAGCTTTTAGAACCTGGTTCCATTCTTCTAGCATTAGTGCCTAATTGTTTTCTTTCCTTTTCCTCATTACTTCTTCTGATTTCTGATCTTAGCCTTATACCTATAGGATTTTTTTTCTTTCATCATCTCGTTCTTCATCTGCTTTATATCTGCTAGCCTGCTATTCTCTTATTGGCTCCTTACCTAGCATTCTTTCCATTCTTCCTTCTTATTGTTCCTCATCAGCTATAACACCTCTAGGTGCCTAGGCCTAAATGTTAGGCCTATCCCTTATTACTTGGCTTGGCCAATAATATAGAGAAAACACCAATTAAAAATGAGGGACTTGATTGAAAATGAGAATAAGAGTGTAAGTGCAAACCTAAGAAAGTTTGGGTTTTAGGTGTACATGGAAAACTAGGCTATGATGTTTTTGGCAGGAAATAAAGTTGGAGGACTACAATGCATACTTGAACTAGTGATGCAATTGAAACTATGAAACTTAAACTAGTAATTTTGGCATAAAGCGTTCCAAAAGGCTTTGCATGTTCTTGGTGTTCATGAGCAATTGCTACCGAAATTGATGCCAAATTGAGGTGAAAGTGAATCTTGAACACGAAACCAAGCTTGGAGTCTTCAATTTCGGAGGTAGGCTACCTTAAACTCCAAATTGAAAGGTCAAAGGTGAAGAATAAGGTTCGGCTGAGAGATACTTAAGTTCCATTTGAGGTAAGGTTCATGATTCACTTGAAATTCTTGGTAAATGTCCATGATCAAGTGATTAGAATGGCTAAGTGATGGCCTTGTTATGCTAGACAACCTTGGTTTGGAAGCTTAGAGACACACTTAACCGAGAACTCAAGCTTGTGTTTGAGAAGGTAGGATTCACATTTTACTTGCTTGCTTGGTAATTACTCCATGAACAAGTAAATAAAGTAACTAAGTGATGGTTGAAATTTTCTATGTGATCTTAGTCGCTTGAAGGGCATATTGAGAAGCTTTCGGGCTTGTGTTATTTGACTAGCTAGTCAAGGTAAAGGCATGTGTTAGAATTCTTAGTGAGGGATGCCAACTTGCTAGTGAATTCGGAGCTTTAGTGGAATGGGAGTGATGTTGTGAAGATGGAAGTGTAAAAAGTGCACATGGACACATGCTAGTGAATATGGCCGAATGTATCTTGTGGTGTGTGTGTGCGTTTTGTGTGCTTGATTGTTTGTTTGTGTGTGCTAACAAATTGTAGATAGCTTAGTTATGCTCATTATGTCTCGGTTATTACATGTGTATTTTGTGTTTTCCATGTTTTCTTGCAGGACAAGTAAGCTATGGAGGTTAAGTCTTGGACTTAACTAAATAGACCAAATATGGTCGGTTGTGAATCCTACTGAGTAATTGTTACTCATTGCCCATATATTTCTTGTTTCAGGAAAGGATATACAGCTTTAGTAGTTTGCTCGAGTTGCTTGTTTGTGTGCTAGGTAGTACCCTTATCGCTCAAGGTATGTGCCAACTCAATCTTGGATTGATTACTTGCATTACAAGTCTTATGGGTTAAGGCCGAAACTTATATTCTAAGTTTTGCAGGCTTGTGTAGTTGTGGGACATGTCTAGGTGCAGGATGGATGTGTGGACTATGGCTCTGATTGTAGTGTTCACTTTCATGACCATGAATATGGTCATTGGACTAGTGCTTCAATGTGTGCTGTTGTATTGCGCACTTAGGTATCTTCTTGGGGATTAAGGGAAGTTAGCTTGTAAAACTTAACCTTGGCTATATTTTGGACTTGTATCTTCCTTGGAATACTTCCAAGCTAGTGATGCTTGTGTTGGGTTTTGGGAGCCAAACAGTGCAGCAGAATTTAACCAAAACCCTCCAGGATCCAAGTGAAACGGGGTAAACCGGGTGTTCAAAAATTTTCATACTTAATTTTCGGTTGAGATCTCTCACTCAACTGTATAGTCGAATCACAAAACTTGAACATTTGATGTGTTCAAGCTCTCTATGGTATCCACACGAGCCTCTCGGGATCACCATGCTTCCACCATGTCCCAGCAGATGCGTTTCCCTTGCAATCGCAGTGCTAGCTTGTATCCTTCAAGGAATTGCAATAGAAGAGTGTGGCTGTCCTTTTTGGAGGCTAGGGCAGGGAGACCTGCGAATTTCTCACTTAAAAGTTGTACTTATAGTGAGACTCAACTTCTAGGCCTAATGGGTTTCAAAACCCTAATCCAATTAGGATTTAATTTCGGGCTTAATAATGGCTCAACTCCTTGGCCCATTATTAATACAAAATTAAAGTGAAACCATAACCCAAATAATTAGCCCATGCACTCTAATGATCCAAATACCTGTATGTGTGTGACCTAATAGGCTCTTGCCATGTTGGCAATGATCATAAATTACATTTATGATCATAAGCAATGAGCGGTGTCTAGCAACACATCATTGCTACCCAAGTGATAAGATTGTCGGTGAATCGACTAAACCTTTATGATCATCACCGATATATGCCATTGTCTCTTTGTCCAAGATATCAAGACTAAGCACGAGACATGGAATGTGTCACTCTCATATAGCCCAATCTTTGGTTTCTTGATTACCGAGTAGACCAACTTAAACTGATGACATTGATATCCTATATCAACTCATCGGAGCATGGCCATGCATTTTCTAAGTCTCACTCTATCAAGGGGCCCGAAGATATCACTCCCGTTACATAGGAGGGACAAATCCCATCTTGATCATACAAATCCCTCCGCATGATATGTGACATACCCAATGACCTCCTTCAAGTTCACTCAGTTACGAGCAACAAAGGAAAGTATCAAAGTATGTGACTCACATGTAGGGAACCTTGATGATCTTAGGTCGAAGGACTACATATACCATGATCACTATGAGAATCACTTATGACACTCATATAACGATCCATGTAGTGTTCTCTTGGTGGGTCGGTCCAGTACACAAGTTCTCCAACTTGTACCCATATGTAGACTACATATCTCATATTAGTCTCCACATATGGTAGTCGTTATGTATTATTGCAACCCGCTCCACAATAATACTAGACTAGGGACGTTTAAGAATATCGTTATTCTAGGGTTACAATTATGTTTATTACGTTACGCAGAAACAAAACAACAAACAAAATTGCTGGATTAATGCCTAAATAAAATATCATGACTCAATGTGCAAAAATACAATCATCTCATGATTGGCTTTTTGGGCACAACACTAACAGCTTGTACATAGGCTATTTTGTGTATATATGTAGCCTTGATTGTACATGGTTTTGTATGTACATATGTTGGATGCTTATGTGCCAAGTTATGTTAAGTTTATGAGCTCATGGATATGTTTCATGTAAGAAACCTCTTGAGTTACCTTGTTGGCCGAATATACATATGCATGGTAACCTTGATTTTCAAAACTACAAAGATGTGGGCTCCTTGGTTGTCATTCATGAAAGTAGCACACTTGATGAGCACACATCCTAGACACTTAACAGATTAAGTGTATGCCTTGCTTGTATTGCAAGTTACAGATTTACAGTCTTGCCTTGTATTGCAAGTTAGTGGTTGGGCCCTACTTAAGCTGCAGATAATTGTTCTAAGTAACTCATAAGCCTCCTGGGGCACCTCCTAGCTCTCAACTTAAGAAAATAAGACTTAAAACTATCTAACTAGCAATAGCCAAAATGAAAAGGTAGTTAATAACACCTGAACATAAGAGTATCTGAATAACTCTTGGATAGAATGGTGAGTGGCACTGAGAGTGCACAGGCTGGGGTCTGTGTGGGATGTGACACTAAACCCTAGTAAGGGCCTACTTACCAACCACAAGTTGTGCAATAGTTTTTTGCATCATTCCCATCATGTGTTCCATTCTCTATTGGCCTTGCATAGTAGATTCAGGTTCTCTGGCCCTACTAGGTGGTGTAGTTCTACTTTTAGCTACTTCTTCATTTTCAGGCTATTGATCATTCATTTGATCAGCGTTAATGTTCAATTGATTCTCCCTTTCCCTTTTTGTACTTCTGATCATCATTCCTACAAAACATAACACAAACCCATATTTGTCATAGTGGGAATTAGCCTAATAGACCATTTAGCTCCTATACAACCATAGCTCTGATACCATCTCTGTTAAAGCCCATTTCAACCCTTTATTGTATCTATATGATTAATCAAGATTTTAGTTTCCTAGGGTGCATTAGAGCATGGCAACTAGGATGCTTACTTTAAATTTAAGTTGCTAACACGATAATACTTAGGTAAAAGTTGTTAATTAATCCATTAAATGAGGATTTATTAAATTTAAAGTTTAACATGTTAAACTTGTGAATGCATTTAGGTAGGCTTACCCTTATGTCCACCGAGTATGTAAAATGGTGCATGTTAGTGTACCTTCATAGGTGTGTGTGCTTCTACTTGAAGAGCTTACCTTTGGACACCAGGGATGTGATCAAGGTACATGCAAAGGTTGGGTGCTAGGGTGCCTTAGGGGCCTACTATGTGTGCATTAGCGGGCATGTGTGTACTTGTGTCTGTGTGTGCACTAGTATGCCTAGGAGGGCTTACCTTAGCTCCTACGTGGGTGCTCACTAAGTTTCATTAAACATGCATTCTAGATCATACTTTATGTCATTTTAGTACAAAACATAACTACCATGCATGCACCACTTTTGCACACTTCACTTAGTGCCCTAGGAGGCCTAATTACAAACCACTACGCACTAGTAAGGCACATACCAACTCTAAGTGCCTAGGGTTGCACTATATACACACATTTACAAGTTCAAAATTTGGCACTTTAGTGATTACATGGCCAACATACAAGTACCAAAAGTTTGAGCTATCTTAGATGATGTGCATTTTGAATAGTTTGAACAACACAATTTCTATGCAAACATTAACATGAACCTCCATACTTAGTTGGCACTTAGGCAAAACCTTTCACATAAACCTTCTAGTCTTTATAAACACTAAAATAGAACTAAATGCAACCAAACCCACGGCAGCCATTAAAACCTATAATTCATAAAACATTAGTTCATAACATGAACTTTTCAAGCCTTTCTTCTTTAAACCAATATAACCTAGGCATATCCCTCTACTCATATAGCTTTAATGAGGTTTCTTTGCACCTATTACTTCACTTGTTTTCTTGAAATGGGCAGAAACAGGGCATGAGTACACTTGTACTCAATAAGGGTTCAATATAGCACCTAGTGCCTACAATGTTCAAAATATTGCCATATACATAAACATGTAATTTCTCCATCAAATACCTATAACCAAAGACAAAAAAGACACAAAAGAAACATAGAATAATAGAATACAAGATATCTATTCGCATAATAAAGGGGTTAGCACACGCACCCAACAAAGAAGCTTGCAAAAAACACACACCACATAAATGGTTTTCCATTTAGAACTTAGCAAGCATTTTTCACTTAGTTTAGCATGTGATCACTTTCAATTATAGTTAGATTGACATAGAGCTCTAGGTTAATCAACAAGTTCAGCCAAGCCTGGTCACAACCCTAATGCTTGCCAATATGTAGGCTAGCTAGCTTACCATAGTGCCTTAGCACACATATGCCATTTTCTTCGCTAGTAGGATCATTTAACCTTAGCCATCACCTATGGCAGCTTTCTCCCATTGAAATACCAGGTGAAGAAGCCTAAATTGAACCCTTACCTAGCTTGAATTTGGTAGCTAAATGGCAAGAAATCTTCAATGTACTCAACATGCCGCCATAGGCCAACCTTGGTGCCACCATGCTCATTTGGCTTCCTTTGTTCTTTAAACTTCTTTCCTCATTTTTCAGGTCCTCTTGCCCAATTTATTTAAGGTTGGTAGCTATTGTAAATGAATAGGAAGCTACATTTAGTTGGAATAAATGTCCAATCGATAGAGGATGAGGCTGGTTATGCTTGTCGACTAAGGCTTTTGACCATTTCTTGGTCTTAGCGTCCCATAAAGCATTTAGGTAATTTAGATTATATGATTAACATGTCCAAATCACTTGGTGAGGCAATTTTAGCACCCATTTCATCCTTTGATTTGGCCATTTAAGGCATCAACCTTTCATATGCACCTATAGACCCCTTAGGTGCACCTGAGAGCCCCCTAGTGCACCTTATGGTGCCCATCACTTTTCTTATGTGCTCTTCACCTCTTTTAGGCTTGCATTGGAATCCTTATCTTTTTGTTTAACATTAAACATCAATCCTACCCAATTTCCATTAAGGCACTTGGCTTTATAGCCTTCATATTCATATGGGTGCATAGAAAGGTGTGCCCGAGAGCCACCTTGTGCCCCTCCCTTGGTGCCCCTTAGTGCCCTTAGATTTCTTGGCCATAATCTTCTCATTTTGAATCCTTATTTCAAAACCTATATTGGCACTTAGTTTTGGCCATTTTTTGTTCACAAAGATGGCACTTTTCTTTATGTTCCCCTTTTATGTGCACTTAAAGCACCCTTGGGCACATTATTGGGCACATGATCTTATATGCCTCTTGTATTCACATCTATGACTTGTATCACTTATATATACAACTTAAGTACATTTTATGCACATTTTGATCATAGCCCATGGCCTATACAAGTCACAGGCATGAAAAGTGACTGATGTGACTTTCTTTTCCATTGTCACAGATTTCTTGGTGTTGATAGCATTGTTTCATGCTTCCATAATCTTCACTTGAGTTTCTTCAAATCTTGCTTGATGCATGAGATGAGAAGCAAAGAATGTCTGAGGATCTTCACTTGCCACACAAATGCACATAACCAATGGATCTACAAATCCATAGACCACTAGGGGGGACGGAATGTGATGGCCAAAGGCCTAAAGCCATAGAGTTTCCTTAGAAGTCCCAACCTTGGCAATCAGAGGGTTTGATCATAGTACTTTAGAAATACAAAGGCACATCGGGCATTATTGAGTAAAGAAATACCGATAAGCCATTGGAGCTGCTTGACCGAGGGACACGTTCAATGCCTCAGCATCTGTTGGCCAAGATACCTCCTAAATACTAACAAAAAATGTTAAAGAAGTACAACCCAATGCCTACGAAGTGCTCACTTAGACTTGTGTTAGAATAGTTGGCTATAGAGGTTGTTGGGGAAAATAAACCCTTGACTTTAGATCTCACTAGACACGCAGATGGTGGATTTGAGGTATAACTAGTAAACCTTAGCCCTCAAAAGTCGGTATAAAATGAGGCATCTCCAAGTACACACACCACACAACTTTGTTGAGCTTTTTTCATACTACTAGCTATATTACTTGTGTACATGGGTGTCAAAGAGTCCCCCCTAGAAAACATCCAGGGACTCCTTTCCTTTTTCTTTTTTGGTGCATTTAGGGCTATAGCTGATCAGAGTGCATACATCTGAAGCCTTGGATGCAAAACTCAGGTGATCAAGAGCACTAGGGACACCAAATGGCACTATTTGTGAGAACCTAAGCACACACCACCTTGGTGACTGCTCAGGCATCCAAAAGTAAGTTTTGGCAAGATCTGCCACCAAACAAAACTCCACCCCCACTGGAAGATCAAGCAGGTGACCAAACCATCCTGCTTGAGGGTGATTGCCTGGTGACGCTGACGATGGGGTTCCTATGTGAATTCTAGCGTACAATAGTCACTGAAATAGCTCAACATCTTGGACAACATACAACCCGGAGGCCTTCTAGGAAAGAACATACACCACAAAAATTTGGAAGCCTGGTTGTTACCACCTCACAAAAATGGGAGAATTACAAGTGTGGCATAATGGTCCAAAAGCCATTACATTGTGTAATTCTCATCATAGTGATTGAAGTGTGATGGGTAAAAGGTATAATGAACAACTCCTTAAAAGTGTTCCAAGTTGGTAACTTGTCCCCCAAGAAAAGCCTTAAGGATTGCTTGTTTGTCAAGCAACCTATGGACTTTTTGTAAGGTTTTAGAAATTTGGGTACTTAATTGTAAAACTCTTAAGAAAGAGCTTTGGAGAGTTATGGGAAGGATATGAATGGTATAAAAGTGCTATTGGAGGACCAAATTGCTCATGAAAGACAAGTTTGAACAAAGAAAACACAAAAAGGCATAAAGGACCTAAGTGTTCTAATGTAGGCCTTAGGATATGTATGTGTTTGACTTAAGTAAAATGGAGCAATTTGGAGTTTTCCTACCTAGGACGGGGTAGCTATGGCTTGGAAATTGGTCAAAATAGTTGTGCACATGTGTACCAATAAGTTGAAGACAAAGAAACCATAAATATGGGCAAAGAAAATGACATAAAGCATGATTAAGGCTAATAAGGGTGTTTTGTGCCCTAAAGCTAATTTAAGAGGCCTAACTTAAATTTTCTTCCCCCATATTCAACCCATATAGCCACCACCCTCCTCCACACTTCTTCCATAGCTCATTTATACCCACCATACCTCTAACATTGAAATTGAAGTCAAAGAAGCACACTTGGAAGCTATGTGGTGCTAGGACTTGAGTGCATCTAGGATCAAGGTCCAATTTCAGCATACCCATCAAGGTAAGGGTTCTCTTACTCTCATGGATTGTTTTCTATAATTTCAAGCAACTATGGAGCTCGGGCTAAGTTTGTAAGAGAGCTATGATCTTGATGAACCAAACTCAGTGAGGGGAGGGCACTAATTGAAGGTTTTGTGACCTAGTGTGAGGTGCAAAATGATGGAAGTGAAATGAGGATTTCTAGAGCCCAAAGTTAGTACTAACTAGTGTTAAAATCCTCCTAAGACCAAGCATTAGCTTAAGGATGGCTGCCATAGTGATTTATTTATGTTTATTGCTTGTTTTATGGACAAACCGGTGGTATATGTTGCTACCACATTTCATGTGTTTGTTGGTTGTGAATGGTTGCTGCATTTGGTTGCTATATTTTGTATATATGCATTGTGGTTTTGTGTTTTAGTGTCTTTGGATACAGGTTTTGATGATGGTCACGTTGCCTATTGAATCCAAGTGCAACCCTTACTAGGTTTCTCAATGAAACTTACTCCCATTAATTTTGTCATTTCAGGGCGAGCAAACTAATCTTTGTTGTTTGAGTTTTTCTATGAATTTTAAGGTACTTAAACTTCCATATGTCTAGTTATGACCTAGAATGTTTGGTGATTTTAGGAGCACATTTAGTATTTTTAATAGTGGTGCTTATTGTGTTATATAGTAGCTATCCAGTATCCTGTTCTGGAGTCCATTGTGTCTCAGGCACTCCTGTAACTTAGGGTGCATGTTTAGCTAAGTTAAGACCATTATGTAGTGCATGCATGCATGTGCATGTAGTGTATGTAAAATGAGACAAGTATGTGAGCTTTTGAGTAATGGTTTGGCTATGTATTTGATGTTGTGCAAAGCTGCCTAAGTGTGAATGATAGGTTGCTTACTTGTAAATTTTTTTTTGGCCACATAAAGTTGCTAGATGTAAGAGAATGTATTTTCCATGTGTATTAGACATGTATGGGATATCCTTAGAGGGATTACCCCTTGCGAATGAAGTGTTTGCACACTTATGAAATTTTGTATGGGCAAAATGGTCATAAAGTAACCAAAATTTTGACTCTGCACTCAAAATGCTGTATCTCCCTGTGAAGAGTGAATCTTGGTATGGAATTTTGACCACACCTAGAGGTCATTTATAGGTTTAATTGGTTTGGAATTTCTAGATTTAGAACCTCATAGCCAAAGTTATGACATTGCAAAGTTGGCTAAGTTACTGTTCATTTGGTCAGAATTTTGTAAGCAACTTAAAAAATCCATAACTTGGTCCATAGGAGGGCTATTGATGTAAAACAAAATTTCTTGGTTTGCTCTAAGTCTCTAGTTGATAATGGAGAAAATAAAATAGGGGTACATGGCTAGAATGATACAGTTTATTAGTTGAAGTTACAAGTGCAGTGGCTGGTCACTAGAACTTAAGATTACCTAATGTGTTGTAGCCAAAAGTAAGACTTGTCCTAGTGTTTTCCTTCTTTGCTGGCATGGTGTGCATGAAATGTGAATATGTGTGTGATGGTTAGACCAACATGCATGTGTGCCTAAGAGGGCCACTTAGGTAACCACACTAAGGGTAGTGTTCTAATGGCCTATAGAACATTACCAATCATGGGAGTCTAAATGCACAATTTTGGGACTATAATTGGACTACACCAGAGTGGATAACACCAGTAAAAAGTTCTCTTTTAGCATCAAAATGCAGCATATGGGATGAGTCTCGTGTTGAAAGTCTACCACTCCATAGCTCGAAATGTGACATTAAGGAGAAAGGTCCAGCCTTTTTGTAGTGAAGCTCTACCCACTAGAGGTCCCCCTTTCCTTGTTGACAGGAAAGTGACATGTCAGACCTTATTTTGAGAAAATTATAGGAAAGGATGGATTAGATGGAGGAGCAGATAACATGAAAGCTAGTATAGGTGCATTTGTGCAAAACCCTTGTCGGTGATGAGGCTCTTTTTGTGCTGGTCATCAGAAATGCTCCAAGCCCGTCGGACTTTAGAGAACCTTGGATGTATTCATATGATAGAAGAGGTGACCCTCAGGCACATCTAACCAAGTATCGAAAGAACATGGTACTGAGTGAAGCTGATGACGTGACCTTGTTCAAATGTTTCTTGGTAAGACTCTCTGGCCCAGCTGCAACCTAGTATAATACCTTATCTCCTTGTTCTATTGCTTCTTTTCATGAGTTGTCTATGGAATTTACTCATCAATTCATTAGTAGTCATCCTTTGGTGAAAAAGCTGCCTAGCTATTTAATGTAGTCCAAAGGGTAAATGAATTTCTCTAAGACTGTTAATAGGTTCAACCAGGAGGCTCTAAAAGTCATCGACTTTTTGCCCAAAGTCTAAATCCTAGGGTTAGGCCTGTGACTTGTATGGGCCATGGGCTATGCTTATAATGTACAAAAAATACACATGAATTGTGTATATTCATGCTAGAAATCATGGACATGAAGAAAGGAATTAAGAAGAGAACAAGCACTCATGGGGGGTCCTAAGGAACCCAAGGTGCACTCTAATGGAACATATAGGAAAATGTTAAACTTGTGAGCTAAGAAGGCCTCAAATCATGAGCCGAGGTAGGCTTAGAAGTGAGAACTAAAAAGTTGAGGGAAAACTGCCTAAGAATTTTAGGGCCTCAAGGGAGCACCAAGAAGGGCGCATGGTAGCTCTGTGGCACACTCTTGTGTGCACTCCCAACATTGTGAAGGCACTAAAGCCTAGTTATTGAGGAAGGATTGTATAAGATTGATGCTTAGCATTAAAATGAAAATGAGGGCTACAATACAGGCCAAGAAAAGGAGAAAAACACGTGGAACCCATGGGAAGAACTTTAGAGTACACTAAAGAGCTCTAGAATGCACTTAAAATGCACTTATGCTTAAAAGGAAGTTTGAGGGCCTTATTGGCTGAACTAATGGACAAAGTGGGTGCTTGAAACATACCATAGAAGGATTTAAGTAGGTCAATAAGATGTACAAAATGACTTAGGCAACTTGGAGGTAGTTAGACCAAAAAGTGGTTAAATTTTCCTTGGCCGCTAAGGTCATTTCTGCCGAATTACTCAACCGCTTGACTACCTGAATGAATATAGCTTCTTAGCTATTTATTGGGTCATTCATGACCTCCAAATTCTAGTCAAAACTTTGGTAAAACCACTGAAAAGGAACCTTGATGCAAAGGAAGCAAAATGAGCAAAACTGAGACATGGTGGCTAATGGCTAGTCTATGGTGGCATGTGTGGCATTTGATGTATGTTCAAGCTTTCTTGCTACCATTTTAGACTTAGGTAAGGCTTTATATGAGGCTTCCTTTCCAAGATTTTGAAGGCAAAAAACTACCCTAGGGGATGGCTATGGCCAAAGGAACCTAGAGGCTATGTTAATAGGCTATGTGTGCATTAAGAACTATGGTGAACTAGCTAGTTTCCTTTCAGCAAGCATTAGGGTTTTTGAAAAGTATTGCCAAAATTACTCAATTACCTAGAGCACTATGTTAAATTGAACCTAGCTAAAGTGATCACTTGCAAAATTGGAAGAAAGTGCATGCTTGCTATGTTAAGTGAAACCGAGTGCATGCTCTGTGTGTTTGCATGCTTCTCTAATTGTTTATGTGTGTTGACGTTTAAATTTTGCATATATGTTTTTTTTATTATCTTATGCTTTATTGCACTTTTTTCTTTTTTGTCTTTGGATGCAGGTTATAAGGAGCATATGGAGGTTTACATATATAACATTGTTGAGAACATTGTAAAGGCACTAGGTGTCGGATTGAATCCTTATTGAGTACTTGTGTACTCATGCCCTCTTTTGCCCATTTTAGGTAAGGAAGTAGAAGAGTAAGGGCTAAAAAACCTTTTGGAAAGGTTTATGTACAAAGAGGTATGATTCAGATAAATGGCTTATGAAAAAAAGCTTGGAAACTTCATAATAATGAATTAATGGTTGTGTTGTGTATTGTTTTGTAGGCCTTAATGGCTGTAGTGGGACTTGTTGTATTTGGATCCATCTTAGCATGGCCTAAGACTAGAAGAATAATAAGCTAACTATGGCCTAAGTGTCAGGTGAAAGTAAAGGTCAAAATGACTGTGGGCATAGAAACAATTTGAACTATGCTATGTATGATGCATGACATCTAGTCAACCAACTTTAGGTTGTATGTAATTTTGGGCCATGTAGTCCCTATTCGCCAAATTTCAGTTTTTAAATGTCTAAAATTAGTTAATAACAAGGGGGCTTAAAGTAGAACATGGTTGGGGCCTTATATGTACATATTGGGCTTAGGAAAGCCTTAAGGCACTAAATGTGATAAGCTAGGAAAAATGCATGCATGGTTTGTAACTAACTAATCTACGCTATATGTATACATAAATGTGTGTATATAGGGTTTTGGGAGCCAAACATGCACAGCAGAAAGTAACTGAAACCCTTTAGGATCCAAGTGAAATGAAGTAAAATAGGTGTTCAAAATTTTTATCTAGTTGGCTAAGATCTTTCACCAAGTGTTGAGCTGAATCACAAAAACTTGAATAATTGACATGTTCAAACTCTCTATGATATCCACACGAATCTCTCAAATCATCACACCTTCACCATGCCCTAACAAATGTGGTTCTTTTGTGCCCGCAGTGCTAGCTTGCCTTGTTACCGACTTTGGGGTAGTCGAGTTATGGTGCCAAATTGTGCATTTAAAATCCCAGGATTAGTACGTCTTGTAGGCCATCAGAACAATACACTTAATGTGCATACCCAAGTGGCACTCTTGGGCACTATGTGAATACATGCATATTGGTCCAACCATTGCACACAAATTCTCATTTTATGCACATCATGGCAACAAGGAAGAAAAACACTAGCACAAGTCTTAATCTCGGCTATCATATATTAGGCAATCTTGTTAGTTCATGTTTCCAGCCACTACACCAAAACTTCTATCAAAAACTGTATTAATCTAGCTTGGTATCCCATATTTTATTTTCTCCATTATCAAGTAGAAATATAGACCAAACCAAGGAATGTTTTTTTACATCAATAGCCCACCTATGGACCGAGTTATGGATTTTTGTAGTTGGTTACAAAATTTTGACCAAATGAACAGTAAATTAGCCAAATTTGCAATGTCATAACTTTGGTACAGGGATCCAAATGTAGGAAACCTCTAGATGTGCTCTAGGTTTGGCCAAAATTTCATACCAAGATTCATTCTACATAGGGAGATATAGAACTTTGAGTGTAGGGTTGAAATTCTGTCCACTTTATGACCGTTATGCCCATACAAAATTTCATAAGTGTGCAAACATTTCATTCACATGGGGTAAGCCCTCCAAGGCTATCCCATACATGTCCAATACACATAGGAG
This sequence comes from Aquilaria sinensis, assembly GCA_005392925.1. Taxonomy (NCBI): domain Eukaryota; kingdom Viridiplantae; phylum Streptophyta; class Magnoliopsida; order Malvales; family Thymelaeaceae; genus Aquilaria; species Aquilaria sinensis. Next base: position 86,572 of record SMDT01002999.1, on the reverse strand, counting down.
TTACATGCTCTTTCATATAAAAACTTTAAGTGGCCAAAATAGAATTTACAAGTAAGCAGCCCATCATTCACACTTAGGCAGCTTTGCATTAACTTCACATATATAGCAAAACCATCCTCAAATATTTACATACTTGTCTCATTTTATGTACACTATATGTACATGCATACATGCACTACATAATGGTCTTAACCTAGCTAAATATGCATCCTGGGTTGCAGAAGTGCCTGAGACACAATGGACTCCAGAAACAGGATGATGGATAGCTGCTGCATAACACAATAAGCATCGTCACTAAAAATATCAAATGTGCTCCTAAAATCACCAAAAATTCGAAATCATAACTAGACACATGGGTGTTCATGTACCTAAAATTTTAAATAAAAAATGAAACAACAAAGGTCAGTTTGAATTTGATATTTCTGCTGGACCTGAAATGGCGGAATTGAGGATAGTAAATTTCATTGTGAAACTTAGTAATAGAAACACTTGGTTTCTTAAGGAAATGTGACCTTCATTAAAACCTAAATCCAAAGACACTAAAAAAAAAACCACAATGCATATATACAAGATATAGCAACCAAATGCGGCAGCCATTCACAACCAACAAACACATGAAATGTGGCAACAACACACAACATAGGTTGGTCCATAAAACATGCAATAAACTTAAGTAAATCGCTATGGCAGCCATCCTCAAGCTAATGCTTGGTCTTAGGAGGATTTTAACACTAGTTAGTACTAACTTTGGCCTCTAGAAACCCTCACTTCACAGCCATCATTGTGCAGTTCACACTAGGTCACAAAACCTTCAATAAGTGCACTACCTTAACTAAGCTTGGTTCATCAAGCTCATGACTCTCTTCCAAGCTTAGCCCTAGCTTGATGGATGCTTGAAAATGTAGTAAACAATCCATGAGAGCATGAGAACCCTTACCAAGATGAGTAGGCTGAATTTGAAACTTAATCCTTGAAGTATTCAAGCAATAGCTCTAATTTGCTTCCAATTGCTTCCTTTGGTCTTCAATTTCAATCTTGGAGGTATGGTGGTTGTGGAGGACCTATAGAAGAAGTGTGGAGGAGGGTGCTAGCTGTTTGGGTCAAACATGAGAGAAGAAAAATTAAGTTTGGCTTCTTAAATTATCTTTAGTACACTAATCATCCTTATTAGCCTTAATCATGCTTTATGTCATTTTCTTTGCCCATAAGCATGATTTCTTTGTGCTAAACTTATTAGTCTACATTTTGCCCATTTTTTTGACTATTTAACAAGCCATAGCTCCCCCATAGTGGGATAACCCTACAATTCCACCCTTTGGCTTAAGTCAAAAGGTTGAACACCTTAAGGTTTACATTAAGACATTTAGGCCCTTAATGCCTTTAGTGTTTCCTTTGTCCAAACTTGCCTTCCATGAGCAATTTGGTCCTCCAATAGCACTTTCATACCTTTTATATCCTTCCCATAACTTTCCAAGGCTCTTTGTTGAGAGTTTTGCAATTAAATACCTAAATTTCCAAAATCTTATCCATAGGTTGCTTGACAAACAAACAATCCTTAAGCCTTTTCTTGGGGGCCAAGTTACCAACTTAAAACACTTTTAGGGATGTGTTCATTATACCTTTTACCCTTCATACTTCAATCACTATGAAGAGAATTACACAATATAATTGGTTTTTTATCACTATGCCACACTTGTAATTCTCCATTTGTTGTGAGGTGGTAACAATCCTCCCGCCCTTAAAAATTTTGGTCCTCTAGAATGGCATTTAGCTTCTAGTATTCTATAGGATACTTTTTCATAAGGTCTTTCTCAATTTCCCAAGTTACTTCTCTTTTAGAGTGGTGTGACCACTAAACTTTAACCATAGGAATGAGCTTGTTTCTTAACCTTCTAGTATCCTTGGCTAAGATAATTATAGGTTTCTCTTCATATGTCAAGTTAGGATCAAATTGTATGTCTTCCACTACTATAGTATGCTTTGTGTCCAATAGACACTTCTTAAGCATATTAATGTGAAAAACATTATGAACACTTGACATGCTTGGCAGTAGAGCTAACCTGTATTCTACCTTGCCAACTCTGTCCAAGATCTTATAAGGACCTATATATCTTGGAGCTAACTTAGTACTTTTACCAAATCTAAAGTGCCATTGGTTGGTGCAACTTTCAACCAAACATTGTCACCAACCTCAAACTTAAAGTCCCTCATTCTTTTACTCACATAGGCTGTGGTTCATTCATTGGCCGCCTTTAATCTTTCCTGAATCATCTTGTTCTTGGCAGTAGTTTCCTCAATAATTTTAGGACCTAACTCTAGCCTATCTAAGGCTTCCAGCCAACAATGGGGTGTCATGCACCTTTTTCCATATAATGCTTCATAAGGTGCCATGCCAATGGTGCTTTGATAACTATTATTATATGGGAATTCCTCAAATGGCAAGTGTTCATCCCATTCACCCTTGAAATCTAACACACAACTCCTGAGCATGTCTTCTAGTATCTGTATCATCCTTTCAGTTTGGCCATCAGTCTGAGGGTGATAAGCGGAACTTAAGTGGATTTTGGTACCTAGTGCTTTATGAAAAGCACTTTAAAATTGAGCTGTAAATCTTAGATCTCCATCATATACAATGTAATCTGGTATTCCATGTAGCCTCACAATCTCTTGGATATACATCTAAGCTAACTTCTCGAGAGAATTTGTGAGTTTCATAAGTAAAAAGTGGGCACATTTGGTTAGGCTATCCACAATGACCTAGATTGTATCATGCCTTAATCTGGTTATAGGTAACCCAGTCAAAAAGTCCATGGTTATGTTGCCCCATTTCCTCACTGGTGTAGGTAGAGTCTGTAGGGTACCAACTGGCTTTTGGTGCTCTACCTTTACCCTCTGGCATGTAGCATATTTGGAGACATAAGTAATTATATCTCTACTCATATTTGGCCACCAGAAGTGAGTTTTTAAGTCTTTATACTTTTTCTCACCTCCTGGATGGATGTTCAACTTCCTTGTGTGAGCTTCTTTAAGTATTTCATCCCTGAGCTTTGGTCCTTTAGGCACATAGATTCAGTCCTTGAAGTACAGTAATCCTTGCTTGTAGGCAAAGGATTCATACAAGGAACTTTTTTCCTTTCCTGATATCTTTTTCAAAATAAAATCTATCTTCTATGCCTTTCTGACCTTTTCAATCCATTCTAATTGGATTGTCAATGTGTAGATTTGGGCTTCCTCCCACTTATGCCATTTATGCCTTAGGCGTAGCAAACTATTCTGCTCATCATGATCAACTATGGATCCTGCTTTCAGAATGTACTTCCTGCTCAAGGCATCTGCTATTAGATTGCCTTTGCCCTCTGCGTACTCTATACTACAGTCATAGTATTTGATGCACTCTAAGCATCCCCTTTGCCTCATGTTCAACTCTTTCTAAGTGAACAAGTACTTTTGGCTTTTATGGTTAGCGTAGATCACAAAGGAACTACCCATTAAGTAATGTCTCCATTGCTTGAAAGCAAAAGCCACTGCTACCAGCTCTAGGTCATGGGTAGGATAATTTTCCTCATGGGGTCTCAATTGCCTTTACCCATAAGCAATGACATTTCTATCTTGCGTAAGTACACAACCTAACCCAGATCTAGATGTGTCTGTGTAGATAATGTAGGGCTTGCTTGGATCAGGAAAAAGCAATACTGAAGCTCTAGTCAACCTCTTCTTGAGCTCTTGGAAACTCTTTTCACATTTTTCAGTCCACTCAAAACTTTGGCCCTTCTTGGTCAGATGAGTAAGAACTGAGGCAATCATGCAAAATCCTGATACAAATCTTTTGTAGTAGCAAGTTAATCTTAGGAAACTTTAGATTTCCTTTACAGTCTTTGGACTTTCCCATTCTTGCACTACCTTGACCTTTTCAGGGTCTGCCTTAAGGCCTTGTGCATCCATGATGTGTCCTAGGAAAGACACTTCCCTTATCCAGAATTCACACTTGGATAATTTGCATAAAGCTGATGTTCCAACAAAGTCTTTAAAACAATCTTCAAATGGTGTTCATGTTCATTTTTATGCTTGGAATACACTAGGATGTCATCCATGAACACACCCACAAATTTTTCAAAATGTGGTATGTACACCCTATTTATCAGGTCAGTGAAAGTAGCTGGGGCATTAGTCAAACCTAATGGCATGACTATGTACTCATAATGCCCATATCTGGTCCTGAATGCAGTCTTAGGAATGTCTTCTTCCTTTACTCTTAATTGGAAGTATCCAGATCTCAAATCTATCTTGGAGAAGATCTTAGCTCCCTTGAGTTGATCAAATAAATCTTCAATCCTAGGGAGTGGATACCTGTTCTTGATAGTCACTGCATTGAGCTTCCTGTAGTCAATGCAAAGTCTCAATGATCCATCCTTATTTTTCACAAAAAGAACTGGAGCTCCCCATGGTGACATAGTAGGCCTTGTGAACCCTTTTTCAAGAAGTTCATCAAGTTGTTTCTTGATTTCATTCATCTCTGTGATACATATTTTGTAAGGAGGAATGGATATTGGACAAGCTCCTAGTTACAGCTGATCTCAAACTCAATCTCCCTTGGTGGAGGAATACCTAGCAGGTCGTTAGGAAGGACTTGTGAAAAATCTCTAACCGCAGGTATTCTATCCACTTCTTCTTCACATAATAATTCATTAAATGCATAACAATAATCATGCTCAGAAATCACAGGTATCTCATCTAGTACCTCTAGGCCAATGCCATGCATTTCATACACTAATTCCTTAGAATTCACTAATGCATGAACTTCATCATCAGGCAATATGATTTCTCTCTTAGCATAATCAATTCTTATGTTATGCATGGCAAGCCGATCCATACCCAGCACTATATCATACTTAGGAATGTCTAACACTAACAGGTTAGTCATAACCTTAGTCTTTCCTACTATTAGCTCATAATCCTTAGATAGATCATTAGTGAAAAGACATTGACTACCTACTGTTTTCACTAAGGATATCCTAGGCATGATTTCAGTGGGGAACTTCATGGCATCAACAAATTTCCTAGGCACTATAGACATAGATGCACCATTATCAAACAAAACACTAACATGCACATCATTTAAGTAAATGTTACTTCTTAGTACTCCTCACTATTATGGTGACTCTGGTCTCTCCATCTGGAACACTCTGCCATCTCTTTGCACTAGAGGCCATGGAACTAGAGGAACTGGTATCTACTGTCCTTCCTTGGGTGCTCCAAGAGGTCTCACTAGACCTTGGACTTCTAGTCTTCTTTCTTGAGCGTATGGGTAATCTCTAATCCAATGATCCATTACACCACATCTCAGACATGCTTGGTTGTCAAAATAATAAGGTTTTTTCCCATGAAACCTCTTACATTTAGGGTACCTTAAGGCAGGGGAGTTCCCCTTAACCTTGCACTCACCACCAAGATGGGAACTCTTGGTAATGCTCTTGCCATATGGTGGCTTTTTGTGCTTGCCTCCTGGCTGGCTACTTTCCCTTGGTCCACTTGGAAAGTACCTTGTCTCATACTCCTCTTGCTCTACTAATAGAGCTTTATGCATTGCTCATAGTAGGCCACAACTCCAAAAGGTCTTACAACCTTTCTGATGTCTGACCTTAGGCCTCTAACAAATCTTTTGGACTTTAACTCCACTAGTTCATGATACTGAGGAGCATACTTCACCAACTAATTGAATTTGCACTCATACTCTACAGCATTGAGGTTGTCCTGCCTTAGAGCATCAAATTCAGCTTGCTTCATATCCTTGATGGCATCATTGATGTACTGCTCCTGAAATAGTTGAGTGAACTCTGGCCAGCTCATCTCAATATCTCTTCCTGGCCTTTTTCCCTTCTAGAAAGCAACCCTATCTTTGGTGTTTCTCCACCAGATCTCAATACCGCCTACCAAGTTGTAAGTAGCCAATGACACCTTCTTGGTGGAGTTGAGTGGCATCCTCTCAAACATCTTTTCTATGAAGATTAACCACTCCTCAGATCTTTTTGGTCTTGCTCTTCCATCCAACTATGAAGGCCTTAGTCCTTGGTACCTCTCCAACAGTCTGACCTTATCTAGGCAGTTTAGATCCTTTGGTCTCTGTCACCTAGATCTGTGAGACTCCTCAGCATGGTGATGCTCTCTATGCCTTCTCCTGACCCTTCTCTCATGATCTTCCTCAATCTCATTCTTAGTGGAGAAATGGTCATAGACTGACAGATTGGTCTTGGACACCTGACCAATCTCAGATCTTACTCTTTTGCCTCTTAGATTTTCCCTATCCCCATCTTTTACCTCACCAACTTCATCATTTCTGTTTCCTGTTCTCCCAGAAAAAAACATGTTTAGAAGTGTTCCTAGCTTCCTCTTCTAGTTGCGGCTATGGATCCTGAACTACTTTTGCCTGTGCTACTGGGATTCCTTGATGTTGTGCTTAAATTAGCCTCACTAAGTTTTCATTGATTAGAACTAAGTTCCTCTAACGATCCAACCAAACCTGTAGCACTTGAGGGTTTAGTGCCCCCTGTTGGCCCTGATTCTCACTATTCTTTCCATTTCTTTATTGCCTATATTTAGTGGGAGGCCTTCGGGGTGGTTCCCCTCTTCTTGTGGCAGCCATGTTTACTTCCTACAATGATGATTCTTCATAGAGCATTTATAAAGATCATAGGTATTTCAATGGTACTTAACACTGGCAACTGACCAAACTGAGTTCATGTATGTAGCTAGCATGTAAATGCAACTATATGTACATGTACAAACCATGCTCTGACCATGCTCTGATACCAACATTTGTTACCCACTCTAGGGTAGTCCAGTTACGGTGCCAAAATTGTGCATTTAAAACTGCCAAGGTTGGTATGTTCTGTAGGCCATCAGAACAATAACCTTTGTGTGCATATCCAAGTGGCCTTCTTGGGCACTATGTAAATGCATGCATATTGGTCCAACCATTACACAAAAATTCACAGTTTATCCACACCATTGCAGCAAGGAAGGAAAACACTAGCACAAGCCTTAATCCTGGCAACCACACATTAGGCAATCTTATTAAGTGTAAGTGACCAGCCACTGCACTTGAAGCTTCATCCAAAAAAATGTATTAATCTAGGCATGTAACCCCCTATTTTGTTAGCTTGATTATCAAGTAAAGTCTTTAAGGAAACCAATAAATTTTTTTTTACATAAATAGTGCACCTATGGACCAAGTTATGGATTTTTGAAGTTGGTTACAAATTTTTGACCAAATGAATAGTAACATAGCCAACTTTGCAACATCATATCTTTGGCTACAGAGCTTTAAATCTAGAAACTTCAAATCTTAAATCAACCTCTAGATGTACTTTAGGTGTGGTCAAAATTTGATACCAAGATTGACTCTACACAGGGAGTTATAGAACTTTGAGTGCAGAGTCAGAATTTTGCTCACTTTATGACCATTTTGTGCATACAGAATTTCACAAGTGTGCAAACACTTCACTCACAAGGGGTAAGCCCTCCAAGCCTATCCCATACATGTCCAATACATATAAGAATTACATGCTCTTGCATCTAGAAACTTTATGTTGCAAAAATAAAATTTACAAGTAAGCAGCCTATCATTCACACTTAGGTAGCTTTGCACCACATCACATACATAGCCAAAACATCCCTCAAATGTTCACGTGCTTGTCTCATTTTACATACACTACATGTACATGCATACATGCACTACATAATAGTCTTAAACTAGCTAAATACATACCCTAATTCACATGAGTACCTAAGACACAATGGACTCCAAAAATACGGTGTTGGACAGCTGCCACATAACATAATAAGTACCATCACTAAAGTACCAAATGTGTCCCTAAAATCAACCAAACTTGCTAGATCACAACTAGAAACATGGAAGTTAAAATACCTAAAATTTTAGATCAAAACTCAAACAAAAATGGTCAGTTTGAATGTGATCTTTCTGCTAGGCCTAAAATGGCAGAATTGAGGGGAGTAAATGCGGTAGCAACATAAACCATAGGTTAGTCAATAAAAGCTACAATAAACTTAAGTAAATCACTATGGAAGCCATACTCAAGCCAATTCTTGGTCTTAGGAGGACTTTAACACTAGTTAGTACTAACTTTGGGCTCTGGAAACCCTCACTTCATGGCCATCATTATGCACTTCACACTAGGTCACAAAACCATCAATAAGTGCACTCCCCTCACTAAGCTTGGTTCATCAAGCTCGTGGCTCATTTCCAAGCCTAGATCTAGCTCCATAGATGCTTGAAAATATAGTAAACAATCCATGAAAGCAAGAGAACCCTTACCAAGATGAGTAGGCCAAATTTGGAGCTTGATCCTTGAAGTATTCAAGTAATAGCTCTAGTTTGCTTCCAATTGCTTCCTTTTGTCTTCAATTTCAATCTTGGAGGTATGGTAGCTATGGAAGAGCTATGGAAGAAGTGTGGAGGATGGTGGTGGCTATTTGGGTCGAATATAAGAGAAGAAAAATTGAGTTTGGCTTCTTAAATTAGTTTCAGGACATTAATCATCCTTATTAGCCTTAATCATGCTTTATGTCATTTTCATTGCCCATAAGCATGATTTCTTTGTCCTAAACTTATTAGTCTACATTTTTCCCACCTTTTTAACTATTTCTCAAGCCATAGCCACATTCTCCATGGTGGGATAACCCCACAATTCCACCCTTTAGCTTAAGTCAAAAGCTTGAACACCTTAAGGTTTACACTAAGACATTTAGGTCCTTAATGCCTTTAGTGTTTCCTTTGTCCAAACTTGTCTTCCATGAGCAATTTGGTCCTCCAATAGCACTTTCATATCATTCATATCCTTCCCATAACTCTCCAAGGCTCTTTCTTGAGAGTTTTGCAATTAAGTACCCAAATTTCAAAAACCTTACAAAAAAGTCCCTAGGTTGCTTGACAAGCAAGCAATCCTTAAGGCTTTTCTTAGGTCCAAGTTACCAACTTAAAACACTTTTAAGGAGGTGATCATTATACCTTTTACCCCTCATACTTCAATTACTATGAAAAGAATTATACAATATAATTTTTTTTTACCATTATGCTACACTTGTAATTCTCCCATTTTTTTAGGTGGTAGCAGAAAGACTTGCCCTGAAGAACCCTTTTTCAAGAAGTTCAACAAGTTATTTCTTGAACTCATTCATCTCTGTGATAGGCATTCTATAAAGAGGAATGGATATTGGACTAGCTATTTGTTGCAGCTTGATCTCAAACTCAATCTCCCTTGGTGGAGGAATACCTGACGGATCTTTAGGAAAAACTTATGGAAAGTCTCTCACTGCAGGTATTCTATCCACTTCCTTATCACAATCCAAGCCATTAAATGCATAACAGTAATCATGCTAAAAAATAGTAGGTATTTCATCTATTACCTTTAGTTCTATGCCATGCATTTCATACACTAATTCTTTATAATTCAATAATGCATGCACTTCACTGTCAGGCAGTGTGATTTCCCTCTTAGCACAATCAATTCTTATGTTATCCATAGCAAGCCAATTCATACCCAGTACTATATCATACTTAGGAATATCTAACACTAGTAGATTAGTCATAACCTTCGTCACTCCTACTACTAGCTCACAATCCATAGCTAGATCATTAGTGAAAGGACATTGACTACCTACTGTTTTCGCTAAAGATATCCTACGCATAATTTCAGTGGGCAACTTCATGGCATCAACAAATTTTGTATCCACTATAGACACAAATGCATCAGTATCAAACAGAACACTAACTAGCACATCCTTTAAGTAAATGTTAGCTCTTTGTACTTTTCCCTACTGTGGTGACTCTTGTCTCTCCATCTAGAACACTTTGCTAGCTCTTTGCATTGGAGGAACTAGTCTCTACTATCCCTTCCTAGGTGCTCTAGGAGGTTTCACTAGGCATTGGTCTTCTAGTCTTCTTTCATGAGGATGTGGTCAATTATTGATCCAATGATCCATTGCATGACATCTCAGACACGCATGGGTGTCAAAGTAACAAGGTTTCTTCCCATGAAACCTCTTACACTTGGGGCACCTTAGGCTAGGGAGCTTCATCTTAACCTTGCCCATACCACCTGGATGGGAACTTTTGCAATTTCTTTGCCATGTGGTGGCTTTTTCTGCTTGCCTCCTGTACAGCTGCTTTCCCCAAGTCCACCTGGAAAATACCTACTCTCATACTCTTCTTGCTCTACCAAGAGGGCCTTTTGGACTGCCTCATACTATGTCACTGCTCCAAATGGCCTCACGGCCCTTCTGATGTATGATCTTAGGCTTCTAACAAATCTCTTAGCCTTTAATTCTTCTAGTCCCTGATACTGAGGAGCATACCTCACCAAGCAATTGAATTTGTGCTCATACTCTAGGACACTTAGGTTGTCCTACCTTAGAGCCTCAAATTCAACTTGCTTTAAGTCCTTGATGGCATCACTAACATACTGCTCCAGAAAAGGCTAATTGAACCCTAGCCAGCTCATCTCTATATCTCCTCCTGGCCTTTTGCCCCTCTGGACAGCATATCTATCAGGTGCTCCTCCACTACATCTCTACACTAGCTACTAAATTATAAGTAGCTAATGGCATTTTCTTGGTGGAGCTAAGTGTCGTCTTCTCAAATATCTTTTCTATGAAGATTAACCACTCTGCTCTTTTTGGTCCTGCTCTTCCATCAAACTATGAAGGTCTTTGTCCTTGGAATCTCTTCAATAGTCTAACCTCATCTAGGCCTTCAAGATCCTCTGCTCTCTGTCTCCTAGATTTGTGAGAACCTTCAACATGATGATGCTCTCCATCATCTTTGTGCCTTCTCCTACCTTTTCTCTTATGGCCTTCCTTAATCTTATTACTAGTGGAGAAATGGTCATAGATTGAGGGATTAGCCCTAGACACCTCACCAAACTCAGATCTCACTCTTCTTCCTCTTGGATTTCTCCCATCCTCACCTTCCAAGTCAATAGTTTCATTATTTATATCTTCTAATCTTCCAAAAGAAACTTATTCAGATGTGTTCCTGGTCTCCTCTTCTGTTTGTTGCTGTATATTTTAAACTGGTTCTCTTTGTGGTTGTGCTTGTATTAACCTTAATAAGTTTTCATTGATTAGAGCTAAGTTCCTCTGGAGCTCCAACAAAAATCTGTGGCACTTTAAGGTTTGGTGCCCCATGTTGGCTATAATTCTCCCCTTCCTGTCCATTTTTTTGTTGCCTATGTTCAGCAGGTGGCCTTCGGGGTGGTTCCCCTCTCCCATGTTCATGATTCATCATAGAGCACATATAAAGATCATAGGTATTTTAATGGTACTTGACACTAGTAGCTGACCAAACTAAGTTCATGTGTGTAGCTACCATGCATGATGCAACTATATGCTATGTACATGTACAGACCATGCTCTGATACCAACATCTATTACCTACTTTGGGGTAATCTAGTTATGGTTCCAAAATTGTGCATCTAAAATCCTAGGATTGGTATGTCCTGTAGGCCATCAGAACAATACCCTTAATGTCCATACCCAAGTGGCCCTCTTGGCCACTATGTGAATACATGCATATTGGTCCAACCGTTACACACATATTCACATTTTATGCACATCATGGCACCAAAGAAGAAAAACATTAGCAGAAGTCTTAATCTTGGCTACCATACATTAGGCAATCTTGTTAAGTTCATGTTTCCAAGCACTGCACCCAAACTTCTCTAAAAAAAATGTATTAATCTAGCTTTTTACCACTCTATTTTATTTTCTCCATTATCAATTAGAAACTTTGAACAAACCAAGGAATTTGGTTTTACATTAATAGCCCACCTATGGACCAAGTTATGAATTTTTTAAGTTGGTTACAAAATTCTAAACAAATGAACAATAAATTAGCCAAATTTGCAACTTCATAACTTTGGCTACAGGGCTCCAAATGCATGAATTCTAAATTCCAGTTAAAACTATAGATCTTCTCTAGGTGTGGTCAAAATTTCATACCAAGATTCACTCAGCACAGGGAGATATCAAACTTGGAGTGCAGGGTCAAAATTCGGCTACTATGACCATTATGCCCATACAAAATTTCATAAGTTTGGAAACATTTCATTCAAAAGGGGTAAGCCCTCAAAGGCTATCCAATACATGTCCAATACACATAGGAATTATGTGCTCTTGCATATAGCAACTTTATGTGGTCAAAACATAATTTACAAACAAGCAGCTCATCATTCACACGTAGATAGCTTGTGCACCACCTTCATGTACATAGCAAAACCATCCTCAAATGTTCACATACTTGTTCCAAATTTACATGCCTTACATGTACATGCATCCATGCACTGCATCATGGCCTTAACTTAGCTAAAACATGCACCTAGGTCACAGGAGAGCTTTAGACATAATGCACTCTAGAAATAGGATGTTTGACAACTGCTGCGTAACACAATAAGCACCATCACTAAAAATACCAAATGTGCTCCTAAAATCACCAAACTTTACAGATCATAACTATACACATGGAAGTTCATGTACCTAAAATTCAGATCAAAACTCAAATGACAAAGGTCAGTTTAAATGTGATCTTTCCGCCGGACCTAAAATGGGCAGATTTGAGGGGAGGTAAGTTTCATGGAGAAACATAGTAAGGAGAACACTTTAACACTAAGGTAATGTAACCTTTAGCAATCACTTGCAACCAAAGACACTAAAACACAAGAAAACACAATGCAAATATCCAATACAAAGCATCCAAATGTACCAGTCAAACACAAACAACAAACACATGTATGCGGCAGCAACAATATGCATTGGTTAGTCCATAAAACATGTAATAAACATAAGTAGATCACTATGGAAGCCCTACTCAAGCATATGCTTGGCCTAAGGAGAGTTTTAAGACTAGTTAGTACTAACTTTGGGCTTTAGAAACCCTTAAATTCGCTGCCATCACTATGCACTTCACACTAGGTCACAAAACTTTCACTAAGTGCACTCCCCTCACTAAGCTTAGTTCATGAAGATTATGGCTTTCTTCCAAGCTTAGCCTTAGCTCCATGGATGATTGGAAATACAGTAAACATCCCATGAGAGCAAGAGAACTCCTTACCTTTTGCTAGAAATCCAATAAACCTTAGATAAACCCAAAAACTAGGGTTTATGGTCTTCCTTGACGCTTTGGTTGCCTTCTCCTGCCTTCCCTTGATTGTTTGCAGTAAGGTGGCTATAGAGGGATGTGGAGGAATTCAAGCAAGAACCCTAGCATGTGGAGCTCAAAGTTTTTTGAAGAAAATGGGGAGAAAATGATTTTTTTTTGTAGCTTTATTACTTTTTTGGTCTCTAGTAATTGTATGTTTGCAAATTTTGCAAACTTTAGGCCATACTTGGAAAAAAATTTTACCAGCCATTTGGGATGGGAAAATGACAGTTTTTTTTACCTATTTTAACCTTGGTCAAGGGTCATTTTCACCTTAAGAAAAGTTTGGTACACTTGAGCCCTTAAGTGTCCTTCAGCATTAAATGACTAGCTTTGCCTCCTTGAGCACTTTGGCCCACAACAATATCCTTAATTCCATCCATGTCCTTTCTTCATAATTCCATCCATGTCCTTTCCTCACAATTCCATCCATGCCCTTCCATTGCCAACTTTGGAAATTTGTGCAATTGAGTACCCAACTTTTGGAACCTTACAATTTAGTCCATAGGTTACTTGAAAATTAGGCAATATGCCAATGCTTTCTTAAGGACCAAATTATCATTGTTTGTGCCACTTGGGGTAGTGTATATTGAATACTTTACACTTCACAATTCGTACACTATTGTGATAATTAAAGCATACAATTTTAGGTCTTTATGCTGTAATTTTGCCACTTTGTGAAGATGCTAACATGTGTCCTCCAATGAAGGACAACAGGAGAGTGTTGTTGGAATGTTAAGAATGTTTTTGATTTTGTCGTTTGGGAGGCAGCTCATGACATTTTCATTACATTTTGTATATATAGTAAGGCTTACCTCCTAAACCCAATATGTTTTAAAACCCTAATCTGGTTAGGCCTAATTTTGGGCTTAACATTGGCTCTAGTATTGGGCCAATAATTAATCCAAAATTAGCATGAAACCAAAAACCAACAACTTGGCCCATGCACTCAAAGAATCCAATTGGTTCTAAATGTGTGACCCTATAGGCTCTTACCACGTTGGCAATGACCATAAATCACATTTATGATCATACAAAATGAGTGTTGTTTATCAACACATTATTGCTACCCAAGTGACAAAATAGTCGGTGATTAGACTAAACCTCTATGATCGTTATTCGTATATGCCATTGTCCTTTTGTACAAGATATCAAGACTAAGCACGAGACATGGAATGTGTCACTCTCATATAGCCCAATCAATGGTTTATTGATTCCTGAGTAGACCAACTTAAACTGATGACATTGATATCGTATATCAACTCATCCGAGTATGGCCATGCATTTTCTTAATCTCACTCTATCAAGGGGCCCAGAGATATCACTCCATTATATAGGATGGAAAAATTCTATATTAACCATACAAATCCCTCCACATGATATATGACTTACCTAATGACCACTTCCATGTTCACTCAGTTACGAGCAACATACAGGAGTATCAAAGTATGTGACTCACATGTAGGGAACCACTTTCATGTTCACATGTCGGTCCAGTACAAAAGTTCTCCAACTTGTACCCATATGTAGACTATATATCTTATATTGGTCTCCACATATGCTAGTCATTCTGTTTTATTACAACCTTTTCCATAATAATACTAGACCAGGGACATTTAAGAATATCATTATTCTAGGGTTATAATTATGTTTGATTACGTTACACAGAAACAAACAACAAGCAAAATTATTGGAACAATGCCTCAATAAAATATCATAACTCAAAGTACAAAATACAATCATCTCATGATTGGCTTTAGGCACAACACTAGTAGTGTATGGTTTGGTAAATAGACTAAGTAGGCTTCCAAGAAGCCTCTTAAAGAAACAAAACATACACATAAGTCAACTAGGCTTACTAAACCTTACATGTACTCACTAAACACCAAGGTAAATTCAACTGGGTAAATCTCAATCAATTGGTTGAATTAAGTAAAACTTAATAGTGCTTCAAAAGCTTAAGTAAGGACTCCCACCTAAGTAAATAAAAAGTTAGGGTTAAGAATCCTAGGTTTCATGGCCTAATCCACCATGTGCTAGTAAATCAGTTAAACTTCCCAAAATGGTTTAGGGTGGGGATGAAATGGGCCCTAACAGAGTTAGTATCAAAGCTTAGGGTTGTATATGGCCTTAATGGTTTATTATGCTAATTCCCATTATGATGCACAACCATTCTTATGTTTTGTAGAAATAATGACCAGAGGAAGAGAAAAGGAAAGAGAAAGAGAGGAACAACTGAATACTAAGGCTCGTCAAATGAATGATCAACAACTTGAAAATGAGGAGATGGCTGAAAGTAGGACAGGACCTCCTAATAAGGCCATAGAGCCTAGATCCCGTCTACATGGTCAACATAGAGTGGAACATATGATGGGCATGATGTAAACTGCCATTGCTCAGATTATAGTAGGCATGTAGGTTCTCAATAGGGGCCAGGCACAAGCACCTAATGGCACTACTACTAATGAATAACAAGAAGAAGAAGAAATGGTAGAAAGAAGGCCATTTAAATAACCAATAAGAAAAGAGCAAGCAAGTAGGCTTGCAGATTAAAAGCAAGAACCTAATGATGAAAGAAAAAACCCAAGGGGCAGAAAGTTGAGATTAGAAATTAGGAGACATAATGAGGATAGGGAAGGGGAGCACATAGGCACTAATGCTAGAAGAATAGAGCTAGTTTCATAATGCTCAAAAGAGTGGGCTTTTCAAAGAACGATCAGGACCCTTAAAGAAAGAAGAGAAAGACCAAGAAAGGATGGTTTAGGAGAAGGCTAGCTGGAAGGTTTTCTGGCTGTTAAAGCCCTAGTGTTCAGGGGCAGTGATGATCCAGAAGAGCCTGAGTTCTGGATTTACTAGATAGAAAAGGTATTCAAAAGAATAGAAGTCACATCCACCCAAAAAGTACTATTGTCCACCTTTAAGCTATAAGGTAGTGCAGAGCTTTGGTGAAGGACAGTACAAAGGGCATATGTGAGCAAGAATGAGAGGAAGGCCACAAGAAAGAATGAACCTATGAGGTAGGCTGAGTTCCTCTAGGTTTTCCATCAATAGTATGTCAATGGGGCTCTCAAGGATCATAAACAAGTAGAGCTTAAATTGTTGGAACAAGAAACTATCTCTGTTAGGGAATATGAACATAGATTCAGTAGTCTACCTAGATATGCTCCTCAGTATGATGTACAAGAAGAACTAAGCACCAAGAGGTTCATCAGATGATTAAGGTCTGAGTTGAAACAGATACTAAGTGCTATTGGATTAAGACTTACTATGGGGCTGTCCAAAGGGCTTTAACATTAGAGAAAAAATTTTAGTACCCTGCTATAGGAAACATTAAGGGTGCTCCTATGGGACATCAAACTAGAAGGAAGAGAGCTAGGGATTCGCTGAGAAAGGCTGAAATGGGAAGAGAACCAAAAAAGACCCAAAGAAGTCCAAAGGTTTGGGCCCCAATGTTAAACCAGTGGAAAGTACCATGGTTTTAAACCATGCTACAGACTTACTGAGGGATGTTTGAAGTGTGGTTCCTAGGATCACTGGGCTAGGGATTTCCTAGTTAAGAAAGAAGAAAGAAAAGTATTAGGCAAGTTTGGGGCTCTTTAACCAAGAAACCAAAAAGGTAAAGGAAAAGGAGTGGCAGCATCCCAGTCACCCAAGCTAACACAGAAAGAATTAGGTCAGCCTACACTAGCTAAATTCTAACTACCAGTTGGGAGAGTATATCAAATTGAAGAACTAATAAGGAAAAGAGAAACCAACCTTGGAGAAAAAGCCATAAGTAAAAGCAAGCTGAAGAAGGAAGCTCATTTATCTTTATGATAAACTTATTTCTGTGCTCAATGATACTGGTGAATCCATATATATTATTTTTGCTAACTTAGTAAGGGAATTAAATTTAGAGGTAACAACTTTACCTCAGATGTATATGATTAGGACAACTAGAAACGAACTTATGGTTTCACATCACATAGTCAAAAACTGTGTGATTAGGCTGAATGAGCTGGAACTAAAGGCTAATTTAATCATTATGGAAACCACTAGATATGACATAATACTAGTTATGAACTAGTTACCTAAGAATCATGTTATTATAGTTTGTCAAAATAAGAAGTTGAAACTACTAGGATTAGTATAATACTCTTTAAAAAACTCAAGAAAGAGTGATGTTGGGCAAGTAAAAGTAATGGATTGCATACCTATACTTTCTAAAGAAGAATACATGGGCTTAAATGATAAAGAGTCTAAAACTGAGCTAGACAACATTGATATATTGAAAAGAATTTTAGAAGTATTTCCTTCTAAACTACCAAGTTTGCCTCCTTGAAAGGAGATAAAGTTTGAGATTAACCTAACTCCAAGTGTAGGTCCTATATCTACTACACTTTACAGGATGGCAATTCTTGAAATGAATAAGTGGAAAAAGTAGATGGATGAACTACTTAAAAAAGGATTCATTAGGCCAAGTGTGTCTCCTTAGGTGGCACTAGTGCTATTTGTTAAAAAGAAGGATGGGATGCTTAGGTTGTGTATTGACTATAGAAAGCTCAATGCTATGACTATGAAAATAAGTACCCCCTCCCCAGGATTGAGGACTTATTTGATCAATTTAAAGGGCCTACAGTTTTCTCAAAAATTGACCTTAAATCAAGGTATTTCCAACTGAGAGTCAAAGAAGTAGACATTCTTAATACTACTTTCAGAACAAGATATGGTCATTTTGAAGATACAATAACAGATTTTGGGGTCACTAAAGCCCCAACTTTCTTTATGGACCTTATGTAAAGCATATTCAGACCATATCTAGACCACTTGCTGGTGATCTTTAGAGATGATATCCTAGTAAACTTAAGGGATGAAGAGGAACATGAAAAGCACTTGGGAATAGTGCTAGATGTGTTAAAGAAACTCTAACTATATGACAAGTTGAACAAATGCCATTTTTAGACCAATCAAATTGAATTCTTTGGCCATGTGATAAATGGGCAAGGAATGGCTGTAGAGCCAGCAAAAATTAAAGCTATCTTACAATGGAAGAAACCTTTGAATGTTAGGGAAATAAGGAGCTTCTTAGGTTTGGCTAACTATTATAGCAGGTTTGTACCTAAATTTTCTATAATGGCAGCCCCTCTGACCAAGCTGACAAGGAAAGCGTAGAAATTTGAATGGTTAGAAAAGTGTGAGAGAAGCTTCCAAGAACTCAAAGATAAGCTTACTTCAACCCTTGTACTAATGCTGCCTAATACCAATGAACCTTTTAACGTTTATACAGATGCATTTATTGTTGGGTTAGGATGTGTGCTAATGCGAGAAAGGCAAGCCATAACCTATGGTTCAAGCCAATTAAGACCACATGAAAAGAATTATCCAGTGCATGACTTAGAACTTGCAGCTGCAATTTTTTCCTTGTAATAATGGAGACATTACCTGTTTGGCAATAAGTTCTAAATCTTCACTGACCATAAAAGGCTTAAGTATCTCTTTACTCAAAAAGAGTTGAATATGAGGCAAAGGAGATGTCTTGAGTACCTCAAGGACTTTGACTATACCATTGAATACACTGAATGCAAGGCTAATAAACTGGCTGATGCCCCAAGTAGGAAATATACTAGTATTTTGAAACATGGGGAAAAAAGGAGAACAAAATGAGCTTAATAGCCTAACTTTTTTGGCTAACAAGTGATTAAGATGGGAAAAGGTGAAACTGGAAGTTATAACCATTCAATCAATATGGAAAGAAGAAATATTAAGGGCACAATAGGAAGATTAAGATCTTACTAGAATATCTAGGCAGACACATGGAAGACTATTCCAAAGGTTCTCTTATAGGTAGGGATTGTTGTACTTCGAAGACAAAATTTATGTATCCAAAGGGTATGAGTTAAAATAACAAAATTTGAAAGATGCCTACTTTAGTAAAATGAACATACACCCTTGAACTATGAAGATGTAACAAAATTTGAAAAAACACTTTTGGTGGCCTAATATGAAGAAGGAAATTAGCAGATTTGTGACCAAATGTGTGATATGTCAACAAGTAAAGGTGGAACATTAGAAACCAAGTGTTAAGCTACAAAGTTTACTTTCACCAGAGAGAAAATAAGGATCCATATCTATGGATTTCCTAGTAAGTATGCACATGACACGGAGGAAGCATGATATTATCTGGGTGATTATGGATAAACTTACAAAGTCAGCCCACTTTTACCTATTAATCTCTCAAATCCTCTAGATAGCCTATCAAACTTGTATATTAAACAAATAATGGGATTACATGGTATCCTAGATGACATAGTTTCAGACAGAGACCCAAGGTTTGTGTCCAAATTATCTGGAAATCATTACATCAAGAACTAGGCACTGAATTGAAACTAAGTTCAGCCTACGACCCTTAAAATGATGGAAAAATAAAAAGAACTATACAAAATTCTTGAGGACATGTTAAGGTGTTGTGTACTAGATTTAAAGGGAGAATGGGATTAACTCTTACATTTGATAGAATTCTCCTACAACAATAGCTATCACTTAGTGATAAAGTGGCAACTTATGAAGCTCTATATGGGAGGAAGTGTATTGCCCCTTATTGTTGGCAAAATGCTTAGGATAAAGTGGAGATAGGACCAGAACTAATCCATAAAACTACTAAAAGCATCAAGATGAACCAAGAGAGAATTACCGCTGCCAATGATTGAGAGCAAGTCTATGCCAATCAAAGATGCAGAAGAGACTTAGAGTTAAAGTGGAGGACTACGTGTGGATTAAAGTCTCTCCAATGAAGGGAGTCATGAGATTTGGGAAGAAGGGTAAATTGATTCCCAAATATATTGGGCCATTCTAGATACTGGCCAGGATTGGTATTGTGGCATATAAGCTAGAATTACCGTCAAAGTAGGGTTACATACATGATATGTTTCATGTTAGCATGCTTAAGAAGTATTTATCTAACCCACAACAGGCCATAGTAGCTTTTGATATCCTAATGATCCCTAGCCTCATTTATGAAGAGGAACTTATAAAAGTTCTAGCTAGGGATGTGAGAAAGTTGAGGAGTAAGTGGATAAACATGGTGAAGATCTAGTGTTCTCACAATTTTGAGCAAGAAGCGACTTGGGAAGCAAAAATTGAGATGCTTAAGAGGTACCTATCCCCATATTTCCTGAGAATTTGGAGGACCAAATTCTTTAATGGGGAAAGAGTGTCATGCTTGTAACTTGTATGGGCCATGAGCTGTGCTTATGATGTACATGAAAATGCACATGAATTATGTATATGAATGCTACAAGTCATGGACAAGAAGAAATAAACTAAGAAGAGAACAAGCACTCATGGAGGGTCCTAAGAAACCCTAGGTGCACTTTAATGGAACATGGAGGAAAATGCTATACTGTGAGATAAGAAGTGCTCAAATCATAAGCCAGGGTAGACTCGGAAGTGAGAACTCAAAAGCTGAGGGAAAAGTGCCTAAGAATTTGAGGGCATTAGGGGAGCACCAAGGAGGGGTATAAGGTGGTTCCCGGGCACACTATTTTGTGCACCCCTAACATTTTGAAGGCTTTAAAGCATAGTTCTTCAAGGTAGATTGTATAGGATTGATACTTAGCATTAAAATGTGACTGAGGGCTATAATGCAGGCCATGGGAAGCACTCTAGAGTACACTAAAG
The DNA here is from genome assembly GCA_005392925.1 of Aquilaria sinensis. NCBI lineage: Eukaryota > Viridiplantae > Streptophyta > Magnoliopsida > Malvales > Thymelaeaceae > Aquilaria > Aquilaria sinensis. The sequence continues at coordinate 65,706 of SMDT01002999.1, read as the reverse complement.
TGCTCTAGATTGCACTTAAAGTGCACCTATGTTCAAATGAAAGTTTAAGGGCATAATTGGCCAAACTAATGTACAAATTACGTGCTCAAAACATGCCACTAAAATATTTAAGTAGTTCAATATGATGTACAAAATTACTTAGGCAACTTGGAGGGAGTTAGACCAAAAGGTGGCCAAAATTTCCTTGGTCGCCAAGGCCATTTTCGGTTGAATTATTATATCGCTTAACTGGCTGAATTAATGTAGCTTCTTAGTTGTTTCTTAGGTCATTCAAGTCCTCCAAATTTTAGCTAAAACTCTAAAAAAACCACCAAAAATAAATCTTAAAACCAATGAAGGAAAATGAGCAAAACCGAGACATGGTGGTTGATGGCTAGTCCATGGTTATGTGTGTGGCATTTGACGTATGTTCAAGATTCTTTGCTACCATTTTAGACCTAGGTAAGGGTTCATATAAGGCTTATTCTCTTAGATTTTGAATGGGAAGAGCTACCCTAGGGGATGGCTATGGCGAAGGGAACCTAAAGGCTATGTTAATGGGCTATGTGTGCATTAAGAACTATGGTGAACTAGCTAGTTTCCTTTTGGCAAGCATTAATGTTTTTAACAAGCATGGCCAAACTTGCTCAGTTACTTAGAGCTCTATGTTAAATTAAACCTAATTAAAGTGATCAATTGCAAAATTGGAAGAAAATGTAGGCTTGCCATGTTAAGTGAAACCAAGTGTGTGGTGTATGTGTTTACATGCTTATCTGATTGTTTGTGTGTGGTAACCTTTAAAGTACACATATTTGTATTATTTATTATGTTATGCTTTGTTCCTCTTTTGTATTCTTTGTCTTTGGATGTAGGTTATAAGGAGAATATGGAGGTGTACATATATAACAATATTTAGAACATTCTAAAGGCAATAGGTGTAGAATTGAATCCTTATTGACTACTTGTGTACTCATGCCTTCTTTTGCCCATTTCAGGTAAGGAAGTAGAAGAGTGGGCTAAGAAACCTTATGGGAAGGTTTATGTACAAAGAGGTATGATTCAAATCAATGGATTATGGAAAGAAGCTTGGAAAGTTCATAAGACTGAATTAGTAGGTATATTTTGTATTGGTTTGTAGACCCTAATGCTGCAATGGGACTTGCTATATTTGGATCCATCTTGGTATCAGCTAGGACTAGAAGAAAAATGAGGCAACTATGGCCTAAGTGTCAGGTGAAAGTAGATGTCAAAGTGATTGTTTGCGTAAAAATAGTTTGAACTATGCTATGTATTATGCATGATATCTAGTGAACCAGCTTTTGGTTGTATGTAATTTTGGGCCATATAGTCCTTATTTACCTAATTTTCATTTGTAAATATCTATAATTAGTTATAGGCAAGGGAGCTTAAAGTAGAACATGGCTGGTGCCTTATATGTACATATTGGGCTTAGGAAAGCCTTAAGCCACTAAATGTGATAAGCTACGAAAAATGCATGCATGGTTTGTAACTAACTAATCTAGGCTGTATGTATGCATAAATGTGTGTTTGGTTTGGCAAGTGCACTAAGTAGGCTTCCAAAAAGCCTCCTCAGGGCACAAAACAGACGCATAAGTCACCTAGGCTTACTAAACCCCACATGTACTCACTAAACACCAAGGTAAATTCAACTGGGTAAAAGAATTCAACTAGGTAAAACTCAATCAATTGGGTGAATTAAGAAAAATTTAATAGTGCTTCAAAAGCTTAAGTAAGGACTCCTGCCTAAGTAAATAAAAAGTTAGGGTTAAGAATCCTAGGTGTCTTGGCCTAATCCACGATATGTTAGTAAATCAGCTAAACCTCCCAAAATGGTTTAGGGTGGGGGTGAATTGGGCCTTGACACCTGGCATTAACCAAAGGACTTTGGAAAGGTTCCAATCTTGCTTTTGAGCTTTCAAAGCAAATGCCAATGACAATTGGAGAGCTTTATCAATTGGCCGAACAGTACGTGATTGTTGAAGAAATGACCATCAATGAAGAAAAGGTGGACACACAAAGAATGAAGCACTAGTCCTAAAGTTGACACTATAGGGAGGTCAGAAGTAGCAAATAGTCTTGGAGATGTAAAGGAAAAAGAGAATCACAAACCTACTCTGCCTTGACCACCTCCCAAGCTAACATCTTGGTAGCATTGGAGAAGCAAGAAGGGGTTCAACGGTCCAAGCTGATGGCCACCAATAACGAGAAGAACATGAAGAAATATTGCCAGTATCATCGGGACCATGGCCATGACATTGAAGAATGTCACCAGTTGAAAAACTAAATTGAAGCCCTATTTAAACAAGGCTAGTTAAGGATGTACCTTTAGTTTCCTTCACAAAAGGTGGGAGGCAAAGATGAGGAAGTAAAGTATGATAAGGATGGGTATGATTTTGACTAAGGAAGGAACCACTGAAGTCCTTGGAGGCAACCACCCCTCATATAGGAGTGATCCAAACAATCACTACAAGGCTTCCTTCATTGGAAAGGAAAATGAAGGCAAAGGAGACAGCCACCATTAGCTTTAGAAAAGTACAAAATCAGCTGACGAGATCTGACAGGACCACCGTCACCTTCCCCTGTGATGATCCTCTCCTAATTGTAGCCCAAATAATAAATTAGGATGTAAAAAGAATGTTTTCTAATGATGGATCGAATGCCAATATCTTGTTCACCCACATACTACCAAAATTGGGCATATCAGTTAAAACCTTGAAGCCGATGGTGTCTCCAATCTATGGAGTGGGACTGGATGAAGAACTAGTTATGGGCATCATTAATCTACCATTCATGGTGAAGTGAAGGGCATTGAAAGTGAGGAGGAGCTATACACCTCGTTGATGTCAAAATTCATCATCATCAAGATGCCCTTACCCTACAATGCCATTATTGGGAGGAAAACTCAAGGGATGCTACATATGAGGTCAGATGTCAAGTATCTAACTATCACATTTGAAGCTGACAGAGGAGGTTTTTTCATCTACCAAGTCAAGGTCTGAAAGATCTTCTTGAAGGCACGGCAGACCCGCCAAGGAAAGGATCAACACACCAGTAGTAGTGGCATCGGAAGGGCCTAAAGTAAGTGATGTAGATAGAACTAAAGAAGTGGCATGTAGAAACAGAGGGTTCAGAGCTCATCAAAGGCCGAAGTACGAACGTCAGGAAAAACTTGCCCATAGAGTAAAAGGCTAAACTTGTAAAGTTCCTCAAAGTAAATGAAGATCTTTTTGCTTATTCTCTGTAGGACATTCTTGGAATAAGTCCAAGCATAACTCAGCGTAGTTTAAATCTTGATCCTCTAGCGAAACTGATAAGCAAAAAAAATGAAACATTACCCAAAATAAGAGAGCCTTCATCAAAGAAGAGACATAATGGCTCCTTGAGGAATGAGTAATATGGGAAGTTGAATATCTGAACTGGTTAAGCAACATAGTTATTGCGATGAAGGAAGGGAATAATAAACTCTGCATGTGCGTTGACTTCACTAGAGTCAATGATGCATGCCCAAAAGACTTGTACCCACTACCATTAATAAACCAATTGGTAGATTCCATTTTGAGTTATAGAATGTTAAGCTTCCTATATGCTTTCAGTGAGTACCATTACATCTGGATGAATCTAGCCAATGAAGAAAAAACTTCATTCATAACTGACAAAGGAACCTCCTATTATGTACGGATGCCATTTGGCCTAAAAAATGCAAGGGCCACATATCATCAGCTAATGGATAAGGTATTTATAGAACAAAGAATTGGCTGAACTTCATAGAAGAGTATTCTAGCAAAGAGTGCCCACTTCTGCAAGCTGGAAAGTCAGGTGAAAAGGAATCAGGGTTGGAAACATGCTGCTCTACAATGTCAAAATCAAACCTCAGAGGCCCATGCGTAGAGTGTTAAAGGTAAACTAGGAAGGGCCCTACTTAGTTACTGCCAAAGGCAGGCCTATAGTCTTCAAATTGGAAGACACCTTTGGAAAAGAGTAGAAAAATACATGGCAGATGGATTGTCTAAAAAAAACCATCAATTAAATTAGCCAAGGTATTTTTTTGAAAAGATAGAAGTGAGTGCAAAAAATAGGTGTGGGAAAAGCATAGTAAAGGAAGAAATCTTGTGGGATAGGCATCCCTAAACTCATAAATCAAGTCTTGGTACTTAAAAACATTATGAGAATAGTAAAAGTTCTTTGAATACCCGAAATAGGTAAATCGGGACCAAAATCTTATGGAAACCTCAGCCAAAGTGTGAAACAATGAAATGCAACACATAAAAATGAATCAATATGTTGACCTAAAAAAAAAATAGGCTTGGAAATTTTCTCTAAGCCCAAAAGATGAGCGAAGAAGCCGAGGGATAAGCACCACACAAACAAAGTACATTGCTAAATAGGCAAAGTACAAGAGTGGTGGCATAAAGATCTTTTAGTACAAACACTGAACAACAAAGTATGAAGATGATAAGCGTAAAAAGGCTAAGGATCATCACTTAAAAGTGTGAAAGAGTGATTCAAACATAGCCAAAAGGGGAAAAGACTAAAGGCCAAAGTAACTTCTAGTTATACTCCCTTTGTTTCACAAAATTTAACTCTTTTACTCTTCACAGCAATTAATTTATGATTTTATTTCTGTCAAAATTTATTATAAAAAGATAAATATTTTATATGAAAATGAATCTTTAAAGATCATAGTTTCTAAATATGATTTTTAATAATTTTCTTAATACATATTAATATAACTATGTTCAAGTCAAATTTCAATGAAAAAAGATACAAAGGAAGTATTAGATAGTCGACCAATGGTCAAAAGAGGTACAAAGGAAGATATAAAAAAAAAAGAAAGAAAGAAAAGAAAAAAAGAAAAAAAGAAAGAAAGAAGAAGAAATAAGAAACTGGCTTGAACGAGCAATGAATACAAGGGTCCTAGCCTGTATTGTTTCCTTCTATCTCTCCTTCTTCCTCTTCCTCCTCTTCTTCCCCCTCAGTCTCTTCATCATCTGGTAGGCCACCGAGCTCACTAAGGTATTCATCTTTGGACCACATGGAAGCATCACCTTTAAGCCTCTAGAAGGCATTTAGATAAGAAAGATCAAGATAGGGGTGCTTCTCCAGGACTTGGCGGTGAGCAAGGCAAAAGCTATCCAGAAGTCCAGAGATGGTGATGTTGGTGATGTATTGAAGCCCTTACCCCATCCCTTTTTTCTCTAGCTCTAGCTCCTTGGTCCTCCTCTTTGCTTCCTAGTGCTTCTTCCGAAGGTCCTTCTTGGCAATCAAGGTCATCATGATTAACCTTGACGATGTTGTGATCGATGGACACAGTAGTGAGTATGTGACTAAGGTCCTCAATGCAAGAGTTGGCCTCTTAGCAATTTCCCTCACTTTCTCACTGAGTTGCTATCGCAATTCATTATGCTTGGTGGTGTTTTTTTTTATTCAGCTTTTTGAATTTGAAGGGCATATTGGCAATGGCTCATTTAGCCTTCACCAAACTCTATTTAGTCTAGTTTTGAATATTCATTTGCTTCAAAATGAAGTCTTAAAAAAATCTAGGAGATCACAAGGAACTGTAGAAAAAATGTTCGATTGTCAACAAAGGCAAGAGATGGGGCAGTGCTGCACTCTAGCAGTTGTAACCCAAGTGTAGGTTGTCACAAGTAATAAAATCTCAGGGGTCCAAGTGTCAAACCACAGGGAAGTGAATTAATAAATACAAATTACAGATTTTTAATAATGTTTTGGTGCAAGGTGTGAACAGGTGTAAATTCAATTAAAATAGCTAAGGTTAGGGGATCCACTTTTAGTATATCAGTTATGAATAATTTTAGCCCATCTTAGCACTTAATTGGTATCCACACATAAAGGAGGTCCCAATCAGGGAATTTAGTTAGTATTAACTTTCATCAATCTAAAAATGCCAACGCTTGCTAATGGGTTCAAGTATCCATCATGCCAACCTTTGTCTATAATAACTCAAGATTCCAATATAGCTGGCAGAGCCATGTTCTATAGAGGGAATCAAGCAGCTTTTGTGCCAATTATTTCACTATGATGAATCAAGACTCCTACTTAACAAGGAGGGAAGCTAAATAGATTAAGGAAGAAAATACCGTTAACGTTGTGATCCATTCAAATCAATCATAACCTTTATACCAAAAGCTTCACCCTTTCACCTTAGCAAAAATAAGATTATTTAGCCATGATAAAAGTAAACAACATGTAGAAAGATGAAATGAACATAGATTAAAAGATCAAAGGAAGAATAAGAAGAAGAACAAGAAAATACTTGGACAAAGTTTCGGTATTGAAAACTAGAACAAAACTAAAGAGGAAAAGCTAAAAATGATACAAGAACTTAAAAGAGGCCTAACAAATAGCATGAATTCATCCTCCCCACCCCAAGGTGCCTATTTATAGAGTTTTTGGGGTGAAATGATAAAATGGTAAAATAGTAAAATGAAGGTAAATACAAATCAACAAAGGCAGGTCGCAACTTATTTTAATTTTTTGACCATCATAAACATTGAATTAGCTCTTCCTTAAAGCATGAACTTGTAGATCTCTTCTTTAGCTTTGAATCAATAGATTGCTCATTCAAATCGGACATCCATACCTCAAGTTATGATTTTTCTACCGAAACTACTCTTCAATACACAAAAGAACGAATGGTCTCATCTGTAATCAGATTTTGGTAATGAAAATGATCAAACATGCTCATAGAATAAAGCAAAATTGAAGATCTATGTGTTGGGTTTCAGATGAATTTCGAATCACCTAGTTCCAATGTCTATAGCTCTAAATATGATTTTTCTCGTGAAGGGTCGCCAAGTGATGATTTTACCTACATAAAAAAAAATTATTTAATATATATATTTTAATATTAATGAACAGTAAATCGTGTATGTACAATAAGTTGGTGAATAGTAATTGTGAATAGTAAAAATGTGTGTGAATAGTAACCCGGTGGAAAATTGCTTAGAATATAGAAATTAATCGTACTTAAAGTGTATAATGATGATTTAAACCTTTAAAAGTAATACAGTTATGAGTATTCATTAGGCAGCTGCAGGTAAAAGGAATTAAGGCTCCAAAAACCTCACCTCGTAGGAGTAGTCCGTCAAGGCTACAGCAGTACACTCTTCATTCGAAAGCTGCCCAATGAGCTCCTGGAACAGGGCATTAGTAGTCACCCGTTGATAAAGCTGCAAGATCATCCTACCTGAGACGTCTTGGTCGAATAGGCACATGTCCTCGGTGATGTTCTAGATAGGTGACTTTGACACCATTCCCTTTAGCAAGTAAGCATTCCTTACTGCACAATGAGCCTCATGGTCAGCCATAAATCCTAGAGTTGAGGTCTCTTCTGGTTAGTTGCACCAAAGTTCATTAAGTATGTCAGTCCACAGCCAATCCTCGACTAAATTATAGGTTGAAAAATAACCAAGAAAAACAAAAGTTGAGGGGACCGAACCGTGTGAGGGAACTTCGGTAAGACGAGATGCATCCTTGCTTTCTGAAATCTCAACTGCATCCTCCATAACTATGGTGAGCTCTTTGGCCTTTCTTTTTTCCCTTTTCTTCTTAACTCCCTTTGCAGCCAAGGCCTCTTTAACAACAACCCTTAGTAAAATGGCAGTAGTGCGTGGGCTTGACCAAGGAGAAGAGAATTCCTTCTTAAAATGCTCCAACTTAGCTACCTCAGAGTCTTTCAAAAAAAGAATCTCAGTGTCTAGCACCTTGAATAGTCAATACCTTCATAGCAGCTACAACTATTGACAAAAACTCTGTTTGGGCCTTTTTCGGCAAAGGGCAGCCCGAAGCCTTCTTTCTAGGCTTCCTCTTAACAACCTTCTTCCCATCCTCCTTTTAAGCCTTGGCAAGAAAGGCTTTTCTAGAAAACTTGGTACTGAAGTCTTTACCATCTCTAACAAAATGGAGGCATTAGTGTAAGCCATCTAAAGAAGAAAAAAAATTTGGAAAAAATACCTAAAAAAAAAAAGCTGAATCAGAAAGATCCCCCTGAAGTAGTTGAAATAGGACTGAGTCCTTAGAGGAATTGTCTGAACTCGATTTTGGCAGAGGTGTGTTCAAGTTCATTGTGTGTGCATGGGTAGTGTACTTCGACTTCACTAAAGAAGGGGGCTAGACATGAAGGGCATGTAGGACCTCCTTCATCATCGAGTCCCACTTAATAAGAAAAGGGTAAGGATTAGCTTCTTTATCCAAGTCCCCCTAGTCGACCATTGCCCGTACCCTGGCATCGAAGTTGAGAAAGCAATTATTTAAATTTTTAGTAAGAAGCACCGAAGGATCATCCACATTGACCTTTACATTTTCAGCTGACCACTTCCCCAATATCCCTCAAGACTCTAGCATAAACATAAATAAGACTTCTTATGCTAGTTGTGCCAGCCATCTTAGGTGTTAAACACAAAAGTGTACTTCTTGCTCTCAGAACCTCACAGAAGCATGTAATAGAAAGATCCCTTCAACATGACAAGCAACTTGTAATACTACAAGAAAATAAGGAAATAGGGCTCTAGCCCAAACATGCTGCTCATGCACAGGTAGGTATTGAAATGGGCATATAGGTTTGACGGGAACTGGTTTATTGCTATCCTGTGGAGTCTTTCACCATGGGATAGGGAGGATGTTGGAGGCCGACCTTTAGGTTCATTTTGAACATGGTGATTTTTCCCTCATAGGGCTGGTAGCTCATTTCTCCCTTGTTCAGCACCCAAACATAGACCTCGGTGAGTAGAAGATTTTTTGTTTGCCACTTTTCCACTTTCTCCAATGTGCCACACCTCGGGTGAACATCTAGAGACTCCTAAGTACCCTTAGATGTGAACAATACTTTGGCCATTGTAATATGTCGGTGAAAAGAGAGAGGATTAAAAAAAGATATGGGGAGGGAAGAGTGAAACCGACCTGAGAATAGAAATATAACAGGAAAAGTTCACTAGGAATACACTGGAAAACTAGATGAACTAGAGAGCAGAAGAAGCAAATGAAAGTAAAAAATGGGAAAGTGAGTCATTCACTAGATAAAAAGGGTCTATATAGCCTTAGAGTTCCGTAGGAAGTCCGAACCTTGGTTGTCAAAGGGTTTGGCCACTGTACTTCAGAAATACAAACGCATGTCAGGCATTGTGGAGTCAAGAAATGCCTATGAGCCATCAGACTTGCCTGATCGAAGGACACATTTAGTGCCTCAACATCTGTTGGCCAGATACCTCCTGAATACTGAGAAAAACTGTTAAGGAAGTACTATCTAATGTGTGTGAAATGCTCACTCAGACCTGTGTTAGAACAATTGGCTGTAGAAGTTGTTGGGGAAAATAGACCCCTGACCTCAGATCTTGCTAGACACATGGATGGAAGATTTGAGGTATGACTAGTAGGCCCAGCCCTCTAGAGCAGGCACAAAAGGAGGCATCTCCAAGTACACACAACAAAACTCTGTTAAGCTTTTCTCATACTCCCAGCTATATTACTTGTTTACTTGGGCATTGAAGAGTCCCCTTAGCCCCTAAAAACACTTTAGGGACTCCCTTCCTCTTTCTTTTCTGGTGACTTTCAAGGCTATAGCTGATTGGAGTATGTACATCAAAAGGCCTAGATGAAAAACTTAGGCGACCAAGAGCACTAAGGTCACCAAATAGGCTTTTAAATTTTGGCATCAATCTTGAAATGGGCTAGACTTTTACTTTGGGTTTAATTTGTTTTTAACCTAATAAAATTTTGATATCGACACATGATAATAATTTTCTTCAAAATATTTATTTAACATTAAAATATATTTTATTTTATAATATGAAACTAATTTGCAATCTAACACTGGATATCTAAACTAGTTTATAATATTTTTTCCATTGTCTAGCTGCATACAACAAGCAACCTACATGTTAGAGGTAGACACTTTTGATAGCCAAAGGGATATCACCCATAAAGAACTCCTAATTGCCTTGCTGAACACCACCCTCAAAGAATCTATAACACCACCCTCCAGGAATTCGTGACACCAATCAAGGACTCTCGGCATCCACCCTTGGAAAATATATGTGACCAACTTTAGGGAAAGGGTATCTTTTACCTTCGAGGGGGACACTACCAACCTCAGAAGCATGGGTCCTCTACCCTCGACAGAGGAAAAAGCCTCCTGAGGAAGGTCCACCCATCCGAAGGGCCTTTTCTGATAGCCCTCAGGGAAGATTTCTCCCCAAAGGAGTCTTGCACCTCCGAAGGGGTCTTACGAAGAAATGAAAAATACAGTTAGGGAACCTCTGACACAGAGGCCTCACACACGCCCCTACCCTCTAGTCGAAACTACCTACAGCTAGCTGGAAATGCTTGCCTCCGAAGGTACAGACCAGATCTAGCCGAACACGTTTCATGATCTGGGTAAGCTGTGCAAAATGGCCTCCTCCTTCCATCCTCCTATAAATACTTAGGAGGCTCCTTGGTAAGGACAACGGGACTCTCTTTTCCTTACTCTTTGCCTTCAAAGAACTTCTCTCTTGTGTCCAAACTTGGGCATTGGAGGCTCCTCCCCCAGAAAGACACTCCAAGGAGTTCCTAACCCTCTTTCTTTAAGATCTTGCAGGCACCTTCTAACCTAAAGTCTCTCTCAGGCCCAGTATGTCCTACAACGAAGATGCCGCGGGGCATCATTTGGCACTGTTTGTGAGAAATTACCCCTAGGTCATTATTGTTGAGACTTAGCATTCAAAGGACAAGGGACTCTCGAGGTCCCAGTTCGCGCCAGAAACTCAAAGAACAACTAAACATCCTACAATGGAGACTTCCCTGGATGAGCGTCCTCTGATGGTCACAATGGGCTTTCTTTATGATTTTTAGCACTTTATCGTGACTGAAATCACACAACAACTTGACCAAAGGTCGTCACAAGCACCTTCAAAAAGTGTATCCTCTTCGGACGCATGTCCGGAAAAAAGTCATAAGTCACCTCGTCGGAGCTTTGGAAGTAGGGGTTCTTAAGACTAGTCCTCAATGGAGAACATACCATCCTAGGGGACATTACACTACAAGAATTGGGTCAAAAGAGCCCAAAACTTCTCGCCGGTGAAGTCCATCCCCGGATGGGAAGACCCTATCCCTACACCAAAGAAGTTACTCGCTAAAAAGAAGACGTCATTCTCTGTTGCTAGTGATGACCAGACAATGAGGAGAGGACAGTACTATCATACTGATGGAGAAAATCCTGGAGAGGTTGGAAAATGTGGAAAAACAAGTTTCTTGGAAGCCTGTTTAGTCAAGGCTATCAGAGACCTTCACTAGAGAAGAATCCCTCTTCGTCCGTTCCGTTGTAAAGGCACCAATGCCCAATGACTTCTGAGTACCATGTCTGGAAACATGTGATGGGCATAGCAATCCTGAAGCCCACTTGATGAAATATAAGAGAAGCATGGTGCTGCATAGTGCCGATGACGCCACCCTCTGCGAATGTTCGAGGTCACCTTGTTAGGGCCACCAACTGCGTGGTACAACTCCCTGGCCCCCAGAACCATAATGGGTTTCCAAGAGTTGTCCACCACCTTGACCCAACAGTTCATCGGAAGTAGGCCGATGGTGAAGATGCCCATCCAAATGTTCATCATAGCCCAAAAGAATGGGGAGACCATTCAGGACTATGTTGAGAGGTTCAACTAAGAAGCCCTTAGTGTGCCTGACTTCCGCTCAAAAATCTGAATCCTCACCATGATCAAAAGACTCAGGAAGGACTCACAACTCTTCTATAAGTTCTCCAAAGACCCACCTGACATCCTTGGAGAATTCTACCGAAGGGTAGAGCAACTCATGATAGTCGAGGAGTTACAAATGGGTGGCCTAAAGTTCGACCACAACCTTTCCGAGGGTCAGAGTCACCAACCTCGATATTTAACCAAGGGAGGGGGCAGACCTCAAAAAGCAAGGGGGAAAAGGCCAGTATCATTTACCCCTTTAAACACTACAAGAACAAACATCCTTATGGCCATGGAAAGGCAAAGAACCACAGTCCAATGTCCGAAGATGTTCCCCCTGATGTGCCCTTAGAGTATCTTGTAGGTTTCTTTTGTATAAATGTGTCATAACTTGTATTGTTTATTCATCTTTTTGACATTCATCATGCTCACATAAGAGTCACAACCCATGGGCTATGCAAGTTACAGGCATGACACTATTTCCCCCTTAAAGAATTTGGTCCTCCAAAATCTCAAGTAATGTTGGAAATTGCTTTGGGTATCTTTTATGCATTTTAGGCTCTGTTTCCCAAGTAGCTTCTTGCTCATAATGGTGAGACCATTGGACTTTCACCATGTTTATCCACTTACTCCTCAACTTCCTCAAATCCTTATCTAGAATCTTTACAGGTTCTTATTTATAAGAGAGGTTGGGGGTCACTAAGATATCAAAAGCTGGTATAAGTTGTTGTGGGTTAGATAAGTACTTTTTATGCATACTAACATGAAAAGTATCATGTATGTGACCTAACTCTGAAGGTAAATCTAGCTTATATGCCATATTACTAATTCTAGACACTATTGGGAATGGTCCAATGTATCTAAGGGCCAGTTTACCTTTCTTTCCAAATCTCATGACTCCCTTCATATGAGAGACTTTAATCCATACATAGTTCCCCACTTCCAACTCTAAGTTCTTTCTTCTTCTTTGGTTGGTATAGGCATGCTCTCTTTCATTGGCAGCCTTGACTATTTCTTGGATTATTTTGATCTTTTCAGTGGTCTTATGGATCAATTCTGGTCCTATCTCAACTATATCCTGAGCATCCTAGCAATAGTGGGGCATTATGTATTTTCTTCTATACAGAGCTTCATAAGACGCTATCTTTATCATTGAGTGATAGCTGTTATTCTAGAAGAATTCTATCAAAGGTAGAAGTTGATCCCATTCTCTTTTAAAGTCCAATACATAGCACCTTAAAATATCTTCCAGAATTTGTATGGTTCTTTCTGTTGCCCATTAGTTTGAGGGTGGTAAGCTGAACTTAGTTTTAGTTGAGCACCCAATGCTTGATGTTGTGATTTGCAAAACCTAGACATAAACCTTGGGTCTCTGTTTGAAACTATGTCATCTGGGATGCCATGCAATCTCACTATTTCTTTATGTACAATTTTGCCAGCCTATCTAGAAGATCTATGAGATTAATAGGCAAGAAGTGGGCTGACTTTGTAAGTCTATCCATAATTACCCAAATAGTATATTATTTCCTTCTTGTCATGGGCATGCTTACCATGAAATCCATAGATATGGAACTATTTTCTTTCTGGTATAGGCAAGTTTTGTAGTTTGTCCCCTGGTTTTTGGTATTCTACCTTCATTTGTTGGCGAACTACACATTTGGATACAAATGTGTAAATTTTCCTTTTCATTTTAGGCCACCAAAAGTGTTGTTTCAAACTTTGATACATCTTCATAGTTCCAGGATGTATGCTAATCTTACTGGAGTAGGCTTCTGTCAAAATCTATTCTCTTAGTTTATACCCTTTGGGTACATAAATTCTATCTTAAACATACAGCAAGTCCTGCCTATAAGAGAACCCCTGGAATAATTTTCCATGTCTCTACTCAGATATTTTAGTAAGATATTCATCTTGCTATTGTGCCTTTTGTATTTCTATTTTCCATGTTGACTAAATAGTCACTGCTCTTAATTGGGCTTTTTCCTATCTTAGCCATTTGTTAGCCAAACAAGCTAGGCTATTAAGTTCATTGGTTCTTCTTCTCTGTGTTTAAGGATGCTTGTATTTTTCCTGCTTAGGGCATTAGCCACCTTGTTAGCTTTGCCTTCAATGAACTCAATGGTACAGTCAAAGTCCTTGAGATATTCAAGCCATCTTCTCTATTTCATATTAACTCCTTCTGAGTAAAGAGATACTTGAGACTTTTACGATCAATAAGATTTGAAACTTATTACCTAGTAGGTAATGTCTCCAATGTTTCAAGGCAAAAATATAGCTACAAGTTCCAAGTCATGCACTGAATAATTCTTTTCATATGGTCTTAGTTGCCTTGATCCATAAGCTATAGCTTATTTTTCTTGCATTAATACACACCCTAATCCAACAATAGATGTATCTGTGTAAACCTTAAAAATTTTATTGGGATTAGGCAGTATTAGCATAGGAGTGGAAGTGAGCTTATTTTTCAGTTCCTGAGAGTTCCATTCACATTCCCTAGACCATTCAAACTTTTGCCCCTTTCTTGTTAATTTGGTTAAAGGAGCTGCCATTATAGAAAATTTTTGTACAAATCTTATATAATAGCCAGCTAGACACAAGAAGATTCTTAGTTCTCCAACATTCTGTGGTTGCTTCCATTGTAAGATAGCTTTAATTTTTGCTAGGTCTATAGCCATTCCTTGACCATTTATTACATAGCCTAAGAATTTAATTTGATTGGTCTATAAATGGCATTTTCTTCTTTGCCATCTAGTTAATGTTTCTTTAACACATCCAACACTATTCTTAAGTGTTTTTCATGCTCCTCTTCATCTCTTGAGTATACTAAGATGATCCACAAAGTGATCCAAATATGGTCTGAATATTCTCTACATTAGGTCCATAAAGAAAGTTGGATCATTACTAAGCCCAAAAGGCATCACTATATATTTAAAATGACCATATCTTGTTCTAAAAGTAGTCTTAGGGATATTTGCTTCTTTAACTCTTAGTTGGAAGTACCCTGATCTGAGATCAATCTTTGAGAACACTGTGGCTCCCTTAAGTTAATGAAATAAATCTTCAATCCTAGGGAGAGGGTACTTATTCTTCACAGTCATAGCATTGAGCTTTTTATAGTCAATACATAACCTAAGAGTTCCATCTTTCTTTTTCACAAACAGTGGTGCCCCTTAAGGAGACACACTTGGCCTAATGAACCCTTTTTCAAGGAGCTCATCTAGTTGCTTTTTCAGCTCATTCATTTTAAGAATTTCCATCTTGTTTGGTGTAATAGACATAGGAGTTGCCCTTGGGGTTAGTTTAATCTAAAACTCTATTTCCCTCAAGGGAGGTAAACCTAGAAGCTCAGAAGGAAATACTTCTAAGAATTCTTTCATAATAGGGATCTTGTCCAACTTAGTCTTAGACTCTTTAATTCAAGTGTTAGTGTTGTGCCCAAAAGCCAGTCATGGGATGATTGTATTTTTGCACATTGAGTCATGATATTTTATTAAGGCATTAATCCAGCAATTATGTTTGTTGTTTTGTTCCTGCGTAACTTAACAAACATAATTATAACCCTAGAATAATGATATTCTTAAAAGTCCTTGGTCTAGTATTATTGTGGAGCGGGTTGCAATAATACATAACGACTAGCATATGTGGAGACTAATATAAGATATGTAGTCTACATATGGGTACAAGTTGGAGAACTTGTGTACTGGACCGACCCACCATGAGAACACTACATGGATCGTTATATGAGTGTCATAAGTGATTCTCATAGTGATCATGGTATATGTAGTCCTTCGACCTAAGATCATCAAGGTTCCCTACATGTGAGTCACATACTTTGATACTTTCCTTTGTTGCTCGTAACTGAGTGAACTTGAAGGAGGTCATTGGGTATGTCACATATCATGCGGAGGGATTTGTATGATCAAGATGGGATTTGTCCCTCCTATGTAACGGGAGTGATATCTTCGGGCCCCTTGATAGAGTGAGACTTAGAAAATGCATGGCCATGCTCGGATGAGTTGATATACGATATCAATGTCATCAGTTTAAGTTAGTCTACTCGGTAATCAAGAAACCAAAGATTGGGCTATACGAGAGTGACACATTCCATGTCTCGTGCTTAGTCTTGATATCTTGGACAAAGGGACAATGGCATATATCGGTGATGATCATAAAGGTTTAGTCGAATCATCGACAATCTTGTCACTTGGGTAGCAATGATGTGTTGCTAGACACCGCTCATTGCTTATGATCATAAATGTGATTTATGATCATTGCCAACGTGGTAAGAGCCTATTGGGTCGCACACATAGAGCTATTTGGATCATTAGAGTGCATGGGCTAATTATTTGGGTTATGGTTTCACTTTAATTTCGTATTAATAATGGGCCCAAAAGTTGAGCCATTATTAAGCCCGAAATTAAATCCTAATTGGATTAGGGCTTTGAAACCCATTAGGCCTGGAAGTTGAGTCTCACTATAAATACAACTTTTAAGTGAGAAATTCGCAGGTCTCCTTGCCCTAGCCTCCAAAAAGGACAGCCGCACTCTTCTCTTGCAATTCCTTGGAGGACGCAAGCTAGCACTGCGAGCGCAAGAGAAACGCATCTACCGGGACGTGGTGGAAGCGTGGTGATCCCGAGAGGCTCGTGTGGATACCATAGAGAGCCTGAACACGTCAACTATTCAGGTTTTGTGATTCGACTCTACAGTTGAGTGAGTGATCTCAATCGAAAATTAGGTATGAAAATTTTCGAACACCCGGTTTACCCCGTTTCACTGGGATCCTGGAGGGTTTCGGTTAAATTCCGCTGCGCTGTTTGGCTCCCGAAACCCAACATCAAGCCCATATATTCTACTTTAGAAAGTATAGGTATGCAATCCATTACTTTTACTTGCCCAATATCACATTATATAGAGTCCTTTAAGGAGTGTTTTATTGATCCTGATAGTATCAACTTTCTATCTTGACAATTTATGATGACTTTACTTTCAGTTATCCAATTCATGCCCAATATTATGTCATAACTAGTTGTTTCTAGAATGATTAGATTAGCCTTTAGTTCCAACTCATTTAGCTTAATTACATA
Organism: Aquilaria sinensis; assembly: GCA_005392925.1. Taxonomy (NCBI): domain Eukaryota; kingdom Viridiplantae; phylum Streptophyta; class Magnoliopsida; order Malvales; family Thymelaeaceae; genus Aquilaria; species Aquilaria sinensis. The sequence goes on along the minus strand of SMDT01002999.1, from coordinate 48,926 downwards.
GTCTTTAACTATGTGATATGAAAACATCATTTCATTTCCTACTGTCCTGATCATATACATTTGAGGTAATGTTTTAACCTCCAAATTTAATTCTCTTACTAAGATAGCTGAAATAATAGATATAGATGCACAAGTATCATAGAGCACAAAAATAAGCTTATCATAAAGGTAAAGGTTACCTTTCAGTGCTTCCTTCCCCAGCTTGCCATAGGTTATAGCCTCTTTTCCAAGGCTAGCATCCCTTTTTCTCCTTGATCCTTCAATTTGGTATATCATGCTAGCTAGTGGTTGAACTCTAGCTGGTCTATGTTTTCCTGCCTTCTTCTTTTGTTTTCTTGGGAGGCTGAGGTATTGCCATTCCTTTTTCCTTTGCCTTGTTGGTTTCTTGGCCAAGGAGCCTCAAACTCGCCCAGTACTTTTCTTTCTTATTTCTTAACTGGGCAATCTCTGACCTAGTGGTCTTGAGAACCACCCTTCAAACATCCTTCAGTAAGTCTATAGCATGGTTTAAAACCATGATACTTTCCACAAGTCTGGCACTGAGGTCCTAACCTTTGGGCTTCTTTTGTTCTCTACCCACTTCGGTCTTTCTAGCCTGACTCTAGCTCTTTTCCTTCCATTTTGATGTCCCATAGGAGCCCATTTGATGTTTCCTACCATAGGATGATGAAATTTTTACTCCAATGTCAAGGCCTTCTGGACAACTTCATAATAAGTTTTCATACCAATAGCCCTAAATATCTGTGTCAATTCAGGCTTCAGTCCCTTGATGAGCATTTTAGTGCTTAACTTTTCTTGTCCATCATACTGTGGAGCATATCCGAGGAGACTACTAAATCTGTGTTCATACTCCCTGATTGACATGTTCCCTTGTTTTAGTAAATCAAATTCCATTTGTTTCTGATCTTTGAAAGCTTCACTGACATACTGTTGTTAGAACATGTGAAGGAACTTTACCCACTTCATAGGTTCTTTCTTCCTTATAGGTTTCCTTTCATTCTTACTCAAATATGCCTTTTGTATAGTCCTCCACCAGAGTTCTATATTGCCTTCCAGCTTAAAGGTGGCTAGTAATACCTTTTGCTTGGATGTGACTTCCATTCTTTCAAATACCTTTTCTAAATGGTAAATCCAGAATTTAGCCTCTTCTGGATCACCACTGGCCTTAAACATTAGGGGTTTAAGTGCTAGAAAGCCTTCTATTGGGGGTTTAAGTGCTAGAAAGCCTTCTATTTGGCTTTCTCTTAAGCCTTCCTTTCTTGGTCTTTCTCTTTTTCTTTCTGGAGTCCTGATCTTTCTCTGAGAAGCCAGCTCTTTTGATCTTTCTGAAACTAGCTCAATTCTTCCAACATTAGTGCCTAATTGCTCCCCTTCTCTGTTCTCATTGCTTCTCCTAATCTTTAATCTCATTTTTCTACCCCTTGGGTTTCTTTTTTCATCATCCTGTTCTTTCCTTTCATTTGCAAGCTTACTTGTTTGATATTCTCTTATTGGCTCTTTCCCTAGCCTTTTTTTTATTCTTCCTTATGCTTCTTGTTCTTCATCAGCAATAGTGCCTTTAGGTGCCTGGGCCTGGACCCTAGTAAGAGTTTGCATACCTTGCATGGTTGTGTATCATAGTAGCTTGCATCATTTCTATCATATGTTCCATTTTGTGCTACCCTTGCACACTAGGTTCAGGCTCTAAAGTCCTATTAGGAAGTCCTATCCTACTTTCAACTGCCTCCTCATTTTTAGGCTATTGATTATATAACTGATTAGCCCTAGTATTAATCTGGTTTCTCATCTCTCTGTTTCTACCTTTGGGCACTTAATCCTACAAAACATAAAATGGTTATGTATCATAGTGAGAATTTGCCTAACAGACCTTTAAGGTCCTATACAACCTTAAGCTCTAATACTAACTCTGTCAAGACCCAATTCACCCCCCCTAAATCTTTCAAGAGGTTCAGAATCAACTAGTTATTCTTATTTACTCAATTGATTTTCATATAGTGAATTAGGCTTTGACTCCTAGGATTCTTAACCTTATTTTTATTAATCACTTAGGTGGGAATCTCAAGCTTTTGAAGCTTTAGTAGGTTTTACTTAATTTACCCAATTGATTGAATTTCAACCAATTGAATTAACTTAGGTGATCTAATGAGTGAATATGGGGTTTAATGAAGCTAGGTGACTTATGTGTGTGTTCTATATCCTTAGGAAGCTTATTGGGGGCCTACCTCATCCAACAACCAAAACACATACACACAAATGCATGCATACATACTAAGTTACAAACCATGCATGCCTTTAACCTAGCTTATTACACAAAGTGCCTTAAGGCTTTTGCAAGCCTAAAATACATACAAGGCACAAGCCATGTTTTACTCTAAGTCCCCTTGCCATTTGTTACATACAAATATTTGCAAGCCAAAATTTGACAAACAGGGGCTACATGGCCCAGAGTTATGTAAAAGAAAAGTTTAGTCCATTAAGGGTCATGCATGATATATAGCTAGGCTTAAACTGTCTCAAAACCCACAGTCACTTTGACCTCCACTTTGACTTGATATTTAGGCCATAATTGCCTTATTACTCTTCTAGTTCTAACCCATACTAGGATGGATCCAAACACAGCAAGTCCCACTACAGCCATTAGGGCCTACAAACATTACAACATAGCATAATCATTAGTTCATTCTTATGAACTTTTCCATGCTTCTTTTTTCAGAAGCCATAAATCTAAAGGATACCTTTTTGTACATAGACCTCTCCTAGAGGTTCCTTAGCCCTTCACTCTTGTACTTCTTTACCTGAAATGGCAAAAGAGGGCATGAGTACATAAGAACTTAGTAAGAACCCAAATATGGCACCTAATGCCTTCACAATGTTTATAGCATTGCTATACAAATAAACCTCCAAATTTGCTTAATAACCTGCATCAAAAGACAAAAAAAAAACAAAAAACAAATACAAGATAATACATGATACATATATATACAAACCAATGGCTAACGTACACACACAATCAGAGAAGCACACAAACACACACACCACATACACATGGTATCCTTAACATAACAAGCATGATTTTTTTTCAATTTCTTCATGTGATCACTTTGATTAGATTTAATTAAAATAAACCTCTAGGTGACTGATTCAAGATTGGCCAAACTTGAACAAAAACACTATGCTTGCCGAAAGCAAACTAGCTAGTCTACCATAGTGCTTAAAGCACACATAGCCCATTACATAGCCTCTAGGTTCCTTTGGCCTTAGCCACCCCCTAGGGTAGCTTTTTCGTGTTCAAAATATAGGAGAAGAAGGTTCATATGGTTCTTTACTTATGGCTGAAATGACATCAAGGAAGCTTGATCATAGACCATGTAGCAATAGACACCACTATGAGCTAGTTTGGCATCACCATGTCTCGATTTGGCTTTGTCTTTGTTGTTCTTTGCCTTACCTATTTTTGGTGGCTTTTGGATGTATTGTTAGAGGTTTTCCTAGGTTATAGAGGATGAGAAGATAGCAAGAGAATAAAAAGACATCAACTCACAAAGAGCACGATTGTTGGCTTACCATACATCGCCATACTTAGTTTCAGTTTTGGCTAGTTTGTTTTCTCTTTTGTTTTGTGTATGTCTTGACGCTTAAGTAGGTATTTGGCTAGGAGTTTGAGTTCATAGTGGTTCTATGAACTAACTAAAAGGCTATAATGAATTTGATTTGAAGACACAAAATCAAACGGTGGCTAAATGGATTAGCAACCAAGGATTTTGACTAGTCCTTCGTCGAATCTCCTCCTAGGTAGCTCAAACCCCTTAATACTTCATTTTTTCCTACTTTGCTCTTCAAGTGGCACATATTGAGCAACCACTTCATCAATTAATTTGGCTAATTAGGCCCTCAAACTTTGCATTGAACATTGGTATAGTTAAAGTGCATCTAAGAGCTCCTTAGTGTATTTTAAGGTGTTTTCAAAGGTTCCTTGTGTTTTTCACCTTCTTTTAGTGCTCATTGTAGCCCTCATTCTCATTTTAATGATAATCATCAACCTTATGTATTTCATTTCAAGACATTAGCCTTTAAAGCCTTCACATGTTCATAGTTGCACAAAAAGGTGCACCTAAGGTTACTCTAGTGCACCCTAGAGTGCCCTTGTCATTTCTCTTGTATTCTTTAGATTTTTTGGGTTTATGTGGCTTTCCTCACTTGTATATTAAGCTTAGGCATTCATCTCACATAATTCCCTATAGTGTTTTAGACGTTAGAGCCATCAACTTCACATGAATGCACACAACGGTGTGCTTAGTGCCCCCTTGTGGCCCTATTTGGTTTTTCTCTTAATGCTCTCAAGTTCATCGCAATGTTTACTCAAACTATAAGTCTTCCTTTCAAGACCCATCATGGCCACATTTTAGTCGCTGTTGGCTTAGGAATAGAGCACTTTTCTTCTTTCATGTTCCCCCTGATATGCCCTTAGAGTATCTTTTAAGCTTCTTTTCTCTTAATGTTTCATAACTTGCATTGTCTATTCAAAATCTTTGATGTTCATCATACTCACATAAGAGTCACTACCCATGGCCTATTCAAGTTACAGGCATGACACCTTGAAACCCAGTTTGGTTGTTAAGGGGCTTAAATTTTGCTTCAAAATCATGGCTTATGCATCATCATTGGTTCAAAAGTAGTTATGTTATTTTGGGTATAGATTTGGCTGTAGATGCCTTTTTTATGCAATTGAAGTGCCATTTCAAAGATAAGATAGAGCTCTACAACTTTCATGTTTTGAGTTCTGAAAGAACAAGGCTACATAATGGTCGTAATTTTGCTTGAAGTTGCTGTTAATGTTCTGGAATGTTTCTTGGGTCATAACTCTGAAACCAGTTTTGATATGGATTAATTTTGAAGGCTTCTAGGCCATGTGGGCAAAAATTCCAACTTAAAGGCACCATTATTATAGTCATATTAAGGGATTCTAGTTATTTTTAATATTTTATATTTATGTTAGGTTATTTTACAACACTATGAAGAGTTTGGAGATTTTTCATTGTTTTTCTCCTTTAGATTAGATTTTTATTCATACATGAGGAGAGAAGCAGCAGACCTGAAGCACTTCTTGGCTACCCTCACCCTTTTCTTTTTTCTTTCTCTATTTTCCTTCTCTTTGTTTCCCATGGCCATGTCTGACTAATCTTTTTATTCTTGGTTGAAGGAGACTGAAACCCAAATTCTTCAACACTATGAGATCAAAGTTGTTTTTATTTAGTCAATTAATACTTTGAGTATTATGTGTTCTTCTATAATTAATTTCATGATTGTTTCATTTATATGCTAGAAGGCCTACTAGTTGTTATTTGAATTTAGTTACTTGAATTTAAGCTATTGCTGGGTTAAAAATCAAATCCGTAATTGTTTGATTACCCTAATCTGTAAAATAACTAAGGTTTACTGATTTGATGTGTCAGAAATCTTTAAATCGTAAGGAGAACATTCATCCAAATTAAATGCAATTGCTTGAGTTTATGTTATTTAGTTTCATCGATCTCTCTAATTTTTAATGTAATTGTTAAATTAAACTAAAGCACTTGTAGTAGGTTGTTTAACAATCAGGGTTAATTAGATCACTTGTTTTCTGATTAACTATGCTTGAGGAGGGATAAGAAGATAGCTCTAACGATGAATATTCAAAGTCTTGATTAATCTATCTATGCATCAATGATCAGTTGTATGAATTCAGTGGTGGTTGTTGACTGATGTCAAGGTTTGCATTCTTGATTGTGTCATTGATTTTTTACTTGATAAGTTTTTTAATTTTTGTTAACTGATTAGTTTTTAATTTTATTTCTGATTGCAAATAATCCACCCCAATCTTTTATTTCACTGTTTGCCAAGAAGGTTTCAGTTAAAAATTTTCCTTGTGATTCAATCTGGTTTTCACTGCTATAACAGAAAATTTATTTATTCTGAGTTGTTAGTGAGACCGGAACTATTTTTTGCGGTTTCAATGGCCGTCCAAAAATTTTTCACCACTGTTAGGGAGATTTTCTTTTTTCTGTTAAAGTTTCTTTTTTTTAGTAAAGTCACATACACCAAGATCTTTTCATATAGGTGAATTAGTGTTTGATCCAGAGATTAAGAAGAGGGCAAAGACAAACAGGAAAGTGAAAAGACAAGCGGTCAATCTTACAGCTTCCACATTTATAAATAACAACTATGAAAGCATGGAAGGAGCTATTATTGTTGTAAGGATGGTGGCACAAAGAATACTAAGGGAGTTGGAAACTCCCGGCACTGTCCAGCAAGCTTTGTGCATGAATTTTCTTGATATTAAGGTAGATTTTGAATTAAAATATGAATTGAAGGACTTTCATGTATTAGAAAGCGAGGACTCCCATAAACACTTGAAAGAATTTCATGTAGTCTACTCAACCAAGAAGCAACAGGGAGTTATAGAAGTATGAATTAAGCTGAGATTTTTCCAGTTCTCTTTGAGGGACAAGGAAAAAGACTAATTGTACCATCTTTCCTTCGGTTCAATTAAAACCTGGAATAATTTAAAGAGACAATTTTTTGGGAAGTTCTTTCTTACTTCAAGGGTTAGAAATATCCAAAAAGAAATCAGCAGGATTCAACAATGCGATGGAGAGAGGCTTTATGAGTACTGGGAGAGATTCAACCAACTATGTGCGAGTTGCCCACACCACTAGATTTCTAATAAGTTGTTGCTACAATACTTTTATGAAAGGCTATTGTTTATGGATTGAAGTATGTTGGATGCTACAAGTGGACGAGCACAAGTAAAAAAAATGCCTGAAGAAGCAAAGGACATGATCTCCAAAATGGCAACCAATTCATAGTTTTTTGGGACAAGGGTAGGTCATGTGCCAATAAAGATAAATGAGGTAGGAACTTATAGTATTAAAGCTCAACTTTTTGAACTAACCTCTCTTGTTAGACAAGTTGCTTTAGGATAAGTTCAAAATCCTAGAATGTGTCGTACTTACTTTGTTCAAGGACACCCTAATGATACATGTCCATAACTTAAAGAGAATACGACACCTTAGGTGAATGTAGTAAGCTGGTTTGTTAGTCAACCAAGAAGATATGATCCTTATGTGAATCAATATAATCCTGGTTGGAGAGACCACCCAAATTTGAGATATAGGTAGCCAAGTAACCAGCTACAGTACCCATCTTCTGGTTACAACAAACTAGCTCTCCTGTAACAAAGCCAAGGACTAAGTTTAGGTATCGCTTTAGAAGATATTGTGAAAACTTTAGGCACTAACACTCAAATGATTTAGTAGGAAACAAGAGCTAACATCAAAGGCTTGGAGAACCAAATTTCACAACTTGTAGCCTTGTTGAACAAAATAGAAGCTGAAAAGAGAAGGCTGCCATCTCAAGCTGAAATCAACTTAAGAGAGCATGCTAATATAGTGACCTTTCAAAGTGGCAAAACAGTGCAAACCAGCACATAAAAAATGGCAGCACCTAAAAAGGAACAAGATGGCACAAAACCAGCAACTTTTGATGTACCCACTAAGAAGGTAAGTGACAAGCCAATTTTTTTGAAGTAAAAAATTTCTGATTGCACCCCCTTTTCCTAGCAGGTTGGTGAAATCCAAGGAGGATACAGAGCAAGAAAATCTTGAGGTTTTTAGGAAGGTCAAAATCAACGTATCTTTGCTTGATGCAATCAAGCAAGTGCCTTGATACGCTAAGTTTTTGAAGAAGCTATGCACCACGAAAAAGAAGCTGTGCACAAACAAAAAAAACTGCAAACAAATGAGACAATCAAAGTTAGTGAGAATGCATCAACGATATTCTAAACAAAGTTGCCTCATAAGTGTAAGGACCCTAGTATGTTTATTATACCATGTGTAATAGGAAAATTTAAGGTGGAAAAAGCTATGTTAGATTTGGGAGCTTTAATTAATGTCATGCCATATTCTATATATGCTTCTTTAAAACCTAGACCTTTGAATGAAACTGGTGTTCTAATTCAATTAGCTGATAGATCTAATGCCTTTCCTAAGGGTGTAGTTGAGGATGTTCTTGTGCAAGTAAATAATTTAATTTTTTCTGCCCATTTTACATGCTTGATATGGAGAATAGTGACCTAATTGCTTCTATTTTGTTAGGAAGACCATTTTTAAAGACATCCAAGACCAAGATTGATGTGGATACTGGCACTCTCACATAGAAAATAGAGAGAGTTGGGAGAGTTTTATGATCTATGCTTATTTTCTTTTCTGTCTATCTCTGGTGGGAGACATAAGCTCATATATATATGCTCGACTAGGAAATAAGAATTTACCACATTAATTCTGCCCATCATGGAATTTACTATAATAGCATATATATCCTTTTCAATTTGAAACATTTGACCAAATTCTTTATGGTAGAAACCCTTTTATTATCACCTTTATTTAAGTAAACTAATATATGCCTAAAATAATAATATTAGTAATTTGAAAAAACACTTTAAAGGATTTCTACATTTTCCCACTTGGTCCATGTTACACTTTGCAAGGTGATAAACCTTACAGTTTTTACACTATTTGGTCAAGAATAGCTCTACATATGGATCATAGCGGTCATACTCTTAATCAAGCATTTCCTTATATGTATCACAATATATATTACTATTTGATGGATACTTTAGGAGGAAATAATTTCTCCAAAAATGTTCAACTTTATGTATCCCCATAGATTCGAAACATAATACTCTATATGCACATAAATCATGTTTTCCAAGAAACTTTATTGACAAATTTGTTCCGAAACAAAACTACAAGAGAAACTTAATGTGCATCACCAAATGAGCTAAGTTCAATACACTTCACATGATCCACATACTAATTTGCTGACAAAGCTTTAGTCATGGGATCTGCTACCATCAATGAAGGGCTAATATGCTCAACGGCCAACTGTTGTGCTACCACCTTCTCTTTCACTACCAAATACTTTATCTTTATATGCTTACTTCGGCTTCTAATTTTATCATTGTTTGCAAAGAACACTGTAGTTAAATTATCACAACATATATTTATAGGTCTTGATATAGAGTCGACAACCTTAAGGCTTGAGATAAAGTTCCTTAACCATATAGACTGTGTTGCAACTTCATAGCATGCAATGAATTCTACTTCCATGGTAGATGAGTCTGTAATAGTTTGTTTTACATTATTCCAAGATACAGCTCTTTTAGCAAGAAGAAATATATACCCAAAAGTAGGGTTTAGTGTATCCTTACATCTACTAAAATCTAAATTTAAATATCCAACCAATTACAAATGGTCAAAATGCTTATAGGTTAGCATGTAATCCTTAGTTCCTTGTAAGTATCGAATGATGTTTTTAGCAGCTTTCCAGTGATCTTTTCTAGGATTGCTTTAGCAGCTACCAAGCATTCCAATTGCAAATGCCAAATTAGGTTTAGTGCAAACCTACACATACATCACACTCCCAACAACACTAGCAGAAGGGATGGATTCCATCTACCTTCACTCCAATGCATTTTATTGACAGTAATTCTAACTAAATTTATCCCTGTTAACAATGGGAGTCAGTGATGGAGAACAATTTTTTACACAAAATCTTTCTAAAACTTTATCAATATTGGCCCTTTGAGATAGTGCTAAAGTCCTTCTAGTCTTAGCCTTATGAATCTCCATGTTGATGACATAAGAGGTTTTGCCCAAATCCTTCATTTCAAAGTTTTGAGAAACAAACTTCTTCACATCATGAAGTAGGCCCAAATCATTGGTTGCAAGTAAAATGTCTGTCCACATATAGGATTAGAAATATAATTTTGCTCCCACTAATCTTAAGGTATATATAGTGATCCATGATGTTTTTTGTAAAACCATAAGTGGGTTTGACATCATGAAATTTTAAATACCATTGGCAGGAGGCTTGCTTCAGCCCATATATATATATTTCTTGAGCTTGCAAACCAAGTGAATTTCTTGCTGAAGGAAAAACCTTTCAGGTTGAGTCATGTATACCTCTTTCTCTAAAGATCCATTTAAAAATGCCATTTTCACCTTCATTTGGTGTAACCCAACATCAAAATGAGCTACTAAGGCCATGATTATCCTAAATAAATCCTTCTTAGAGACTAGAGGGAAGGTTTCATGATAATCAATGCTTTCCTTTTGAGTGTACCCGTTAGCAACAAGTCTAGCTTTCTATCGTTCGACATTACCTGAGGCATATCTTTTAGTCTTGTAAACCCATTTACAACCAATGGCCACTGATCCTCTAGGTAACTCAATGAGGTCCCAAACTTTGTTCTTTTCCATCAACTTCATCTCTTGTTTCATGGCATTAAGCCAAATAGAGGAATCTTTGCCACCCATGGCATATGAAAACAATTATGGATCACCTTTATGTCCAATATCATAATTAGACTCTTGAAGGTATACCAAAAAGTCATCATAAATTACTCATTTCCTTACCCTTATGGATCTCTTTAGACGCACCACTTTAATTGGATTTTTCTTATTTTGGTGGTTAGGTTCTCGTGGGTGCTTTTCTTGGTGAGCCATTTGTTCAGGTTTCTTTTCAAGTACACCAGATTGGTGGTTTTGAAAAACAACCAAATTTCTTGACTTTGTAGGCAACTCAAATGACTCATTTTGTTCCTCAGATTCAACCTTATGAGGAACAACACTCCCATTAGTCCTACAATCCTCAAAGAACATAGCATTTTTGGACTCAACAATTGTAGAGGTTTGTGAACAACAATAAAACCTATATCCCTTAGAGTTTATTGCATAGCCAATGAAATAATCGTTAGTTGTCCTTCAATCCAATCCCTTTATGTGAGGATCATAAATCTTTAATTCAACAGGACAACCCCATAAGTGCATATGGTTCAAACTAGGTTTCAATCCATTCCATAACTCAAATGGCATTTTGGGAACCGCCTTGGATGGAACCTATTAAAATATCCATAGCAATTTCCAATGCTTCACTCCAAAGGGATTCAGGTAGATTAGTGTTACTATTCATGCTTCTTACCATGTCTATAAGAGTATGATTCCTTCTTTCTGCTACACCATTTTATTGGGATGTGCGAGGCATCCTATATTGAGCAATGACAACTTATTTCTCATGAAACTTTGCAAATGGATGTGGCATTTGTCCCTTTTCTGTGTACATCCCAAAGTACTCGCCTCCTCTATCAAATCTAATAATTTTAATCTTTCTCTCTTTTTTCTTTTCAACTTTTACCTTATAAGACTTAAAAGCATCAAATGCTTCAATCTTGTCAAAAAGCAAATAAAGATACATGAATCTCGTATAATCATCAATAAATAAGATAAAATATCTCTGACCATTAAAACAAGGCATAGTAAATTGTCCGTAGATGTCTCTGTGTTTGATTTCTAAGGTTTCTGAGCTCCTCTTGGCACCTTTACTATTTTTGTTGGTCTGTTTTCCCTTTATATAGTCCACACAAGTGCCAAAGTTAGTTAAATCAAGATTTATTAAAACTCCATTATTTACTAACCACTTGATTTACTCTATGAAGATAAGTCTTAATCTCCTATGCCAGAAAGATGAGGAATTCTCATTAACCATGCTTCTATTTATGCCAACATCTATGTGCATGGCTAAATAACCATTTTCAAATGTGAGATCAAGATTGAACTTGTATAAACCATCAAGTAAAGTTCCACCACTAATGAAATTTTTTTTCTTTGAAATAATAAAATTTGAGTCTCTAAACAAAAATTCATATCCAACTACAACAAGTTTAAAAATTGAAACTAAATTTCTAGAAAATGATGGAACATAAAATGCCCTTTAAAGGTCCAAATTGAAACCTGATTTCAAAACAAGTCAAAAAGTTCTCATAGCTTCAACATTGGAACAAGTTTGATTCCCGTATAGATATTTTGCTCATTTCCTCATGGCTTCCTTAGATCCAGAAAGCCCTGCATGGTGTTGACCACATGGATTGTAGAACCATAATCAATCCACCATGTATTACTAGGTGCATCAACAAAAAATGATTCATGACACACAAACGAGATGGAATTATCTTTCTTTGAAAGCCACTTGTTGAACTTAGGGCAGTCAACCTTCAAATGTCCACTTTTCCTACAAAAGAAATAACCCTTTTTCTGTATGGGTGTATTCTTTTCATGGAAGACAGCCTTACCCTTTGCACTTTTCTTGCCATGAGTAACCAAATGAGCACTTTCCACTCTTCCATGCTTTAAATTATCTTCTTCTTGAACATACATGGTCAGAAGTTTGTTTATTGACCATTTTGCCTTATGTTTGTTGTAGGAAATTTTGAAACGATCATACTTACTAGGAAGAGAGTTTAAGATAAAATGTATCAAGAATGGCTTAGAAATCTCAACATCTAGGAACTTCAATTGAACTGTAATGTCTCTCATCTCCATAATGTGCTCACACACAATTCTAGAACCATCAAAGGTTTTGCTTGAAAGCCTCTTCATAAGGGTGCTAGCCAATGCCTTATCTGAATAAACAAATTATTCCTTAATGGGTTTCATATAATCCTTCACATTTGGATTTTTTGGAATAGGGCCCTTGATGCTCTTACTTATATGGGACTTTATGAGCATTAAGCCTAAGCGATTAGATCACTCCCATTGGTCATATAGGGTCTTTTCTTGCAGCACACTTGATTCCATAGGAGCAGCTGGTGCATCCATATGAAATGTCAAATCCAAATCCGTATATTTCAAAGTAAAAAGTATATTCTCTTTTTAGTCAAAAATTTTTTTATCACAAAGCACTAGAATACGTGGCATATCAAAAACAGCAAGAATAGCTGCAATAAATATTTACTTTAGCGCTATGAAAGACATGAAATCCATATAATAGTAAAATCCAACCTTCCTGTGGGTAAAAGCCGTAACTGCATGGAAATTACTATTCTTTATTTAATAATACTAGTTAGCAAATATTAAGAAAAAAATTTCTCCATACCTATGGGCATAGGAAAAATCCATCCCTAACATTCAATCAACTACCTTAGTCCAACTAATACACAAATCAAACAACCTCCCTGCGGGGCTGGGTCAATATTTTCATGCATTAGTTGTTATTCAATGTCATATCCTTATGAGGTTTTATAAATTTTTTTTAAGGTTTAAGATGCCATGGCCACTCCTAAACCATACACACTGAATAAACCTCGATGACATTAAAACTTTATTTGGATTAATACCATATATCCAAAATATTAACATAATTTATATGATCTATTAGCATGAAATTTACAACTCTTTGGCATGTATTACAAACATAGATCAAACCAACAACAAGAACATTCAGTCAAGCACAGGCATAATGAAGCTCTCTGGAAAATACTCATACTCTCAGCTTCACATGCACATATAAGTAAAAACAATATATACAACTAGGCTCCAGATTAACTGGAAAATTGAGGCCAGATTGTTGGTTATGAGCATATATTCATAATGACAACAAAATAGGCACAAATTTGAATAAAACATGCCAATAATTACTAGGTCATTGTTTCATCTAGAAAAATATACATGTGAACAGGGATGCTTTACACTAATTCATGTTCCTTCTCAACTTCGGCTAATCAAAGACAAATAAGATTAATTCTACTTGAATGTAAATCCAAATAAGAATTGGCATACAGCCACGGTCTGAAAAGCCCACATGTGCAGGAAGCTAAACAATTAACAAAAGCCTACAACAATTGTCTACTCAATTGTTTGATTTCATCGACCCCGCCATGGAAAAATATTCCTAGACAATTACCAACCCGATTTATTGAAACACACAGGCAACACAAGTTATTGATCAAGTCTGATAAGTAAAATTACAAAAACATTGAAGCCGAAATGATGAAACAAAATAAGTAGTAAGCCACTAATCAATGAAGCAAAGAGATAAGCTCTATACCACAATGTAAGAAATCTTACAACAATGCAGCAGAAAAATTTATGGTACTTATGTCAAGCCATGATTGACCAAGTGAACCTTCAAGCTTTAAGCCATAAAAAAAAAAAGAGAGTTGGGAGAGTATTCTAATCTATACCTAGTTTCTTTTCTGTTTGTCTCTAATGGGAGATGCAAACTTATATATATAGGCTAGACTAGAAACCCTAACCAAATAGGATTTTGCTACATTAATTTTACCCATCATGGAATTCACTATAATAGCATACTTTCTTTTCAAACTAAAACATCTAGCCAAAGTCTTTATGGTAAAAACCCTTTTATTATCACCTTTATTTAAGTAAACTAATATATACATAAAATAATAATATTAGTAATTTGAAAAACAAAATGGCAAGTGGGTCACACTTTAAGGGATTTTTACAAAAATTACAAAGTTCAATATTTTTGACATGCTGTTGAAGGAAACTGACAATGATAATTTTGTTTCTTTTGTTGGAAAAATTGATATTTTGGTGTAAAATGAATTAGGAAAAAACTCTAAAAACTAAGCAAAGTTGGCATAAAAGGGAAAGAAAAAAAATGCCAACTTGCAGCAAGAGCAAAAGATGCCATTTGTGATAAAAGGTGTTGCTCAATAGAGGAAAAGATGAAAAATGCTGCCTGGTAAGTTTGATCATAATTGAATTGGACAAGTTGTTATTATTGATATTTCTACTCATGATGCATTTTAGCTTAAAACTTTAAAACCAGACAAAGTGCTCAATACTGAGACACATAAGTTAATGCCCTTTTAAGAAGGATTCTCAAAGCATCTTGATTGATGGAAAAAGAGCTGTCTAGCCAAAGGCAATAGAGAAAGGCACTTTTAAAAGGCAACCCAAATGTGGTCATGTGTCATAAACAATAAAGATTTCATTTCTTGTATTTTTATTTTTTTTATTGCTTTTATTTTTCAGGTTTTTTTATTCTCATAATTGGTTTTCTTGGTAAGGTATTAGTTTTTTAGGTTGAAGGTGAAGTGAAACATAGTTGCAGCGAGCTGAAGTCTAATTACGGGTTATGAATCACTACGAAATCAACTTTTAGGGTAGTACAATTTCTTTTCCCTATTTGTGTTTTTATTATGAACATTGAGGACAATGTTTGATTTAAGTGAAGGGGAGTAGCTAAGCTTTGGCTCTTGTTTCTTAATTTTTATTTTATTTTTCAAATTTTTGAACTAAAATTTTTTTACTTATACTTTTGAGCATTGATTTGAATTATTAAAAGAATTTCACTTTTTGGTTCTTCAATGCTTAGCTTGAGTGTTAAGTTAGTCATTTATTAGTTATGCAACCCTCAAATCTTATTTTTAAATTGTTTTTGTAATTTTTGATCAACCTAGTTGATGATTTTCTTGGGAAACTAATTTTTGCGTCAAACTGGTGTGCTTAATACATTGATTTAAACCTTGTTAGATCTTGAGCTTATTAAGTTAGATATGTGGTTTGTTTAGTTGATGGTTGATTTGAATCACTTGAGAAAAAAATGCTGAAATTGTTATATTCTAATGAATAGAAGGTTGCTTCTTTATTGTTTATGGGTATTAAAGTAGGTAGGTGTCTTCTTCTAAGGTACAAGTCAATTACTACTAAAAAAGATGCTAGAAGCATGAGTATGGTCAAAGACCACTTTGAAATTGTGTTGAGTTAGTAGCTTGGGTATAGCAGAGCCCTGTGATACACTCCCTAAATAGTTGAACACAAGAAAAATAAAAAATTATAAAAGAAAAGAAGTAAAAACAAATAAAAAAATTGATTAAAATTAGAATAAGAAATACATTCTCAACTAATTTGCTATCTTCCATGGGTTTACAATAAGATTCACGCTACTTTTTGAGTTCTTATCTACTTAGTTTGTTCTCTTTACTTGGTGCATAAGTTTGATTTTTTTCTCAAGTTTGGAGAGGTTATTGTTGCTAGGTTGTGAAAAAATTGTTTAATGGACTTATTTTGTTTTAAGTTACTATTGCCTAATAGGTTGCATGCTTAATTCTCCTCGTTGAGTTTGCAAGACCCTTGAATGTGGAATTATCTTATTATTTCTTTAGCTCAAAAGTATGTTTCTACCTCTTTAAGATTAATTTTATTTTGATTTTAAGGTTTAATTTACTTGAGGAAGAGTAAAAGCTAAGTGTGGGAAAATTAGATGAGCTTATAATTATTATATTTTTTTCTCTCATATTTAGCTTGTTTTATTGTGTTTTGAACCTTAAAAAAAAATTTTGAGTATGTTTTATAGCTGAGAGCATATCAGGACAAAATTGATTAAAGGTGGATTTAATTTCCAATTTTACAAGTTTTAATGGTTGTGTTCTTTCAGGATTTTGACAGATTGTTGATGTTCTAATAAAAAAAAATCATATCTTGATCTATAGAGATCAAAATGGAATTCTATTTTATTCAAATGAAAGCTAACATCTAGAGCCATAAGTCATATGAATGCCTTGAAATCCAGTTTGCACGTTAAGGGGCTCAAATTTAGCTTCAACGTTGCGACTTTCACACCTACACTGGTTCACAAGTAGCTTTGGCTGTAGATATCCATTTTATTGAATTCAAGTGTCATTTAGAACCTAAAAAAGAGCACTGTAACTTTCATGTTTTGAGTTTTGAGGGAAATGGGCTACATCAAAGCCGAATTGCTGCTTGAAGTTGATACTAATGTTCTGGAACTTTCCTTGGCTCACAACTCGAAAAAAAGTTTTGATGTGAATTAATTTTGAAAGCTTATAAACCATGTGGGAAAAAATTCTAACTTAACGACACCATTCTCCTACTCATATTAAGACATTCTAGTTATTTTTAATTTTTTATATTTAGGTAGGGTTATTTTAGAACACTTTGAAGAGTTTAGGGAGCTTTCATTGTTTTTCTCCATTAGGTTAGATTTTTATTCATATATTAGAAGAGGAGCAGCAAACCTACGGTACTTCTTGGTTTCTTTCACCCTTTTCTTTGTTCTTTTTCACTTTTCCTATTCTTTTGTTTTCCTTGGTCACATTCGGCTAATCATTTTATTCTTGGTTGGAGGAGACTAAAACCTTAAATTCTTTAGTACTGTGAGATCAAAGTTTTTTATATTTAATTAATTTAAACTTTGAGTATAGGGTGTTCTTTTCTGATTAATTTCATGATTATTTCATTTATATGCAAAGAGGCATACTAGTTGTTATTCAAATTCAATCTATTGTAATGGTAGAAATCAAATTCATAATTATTTGATCTCTCTAATATGTGAATCAGCTAAGGTTTATTTATTTGTTGTGTCAAAAATCATTAAATCTTAGGGAGAATATTCATCTAAATTAAATGTAGCCGCTTATGTTTGTGTTATTTAGTTTCATCGATCTCTCTAAATTGTAATACAAGTGCTAAATTAAATTGAAGTGCTTGTTCTAGGTTGTTTAGCAATTAGGGTTAATTAGATCACTTGTTTTCTAATTAACTACAACTAAGGAAGGGTAGGAAGATTGCTCCAATGATAAATATTCAAAGTCTTAATTCATCTATCTATGTGTCAATGGTTAGTTGTAGGAATGTATTGGTGGATGTTGACTGATGCCAAGGTTTGCATTCTTGATTGTTTCGTTGATTTCTTGCTTGATAAGTTTCATAATTTTTGTTCCCTGATTAGTTTTTAATTTTATTTCTAATTGCAAATAATCCACTCATTCTTTTATTTTAGATTTCTATCAAGAAGCTTTTAGTTAAAAATTTTCCTTAGGATTAAACTTAATTTTAATTACTATAATCCAAAAATTATTTATTCTGAGTTGTTAGTAAGACTGAAATTATTCTTGGTGATTTTGACAACCAACCAGTCCTCAAGCAGGAGAGAACGTTTTATGTCCTAAAGTGGTCTATTCCAAATAAGCCTACTACCAATTCTATAAGGGTTAAAAGGGATGCTTATAAGAAGCATTTGGATGATGTCTTGGATGTTGCTTGTTTCATGCTAATTACCATGGAATCGGAGTTTTAAAAGAAACATGGGAACATGGGGGAATTTGATATGATTGAACATCTCAAAATGCTCTTCCAAGAACAAGCTCAACATGAGAGTTGAGATGCTCTTCCAAGAACGAGCTCAACATGAGAAGTTTGAGACATCCAAAGCATTATATCAGTCCAAAATGCCTGAGGGAAGTCCCATGGGTCATCATATGCTCAAGATGATTGGGTGCTTTGATAATCTTGGGAGTTTGGGATTTGTTCTGTAGGAAGAGTTGGCTATTGATGTAGTCCTACAATCATTGCCAAAAAGCTATAGTTAGTTCTTCATAACTATAATATGAATGATTTTGACAAGTCCTTCCCTAAATTCCCAACATGTTGAGAACTACGAAAAGAAACCTTGAGAAGGTGTAGCCCATTGTGGTGGCTCAAAAGGACAAGGGAAAGGGAAATGTACAACCCTAGGTAGCTTGTGGCTGCTTGCTGCACAAGACACTAGGAATTCGAGGAATCCTTGAGTTATGGTTCATAATTATTGGTTTATTTGCTTGTGATAAAAACTAATGCATGTGACCTAAGCTTACTAACCTAGATACTAGCATTAAATAATGCAGGAGTAGTTTTGACATGGAAATTCAAACATAAATTAAAACATTCAAAATAGTGGCAGTATCGTACTTAAAAAAATTGTAAAACTAGCCAAAGCCATAAACATGTTTTCTACAAGCAACACCCCTATGTACATTACTCAGCTATGTACTTGAATCACAAACCAAAACACAAAACTAACCATTGTTGCTAGAGGCAACTAGTAAAATTAAGTACTTGAGCATAACCTACTGAGATGACTATACTAGGCTGACCACCTGAGCTCTACCTCTTAACTGCCCATGGCCTTAAGCTCATCTTT
Organism: Aquilaria sinensis; assembly: GCA_005392925.1. Taxonomy (NCBI): domain Eukaryota; kingdom Viridiplantae; phylum Streptophyta; class Magnoliopsida; order Malvales; family Thymelaeaceae; genus Aquilaria; species Aquilaria sinensis. The sequence continues at coordinate 30,101 of SMDT01002999.1, read as the reverse complement.
GTGCTTCTAGATCAACCATTGCTAAAGGTTAATCCAACATAGTTAGTATGTTACATAACCAATAAACCAACTAGATAAATACAAACTAGAAAGTATAACTTGTAGCTGCTCAACTAGCTTAACAACCATTTCGAGTTGCTGGCTGAACCACCCAAACCTACACATATAAACTAGGGGGTGAGAATCATAGATTCTTAGGAAGGGGCCTTCAGGGGGTACTTGCAAAAGAAAACACTAGAGGACCATGGACAGCAAATGTCACAAATTTACCGTGAGCTCATAATGGTATGAGGCCTAATATATGTGCATATACTCGAGTCCCTTAAGACCCTTCCTTATCCTAGTCCTTTCATAGCGAGCTTTGGCCCTGAACTCACTCTAACAAGCCTTGACTTACCTACTATGCCAAGTTGTCACCTAAGCACGTAATAACCTCCCCTTGAATACTATGTGTAGGACTAATCCAAGTCTACTTGGCAAAGCCAAGTTAGGTGCACTAAGGGCCCACACTTGTGCCTTAGGTCTAGGACCAGACTAGGCCATTAGGTGTTACTAACTTTTCACTCTTCCTATAGTGAACCTTGACTAGCACATGGCCAATCTAGTTTGGCCATACTAGATTCCCCCTTTAGCTGTTCAGGCCAAAGACCCAAATAGATAGCTAGGCACACTGAACCTCCACCCCTAGGTGTACTAGGCTCCCACTTTAGTCCCTTAGGTCTAAGACCTGATTAGGTGACCGAGTGTTACAAAGCCTCCACCTTCCTTGGTGAACCTTGTATAATAATATGCTTGGCCCTTGGTACACTCCAATGAGTTGGCCATCACTAGGAATCATGCTTGCTCTAAGTTCTCCTTGTGTTTCCTAGCACATATTAAGGTCCCAAATGCACTAAGGTAGCTTAACTACCTTGCTCCTCAAAGACCCTTGAATATGCCCAAGTAACTTAGCTTGAGTGCTAAGTCACCTACCTACTTATAGCTTCCAGTGTTCCTCCTAATTCCTTAGGGTAGCTTGCACTTACTTTGGTATTAAGTAACTTCCCAATGTTAGTGTTGTGCTCAAAAGCCAATCATGAGATGATTGTATTTTTGCACATTGAGTCATGACATTTTTTTAAGGCATTAATCCATCAATTATGTTTGTTGTTTTGTTTCTGCGTAACTTAACAAACATAATCGTAACCCTAGAATAATGATATTCTTAAACATCCCTGGTCTAGTATTATTGTGGAGTGGGTTTCAATAATACATAACGACTAGCATATGTGGAGACTAATATGAGATATGTAGTCTACATATGGGTACAAGTTGGAGAACTTGTGTACTGGACCGACCCACCATGAGAACACTACATGGATCGTTATATGAGTGTCATAAGTGATTCTCATAATGATCATGGTATATGTAGTCCTTTGACCTAAGATCATCAAGGTTCCCTACATGTGAGTCACATACTTTGATACTTTCCTTTGTTGCTCGTAACTGAGTGAACTTGAAGGAGGTCATTGGGTATGTCACATATCATGCGGAGGGATTTGTATGATCAAGATGGGATTTGTCCCTCCTATGTAACGGGAGTGATATCTTCGGGCCCCTTGATAGAGTGAGACTTAGAAAATGCATGGCCATGCTCGGATGAGTTGATATATGATATCAATGTCATCAGTTTAAGTTGGTCTACTCGGTAATCAAGAAACCAAAGATTGGGCTATACGAGAGTGACACATTCCATGTCTCGTGCTTAGTCTTGATATCTTGGACAAAGGGACAATGGCATATATCGGTGATGATCATAAAGGTTTAGTCGATTCACCGACAATCTTGTCACTTGGGTAGCAATGATGTGTTGCTAGACACCGCTCATTGCTTATGATCATAAATGTGATTTATGATCATTGCCAACATGGCAAGAGCCTATTGGGTCACACACGTAGAGCTATTTGGATCATTAGAGTGCATGGGCTAATTATTTGGGTTATGGTTTCACTTTAATTTCGTATTAATAATGGGCCTAAGAGTTAAGCCATTATTAAGCCCGAAAGTAAATCCTAATTGGATTAGGGCTTTCAAACCCATTAGGCCTAGAAGTTGAGTCTCACTATAAATACAACTTTGAAGTGAGAAATTCGCAGGTCTCCTTACCCTAGCCTCCCAAAAGGACAGCCACACTCTTCTCTTGCAATTCCTTGGAAGACGCAAACTAGCACTGCGAGCGCAAGAGAAACGCATCTGCCGGGACGTGGTGGAAGTGTGGTGATCCTGAGAGGCTCGTGTGGATACCATAAAGAGCCTGAACACGTCAACTGTTCAGGTTTTGTGATTCGACTCTACAGTTGAGTGAGAGATCTCAACCGAAAATTAGGTATGAAAATTTTTGAACACTCGGTTTACCCCTTTTCACTTGGATCCTGGAGGGTTTCGGTTAAATTTTGCTGCACTGTTTGGCTCCGAAACCCAACAGCCAAGCCATGCCAAGCTTCCATATTACTTAATCTAGGCTTCCCATAGGCCCTAGAGCTCACATTGTGCCCAAATGCACTTATGTGCCCCTATAGCTTCATAGTGCATTCTTTGGCCCTTAGGTGTTTTTATTAACTCTTTGTAGTTCTTGTATCTATTAAACCAATCTAATCTCAATTAAATACTAACCCAAATCATCTTACCAAGCTACAAGAAGTTATGCCACATCTTACCCACACTAACCGTGCCGTAGTGCACATGTAATTCCCTTAGTAGCCTAGGCACCAATTCTAGTTCACCATTGCTAGTTCACCATGCTCCTTGCTTAAAATACTTGGTTACTCACTATTAATGCATTTAAACTACCTTAGGGAGGACTACAAGCCCCAACTAGGGCACCAAAATACCCTTAGAGGTACGCATGGTTCAATTGTGCACACACCATCTTCTCCTTGCTTCATTTGATCCATTTGTCACTTGTTCTTCATTCCAATTCCATTTTAAACCTTTATCCAACCATAGGAACATGTCTAGGATGTTTAGGAACTAATTAGGAACCAAAACAACCTCGTTCGATGAGTTCTGAAGCAACTATGGTGCTGTAACATGAGCTTAGTGCAGTGGTGACATAGTTCATTTGATGTTGTCTAAGAATGATTATCCTGGTGCCTAGGCCTCAGGAGCATGACCTGGGCATGAATTCCTTTGGCACCCAGGCACCTAGAATGGCACTTTAGCACCAAAACCTTGCCAGCTTCTTCTATCTTCATGAAAATTATGCACAATTGACTCAAACATGGTTCCAATCACTTCTAGGCTTGTAATTACTCATACCCAAGGCTAAATATGATGAAAAAGCATTAACGTAACAATGAAAACAAGAAATCTCCTTACCTCAGACACACCTAAAGTAAAATCAAGCAAGTTGGGCACCAAAGCTTCCAAAGCTCCACTAAGAGTTTCCTATGGTTCCAAGACAAATTCATCACAAATAGGCACCATTTCTAGCTCAATGAAGCTTGACCCAACCTTTAGGAAGCTTAAGAAACCAATAACACAAAGGGGAAAAAGTGTACCTAAGGTCCCAAGCAAGAAAAACACCCTTCCAAAGCTTTCCACACCAAAACTAAGCAAGAGCAAGTTGCTCTCACTTGGGTACTTTATGGGCCTTCCAAATTCACCAAGAATTGAAGGAAGAGATGATATTTGGGCATGAATTTTGTGGACAAAGAAAGAGCTATCAATTAAAGGTGGAAGGGATGATGAATTCAAGCCACCCAAAATGGTTTAAAACCCAACTCTCCCTCAATGACTCCACCAACAACTTTAATTTTGCCAAAAGAACCCCACCTCCAAACAGTGCCACTAACTTTGGTAATTCTATCCCCCACTTTGGTTTTTCACTTAGGGCTAAAAGAATTACTTTGAGCTTTAAAACCAACCTTATCACCTTAGGATACAAAATGACCATTTTGCCCTTGGTGACCCTTAGGTGCCAATTATGTTTAAGCAACCTTTTTAAAATTTTATACTTGCTTGAAATGCATAATAAATATTTAGTAAGGGATTTCTTACCTTGCAACCCAGTCTTACTTGACCATTACCGGTCAGATACCTAGAGGGCCACAACAGGAAAGGCCAACAAGAAGAAGGATAAAGCTAAAAGAAAGTCCAATGCTAATACATCTTCAGGTGCACTGAAAGGAGCCAGTGGCATGGCTAAGGAAGGGGAATGCTTCCATTGTAAGAAACCTAGACATTGAAAGTGCAACTTCAAGCTCTATCTTGAAGAACTCGAGAAAGCTAAGGAAAGTAAGACTTCTACTTCCGGTATTTTTGTTATAGAGGCTAATTTTTCTACTTCCTCACTTTAGGTATTGGATACTGGATGTGGATCTCATTTTTTTTTTTAAGATACATAGGATCTAAATATGAGTAAAAGATTGGCTCGAGGTGATGTAGACCTACGTGTAGAAACTAAAGCAAGAGCAAGAGTTGCTACATTAGCCGTAGGTACGCATTTTTTTTCACTTTGTCTAGTAAACTGGTTTAAGAATTTGACAATTTTATTATGTGCCTACTATTAATAAAAATTTGATTTTTGTTTCTTGTTTACACAACAAAGGCTTTGCATTTATAAAACAGGATAACTGTTGTTCCATTTATTTGAATGAAATGTTTTATGGTCGTGCGCAACTTAGCAATGGTTTGTATGTTCTAGAGCTCTAGAATCCAATCTATAACATGAATACCAAGAAGGTTAGATTGAATGATTTGAACCCAACTTATCTCTTGCATTGTCGCTTGGGCCACTTAAACAAGACCATTATATCCAAGCTTCACAAAGATGGACTCTTGGACTTATTTAATTTTGAATCATATGAGGCATGTGAGTCATGTTTATAGGGCAAGATGACCAAAGCCCCTTTCACTGGGTATAGTGAAAGGGCAAATGCCTTATTAGGACTCATACATAGTGATGTATGTGGGCCTACATCTACACAAGGTAGAAAAGGCTTCCAACACTACTTTTATTGATAACTTTAGTAGATATGACTATGTGTATCTTATGAAACACAAGTCAGAAACCTTTGAAAAGTTCAAAGAGCTTAGGAATGAAGTACATAATCAACTAGGGAAGAGTATAAAAGTACTTCACTTAAATCAAAGTCAAGACTACTAGGACTAAGAATTCCTTGACTATCTAAAGGAGCGTGGTATAACACAAATCACTCAACCTGGTACACCCCAATGGAATAACATATCTGAAAGAAGAAATTGAACCCTGTTAGACATGGTTTAATCTATGATAAGTCAGGCTAACCTTCCAAACTCCTTTTGGGGACATACTCTAGAGAGCTTCTTTTACACTAAACTAAATTTCATCTAAATTAGTTTAAAAGATACTATACAAAATATGGGGTGAGAGGCATCCCAATTTGTCTTTTATGAATATTTGGGTTATAAGGCTTACATCAAATGTCAATCCTTGGAAAAGCTAGGGCTCAAATCAGATAAAAGTCTTTTTGTTGGGTATCCCAAAGAAACAAAAGGTTACTATTTGTACAATCTCTCTAAGTAGAAAGTGTTTATTGCTCGAACTGGTGTCTTTCTAGAGAAAGAGTTTATCTCTAAAGGCACCAGTGGGAGGAAAGTATAACTTGAAGAAAGTTGAGAACAACAATGGGACATTGAACCTAAGATGAAACCTAAGTAGGCACCATAAGAAGTTATGGTTCAAAAGCCTATTCCTACAGCACAGAGCCCATGTAGTTCTGGTAGGATTCAATGTGAGCTCGAGAGATATTTTTTTCTTTGAATTATGCTGGTGATGTGTTGCTTATGGATCAAGATGAGCCCATAATCTACCAACAAGCTATATCGAGACTAGATTCTATGAAGTGGCCTAAGGCCATGAAATATGAGATGGAATCCATGTATCATAACCTAGTATGGACTTTGGTTGATCCACCTAAAGGGGTAAAACCCATAAGGTGAAAATGGTTCTTCAAGAAGAAAACTAACATGGTTGGTTATATGATTACCTTTAAGTGATGATTGGTTGCAAAAGATTTCAAGCAAATTCATAGTATTGACTATGATGAGACTTTTTTTTTTGTTGCCATGCTTAAATCCATATAAATTTTATTGACTATTACTGCATACTATGATTATGAGATATGGCAAATGGATGTCAAAATTGCCTTATTTTATGGAAAACTACTTGAGCATGTGTACATGACACAACTTGAGGGTTTTGTCACTCTAGAGAATGTTGATAAGGTGTGCTATTTGCAAATGTCCATTTATGGACTAAATCGACCTTTCAGGAATTGGAATCTTTATTTTGATGAAGTAATCAATGAGTTTGGTTTCATCAGAATTGAAGATGAACTTTATGAATACAAGAAGGTTAGTGGTAGCACGATTGTCTTCTTGGTGTCATATGTGGACGGCATACTACTCACTAGGATTGACATTCCCAAGCTACAGTCTATCAAGACTTTGGTAGAGAAATTTTTCTCTATGAAGGACTTGGGCAAAGCGGCCATTGTGTTAGGCATTAGGACCTATGGAGATAGATCATTAAAATTGCACGACTTAAGCTAAAGTACATAAGTTTACAAGGTAATGCCCATCGGCATCTTCGCTGTATGACATGGTGAGCCTGGAAGGGACTTCTAGTAAGGGAGGAATGTCTGAAGAAGGGGCTTGCTGGGAGAGATTCCCTGAAATACTCAAAAAACAAGGGTTAGGAGGTCCTTGGAGAGCTTTTTCAGGGGAGGAGCCTCCGACGCCCAAGTCAGTATTTAGTGAGATGGAGAATGGTAAGAACATAAGGTATGTTTTTCCTTAAGAGTCCACCCACCCTTGACATAGCCTGCTCAGATCATGACACGTGTTCGGCCGGATGTAGTCCGTACCTTCAGGAATGGGGACCTCTAGCCAGCTATAGGCCGTCTTGTCCAAGAGCTGGGGCTGTAGAAGGTCTGTGTGTTAGGGCATGTCGAAGGGCGGCGTGTCAGGACACGTACAAGGGCAGCATGTCAGAGGCTTCTTAACCATTTTTGTCGTATTCTCGAGATCCCTTCGGTAAAAGAGACCTTTTCAGAACATGAGGGTTTTTCCCCGAGGTCACTTTGATCGTCCATGCGTCCCCTCGGGGGTGTCTTCCCCTGTCAAAGGAGGTGAGTCTTACTTCTCTGAAGCTGGTTAGGTCATTTTGTTGAGGATGGTATTGCACCGTACTCCCAAGGTTGCTGACCTATTCCGAGGTTAGTTCACTCCCTGGTGTTGATGGATCACCGAGGTCTACTGTTCAAGGTATCTACCTTCCCGAGGTTGGTGCTCTATTCGTCGGGGGTGACGCCCACCTTTACCAAGGGTGGCACTTTGCCCAAGCTTGTGGGTTTGAAGGGCAACAGCGCTTCGGCTATCACATGCCCCCCCTTGGAAAGTCGAAGTGGAGACTTTGGCTTGCAGAATCTTTTGGGGCACCTTGTAGGGCCCATAGTAGTACACTGTGTGGGGAACACTTCGATACCGAAGGTGCGTCTTATTAGCCAAGATAGCCCGTAGGTGTCACTTCTTGGCCCCCAGCTGATCCCTTGGTGTCTCCGAGGTGCGCGCTTCCTTTCTTTACTTTTTCTCCTGTAGGTCAGTGGACCATCACGTCTCGTAGTCAAGAGCATCACTTCAGGTATGTGTGCCTAGGTTTTCGGGGTGTCAGAAGGTATGCCCTCGTTTACTGCGTTGGACAGCACGTGGCACGCGGTGATTGGGGGGCAGTTGCATCGGTTACACCAGCGTCGTCCTTTTGAGATTGAGGGGTAATTATGGTGATGATTCACCTTTGCAAGGTAGTTATGGCGATGATTTGGTTACCCCTCTTCGGTCTATATATACCTTCCTTCCCCTCATAACCTTCATTTTCTTTCCTTTGCTTCTGTCCTATTTTCGTCTGCTCTTGGGCTCTTCTTTCTTTTTTGTGGCGGTGCAAGTGGTGGAGCAATTTCTGGCAACCTTTTACGATGGTTACTACTATTCTAGACTTCAGCAAACATTTTGGTGGGTTTCCTTTCAGAGGTTCCTCGATCTCTTCGATTTCCATTTTTTCTAGACTCCGAAGTCATTTTCTTATTCCCAAAGTCCCTTGACATTCTTTCCCGAAGTCATTTCTTTTAGCCGAATATGTTTTCCCCTGTCCCCCTTATGTCCATCCAAACTACTCCCGAGAGCTGGCTCCCTTTCATGTCTCACCCATGTTGTACCACTTCAGAGAAATTAGCTAAGTGGACAACTAAGTTTTACCTTTCTTTTTATGCCATTACCATGCTACCCTGTCTCGGCCATTTCAGCTTCATGAATAATAGTGGCGAGGTTACTGTTTTTTGAGCCCAACTGAAGGCCGGACTTCAGTTTCCCCCGCCGAAGATGATTTGTGACTTTTGCCAATTCCATGGCATAGCCGTCAATCAGCTTCCTCCGAACTCCTATTGTTACTTCAACATTTTCCTCTGCATGTGTGGGGTTTTCAAGATAGAACCTCACTTCATCATTTTCATGCTGTACTACAAGCTTTATCCGGTCCCGAATGGTGGCTTCTATTTTATGCTACCTTGGGGATCAGGGAGCAAAAAATACATGTTCACCTTCGATACTAGGGATAGTTGGTGAGGGTGGCAAAGGAAGTTCTTTTTCCTGAAGGTGGCAGAGGCATGGTTGAACGTGCCGACTAGGTGGGCCTGGGGGACGCTGGAGACGGACGTCGTTGATCCTAAGAAGTTGATAACTCTTGAGTTGGTAGCGAGGTTTGGGGATTTCGACAGCCGTATCCAAGCTGTCGCCGACTAGGATGCCGAGGTCCGCCGCACTCCTTGTATCCCTTCCCCATTAGGTGGAACCTTATGACCGAAGAGGTTCTTCGGGAGCTAGGGGTGCTCAAGGAGCTTAAAACCGATCTCAGCATGCCAGCTCCTGCCATCGACGGGAAAAAGTCCTGGCTGGTGATGCTCCTTCGGGGGGAGCTCACTTATGAAGCCCTTTTTGAGAGTAAGTTACCTTCCAAAGTTTTGGTATAAGTATCCCTTTGGACTTACAATGATATTTTTCCCTTTTTTTAAGAGATGGGCGACCAGTCAGCCATCTTCTACAAATCCCTCTTCCTCGGTCAAGCCAAGAAGGGGGAACAGAAGAAGAAGGCGGCCCCAAAGAGGAGAAAGGTGTCTGGAAGCGGGCCGTCTTCGGCCAAGAAGGCAAAGAATGACCTTTTTCCCCCACCTTCAGAAGACGTTGTGAAGGTCAGGGACCAGCCTGAGGTCCAAGCCGACTTGCCGCTGGAGCTAGCCATCAACTCCACTCCCTGGAGTCCTACCACTTCGGTGGACCTCTTGGGATCTTTGAGTGGGGCCCCTTCTACTGAAGAGCTCGAGGAGCACAGAAGAAGCAAGGGAAAACATGTCCCTACCGAAGTGGAAGAGGTCCACGACTCCGACGATGATGTGGCCGAGGTTCCGCCAGGTTTGCCCCTTAGCCATTTCTTTATAAACTTAGACATTTTTAGCACTCTCAATCTTATAGACATATGGTTAAGGGACAATGTACTGATGGAACTACGTCATGACTTTACAGAAGAACTGGCGCCCTCAGCATGGATGGTGGAGCACGCCCGAAGGCGGGCCCTTCGGAACTCTCATTTCCCAAAGGATAAGGTTCCAAGGGAGCCTTTCTGGTCTTTCACGAAGCACCTGAATTTGTTCTCCGAAGACAGCCAGCAAATAGCTCCCCAAATGGTGAGGGGTGTGCTCACCCAAGCCACCTTCAAATTCGTGGTAGATGAGTGCCTGAACGAGGAGATCCTTGCAGTGAGGATATTAGAGCATGCTGCCCAGGTACTTTCCAGACCCTTCATCTTTTCTCCAAATTTTTCTAAGTGTTTGGTTTTCCTTGTGCATCTTTACCAAATGTCCTTCCCCTCCCCCCTTTTTTCACAGCTCTTGGCATATAACAGATATTTCAGAGCTTAGGCAGCAAAACAGTCTTCGGTCCAATCTTGCGCCAAAGATCGTCTGGAGAAGGCCAAGGTGTTTTGCGCCAACTCGGTCGTCAAGAATGCCGAGTTGAGCAGAATAGCCAAGGAGGAGGTTGCCAAACTTCGGGAGGAGTTCTTGAAGGGTTAGGAGGAGCTCTTAAAGGATTTCTCCCAGAAGATGTCTGACCTCGGCACGAAGGTCGTTCAGCTGACTTCAGCCAACGAGGCCTATCAAAAGGAGAAGGAGGAAGACTTTGCTCTCCTGACAAAGGCCCTTGTTGACAATGTCGAGCTTCTGGCCGAGGTTGAGGTGCTGAAGAAGGAGACAAAGACGAAGAAGAAGACGAAGAAGCTCGAGAAGGAGGTTGCAGAGGTGAGGAACGAGCTAGATGACTTGTCCGTCGAAAAAGACAAGGCAGATCAAGCTACCAAGGTCGCTTATCAAGACGGTTTTTGTCTTGCTCGACACCAAGTCTTGGCAAAGTACCCCAACCTCGACTTATCCTTCTTAGCTGCTCTGGACATCCCTGAGGGGCCTCGCTGGACCTAGTCAAAGATTGATCATCTCAACCTGCCCTTAGCTCCTCCTTCTGCGTCGAAGGCTGCAACAAAGGATGCTGGGGATGGGACTCTCACGAAGGCGGGGTCCTTCAGGTGTCCAGGTCTTCGCTTTCTCTTATTCTTTGTAACCTTTTTCTTGTAATCTCCTTCTTGTAACAAAGTGCCTTTTAATAAAATCTCTTTTTTCGTTCTGAAATTCAGCTAAGTCTCAAGACACGTTTTCCTTTAAATAATATTTGGTTCCAAGGGTTAATTTGACCATTTTTGGCCTAACACCCTCGGGAAGATATATATATATATTTTTCACGCCTCTTATTAACCATATTCGGCACAACACTGGTTCTGGAAGAGCTTGGGCCATTTTTGTTAGCAATGTTTAGCTGACACGCCCTCAGGGAGAATGTGTGACTTTTGCAAGTAAATACTTGTGCCTTGCAAGTAAATACTCACCAAGCTCGATGAACCACTTCGAAAGCCTTCCCAAGTGGTCTACCTTTTTCATGATGTCTCGAAGAGTTAGGTTGCTTCGGACAATAATGGGGTGGCCTTGGAAATACGGTCGTAGCCTTCTGCTTGCAAGCACCAGGGCTTAAATAGCCTTTTGTAGTACAGGGTACCTGACCTCGGCACCGTGCAGGGACTTGCTCATATAATATACTGGTGATTGCTTCGCCCCCTCCTCCCTCACAAGGACCGAACTTAGCGCTTTTTCGGTGACGGTGAGTTATAGTATGAAGGGTTCCTTTTCCCGGGGCTGCCGGAGTGTCGGCAGAAGAGTTAGGTAGACCTTAAGCTCTTCCCAGGCCTTTTGGCAGTCTTCGTTCAAATGATGTGCCTTGGTACCGTGGTGGCCACCATTTTTTGCTGCCTTGGTGAGGACTTTAAAGAACGGTCGGTAGCGATCTCCATATCTAGAGATGAATCTGCTAAGGGATGTGATTCTCCCTATGAGTCTCTACACATCCTTGGTCACCGTGGGAGTTCGGAATCTCAGTAAGGCCTTGACTTTTTCTCGATTGGCGTCGATACCTCTTTCTGACACCATAAATCCAAGGAACTTACCCGCGTTCACCCTGAACACGCACTTTTCAGGGTTGAGACAGATTCCAAAGGTCCTCAGCTGGTGGAATGTTTTCTCTAAGTCCGTGACATGATTATTAGGCAGTTTGCTCTTAACTATCATATGATCGACGTAGACTACCACGTTCCTCCCTATTTGGGAGTTGAAGACCCTGTTCATTAACCTCTGGTATGTGGCTCCTGCATTCTTAAGCCTGAAGGGCATTCTAATGTAGCAGTATGTACCAACTTTGGTGATGAAGGCAGTTTTCTCCTCGTCTTCGGGGTCCATCTTGATTTGATGATACCCACTGAAGACGTCGAGGAAACCCAAAGGGCCATACTCGGCGGTTGAGTCCACCAACTGTTCTATTGGCGGGCGCGGATACGAATCTTTAGGGCAAGCATCGTTCACCTTTCGGAAGTCGATGCACATTTAGAGTTTGCCACTTCCTTCATTTATGGCAATTGTTGGGTTTCGGGAGCCAAACAGCGCAACGGAATTTAACTGAAACCCTCCAGGATCCAAGTGAAACGAGGTAAACCGAGTGTTCGAAAATTTCATACCTAATTTTCGGTTGAGATCTCTCACTCAACGGTAGAGTCGAATCACAAAACCTGAATAGTTGACGTGTTCAGGCTCTCTATGGTATCCACACGAGCCTCTCGGGATCACCACGCTTCCACCACGTCCCGGCAAATGCGTTTCTCTTGCGCTCATAGTGCTAGTTTGCGTCCTCCAAGGAATTGCAAGAGAAGAGTGTGGCTGTCCTTTTGGGAGGCTAGGGCAAGGAGACCTGCGAATTTCTCACATAAAAGTTGTATTTATAGTGAGACTTAACTTCCAGGCCTAATGGGTTTCAAAATCCTAGTCCAATTAGGATTTAATTTTGGGCTTAATAATGGCTCAACTCCTTGGCCCATTATTAATACGAAATTAAAGTGAAACCATAACCCAAATAATTAGCCCATGCACTCTAATGATCCAAATAGCTCTATGTGTGCGACCCAATAGGCTCTTGCCATGTTGGCAATGATCATAAATCACATTTATGATCATAATTAATGAGCGGTGTCTAGCAACACATCATTGGTACCCAAGTGACAAGACTGTCGGTGAATCGACTAAACCTTTATGATCATCACCGATATATGCCATTGTCCCTTTGTCCAAGATATCAAGACTAAGCACGAGACATGGAATGTGTCACTCTCGTATAGCCCAATCTTTGGTTTCTTGATTACTAAGTAGACCAACTTAAACTGATGACTTTGATATCGTATATCAACTCATCGGAGCATGGCCATGCATTTTCTAAGTCTCACTCTATCAAGGGGCCCGAAGATATCACTCCCGTTACATAGGAGGGACAAATCCCATCTTGATCATACAAATCCCTCCGCATGATATGTGACATACCCAATGACCTCCTTCAAGTTCACTCAGTTACGAGCAACAAAGGAAAGTATCAAAGTATGTGACTTACATGTAGGGAACCTTGATGATCTTCGGTCGAAGGACTACATATACCATGATCACTATGAGAATCACTTATGATACTCATATAACGATCCATGAAGTGTTCTCATGGTGGGTCGGTCCAGTACACAAGTTCTCCAACTTGTACCCATACGCAGACTACATATCTCATATTAGTCTCCACATATGCTAGTCATTATGTATTATTGCAACCCGCTCCACAATAATACTAGACTAGGGACGTTTAAGAATATCATTATTCTAGGGTTACAATTATGTTTATTACGTTACATAGAAACAAAACAACAAACAAAATTTCTGGATTAATGCCTAAATAAAATATCATGACTTAATGTGCAAAAATAAAATCATCTCATGATTGGCTTTTTGGGCACAACACTAACAGCGATAACTACGTTACTAAGCCATTCGGGGTATTTGACTTCCCTGAATAGACCTGCTTCTATTAGGTGTTGGACTTCGGTTTTAACGAAGTTGTTCTTATGCGTCGAGAGGCTTCACTTTTTTTGTCGGATGGGCTTTGCCTCTGGGCGCACCTTAAGGCTATGTTGGATTATGCGTGGGTCTATCCCAGGCATGTCCTTCAGCGAGTAGGCAAATAGATCTTTGTTCATTAAGAGGAAAGATACAAGTTTTTCCTTGTCACCTTTGGCCAATTTTTTCCCCACTTGGGTACTTCAGCTTGGGACAAGTTCTATATCTTCTGTTTCTATTTTCTCGGGGTCTTCTATTTCTTCTTTCTTTGCCTCCCCTGCAAGCAGGGCCTTTGCTGCCGCAGTTTGTATGCAGCTCTTTCCTGAGGCCTTCCTTACTTTGACAAACACCTTTCTCACTTCCCCTTGGTCGATGAAGATCTCAGCATCTCCATCCTTTGTGGTGAAGATGACAGTCAATTATTTCAGATCTGGGTGAATATGGAGGTTTCCTTGCATTTGTCTCCCAAGGATGGCATTATATGACGAAGGGACATCTATGACGATGAACCTTGTCATTGTAGAGGCAAAAAGCTCATCCTTGTTCTATAATGAAGTTCCCCTTAACATCAGAGGAAGGTCAATCCACCTGAGGACAAGGAGTTCGGAAGGAGTCACTACGAAGGTAGGGAAGGTGACAGGCTTGAGATCGCCCTTTGGGATACCTAAATTTGGCAGCAGATGAGAGAATAAGACGTCAATGTTAGAACCATCATCGATGAGTACTCCTTTGACGTCCCTATTAGGTTTCGAGAGCCAAATAGCCCAGTGAAATTTAACCGATACCCTCCAGGATCCAAGTGAAACGGGGTAAACTGGGTGTTCAAAAATTTTCATATCTAATTTTTGGTTGAAATCCCTCACTCAATTGTAGAGTGGAATCACAAAACCTGAACAGTTGACGTGTTCAAGCTCTCTATGGTATCTACACGAACCTTTTGGGATCACCACGCTTCCACCACGTCCCAGTAGATGCATTTCTCTTGTGCTCGCAGTGCTAGCATGCATCCTCCAAGGAATTGTAAGAGAAGAGTGCGGCTATCGTTTTTATGAGGCTAGGGCAAGGAGACCTGCGAATTTTTCACTAAAATTTGTATTTATAGTGAGACTCAACTTCTAGGCGTAAAGGGTTTCAAAGGCCTAATCCAATTAGGCTTTAATTTCGGGCTTAATAATGGCTCAACACTTGGGCCCATTATTAATATGAAATTATTGTGAAACCATAACCCAAATAATTAGCTGACGCACTCTAATGATCCAAATAGCTTTATGTATGCAACCCAATAGGCTCTTACCACATTGGCAATTATCATAAATCACATTTATGATCATAAGCAATGAACGGTGTCTAGCAACACATCATTGCCACCCAAGTGACAAGATTGGCGGTGATTCGACTAAACCTTTATGATCATCACCGATATATGCCATTGTCCCTTTGTCCAAGATATCAAGACTAAGCACGAGACATGGAATGTGTCACTCTCGTATAGCCCAATCTTTGGTTTCTTGATTACCGAGTAGACCAACTTAAACTGATGACATTGATATCGTATATCAACTCATCCGAGCATGGCCATGCATTTTTCTAAGTCTCACTCTATCAAGGGGCCTGAAGATATCACTCCCGTTACATAGGAGGGACAAATCCCATCTTGATCATACAAATCCCTCCGCATGATATGTGACATACCCAATGACCTCCTTCAAGTTCACTCAGTTACGAGCAACAAAGGAAAGTATCAAAGTATGTGACTCACATGTAGGGAACCTTGATGATCTTAGGTCAAAGGACTACATATACCATGATCACTATGAGAATCACTTATGACACTCATATAACGATCCATGTAGTGTTCTCATGGTGGGTCGGTCCAGTACACAAGTTCTCCAACTTGTACCCATATGTAGACTACATATCTCATATTAGTCTCCACATATGCTAGTCGTTATGTATTATTGCAACCCGCTCCACAATAATACTAGACCAGGGACGTTTGAGAATATCATTATTCTAGGGTTACAATTATGTTTATTACGTTACGCAGAAACAAAACAACAAACATAATTGCTGGATTAATGCCTTAATAAAATATCATGACTCAATGTGCAAAAAATACAATCATCTCATGATTGGCTTTTGGGCACAACACTAACAATCTCCCACTTGCACTAAAAGCCAATCATCCATGTATCTAATACCGATGGACCTAGAATGGCTATCATGCTTTTGCTGCGTAAGGGGCTTTGTCAGTGGATCAGCAATGTTGCTGTCTGTCGAAGTCCTGCATATCCTTACATCACCCCTCTCGATGATCTCCCTGATGAGATGATAGCGTCGGAGTATGTGTTTGGATCACTGGTGAGATCGAGGTTCCTTAGCCTGTGCGATTGCTCCATTGTTGTCACAATAGAGCTCTATCGGGTCGGCAATGCTTGGAACCACTCCAAGTTCAGTGATGAACTTCTTGATCCAAACTGCCTCCTTCACAGCATCAGAGGCGGCAATGTACTCAGATTCTGTTGTAGAGTCAGCTACTGTCTCTTGCTTTGAACTCTTCCAGCTCACAGCACCACCACCAATACAAAACACATAACCAGATTGTGATCTAAAATCATCCTTATCGGATTGGAAGCTTGCATCGGTGTAACCCCTTACAACGAGCTCATCTTCACCTCCAAAGACCAAGAATGCATCCTTAGTCCTTCGTAAGTACTTAAGGATGTTCTTAACAGCTGTCCAGTGACTCTCACCAGGGTTCGATTGGTACCTACTCGTCATGCTCAAGGCATATGAGACATCAGGATGAGTACATATCATGGCATACATGATAGATCCAATTGCTGAGGCATATGGAATCTTACTCATGCGCTCTCTCTCCTCGGGTGTACTCGGACACTAAGATCTAGAAAGAGTTATACCATGTGACATGGGCAAGAATCCTTTCTTGGAATCTTGCATGCTAAACCTCTTTAGCACCTTGTCAATGTATGTACTTTGACTTAGGCCAAGAAGCTTTCTAGATCTATCTCTATAGATCCTGATGCCTAACACATAGGCTGCTTCACCCAAGTCCTTCATAGAGAAACATTTCCCTAGCCAAGTCTTCACAGACTGTAGCTCAGGAATGTCATTCCCGATGAGTAGTATGTCATCTACATACAACACCAAGAAGACAATAGCGCTCCCACTAACCTTCTTGTAGACACAAGGTTCATCTTCATTTTTGATAAAACCAAACTCTTTGATTGCTTCATCAAAATGAAGATTCCAACTTCAAGAAGCTTGCTTCAGTCCATAAATGGACCTTTGCAACTTGCACACTTTATTGGCATTCTCAGGAGTGACAAAACCCTCAGGTTGTGTCATGTACACATCCTCAAGTAGCTTTCCATTTAGGAATGCAGTTTTGACATCCATTTGCCATATCTCATAATCATAGTGTGCAGCAATAGCGAACAAAATTCGGATGGATTTAAGCATAGCAACTGGTGAAAAAGTTTCATCATAGTCAATACCATGAATTTGCTTGAAACCTTTTGCAACCAATCGTCCCTTAAAGGTAATCACTTGTTACCATCCATGTGCCCAAAAGGCCAATCATGAAATGAATTGTATTTTTGCACCCTGATGGCATGATTACCCTTATTAAGGCATTAATGATCCAACCATTATGTTTGTACTTGCAACATGAGTTTTTCTACCCAACCATTATGTTTGTACTTCTGTTTCGCTAACTTAACAAACATAATCGTAACCCTAGAATAATGATATTCTTAAACATCCCTGGTCTAGTATTATTGTGGAGCGGGTTACAATAATACATAACGACTAGCATATGTGGAGACTAATATGAGGTATGTAGTCTACATATGGGTACAAGTTGGAGAACTTGTGTGCTGGGCCGAGCCACCATGAGAACACTACATGGATCATTATATAAGTGTCATAAGTGATTCTCAAAGTGATCATGGTATATGTAGTCCTTCGACCTAAGATCATTAAGGTTCCCTACATATGAGTCACATACTTTGATAATTTCCTTCGTTGCTCGTAACTGAGTGAACTTGAAGGAGGTCGTTGGGTATGTCACATATCATGCAGAGGGATTTGTATGATCAAGATGGGATTTGTCCTTCCTATGTAACAGGAGTGATATCTTCGGGCCCCTTGATAGAGTGAGACTTAGAAAATGCATGGCCATGCTCGGATGAGTTGATATATGATATCAATGTCATCAGTTTAAGTTGGTCTACTCGGTAATCAAGAAACCAAAGATTGGGCTATACGAGAGTGACACATTCCATGTCTCATGCTTAGTCTTGATATCTTGGACAAATGGACAATGCCATTTATGGGTAATGATCATAAAGGTTTAGTCGAATCACCGACAATCTTGTCACTTGGGTAGCAATGATGTGTTGCTAGACACCGCTCATTGCTTATGATCATAAATGTGATTTATGATCGTTGCCAACGTGGTAAGAGCCTATTGGGTCGCACACGTAGAGCTATTTGGATCATTAGAGTGCATGGGCTAATTATTTGGGTTATGGTTTCACTTTAGTTTCGTATTAATATTGGGCCCAAGAGTTGAGCCATTATTAAGCCCAAAATTAAATCCTAATTGGATTAGGGCTTTGAAACACATTAGGCCTGGAAGTTGAGTCTCACTATAAATACAACTTGTAAGTGAGAAATTTGCAGGTCTCCTTGCCCTAGCCTCCCAAAAAGACAGCTGCACTATTCTCTTGCAATTCCTTGGAGGACGCAAGCTAGCACTGCGAGGGCAAGAGAAACGTATCTGCCGGGACGTGGTGGAAGCGTGGTGATCCCGAGAGGCTCGTGTGGATACCATAAAGAGCCTGAACACGTCAACTGTTCAGGTTTTGTGATTTGACTCTACATTGAGTGAGAGATCTCAACCAAAAATTAGGTATGAAAATTTTAGCAACTACCGGTTTACGTTTACCCCGTTTCACTTGGATCCTGGAGGTTTCGGTTAAATTTCACTGCAACTGTCTGGCTCCCGAAACCCAACACATTACCATCCATGTCAGTTTTCTTCTTGAAAACCCATTTGCACCCTATGGGTTTTACCCCTTCAGGTGGGTCAACCAAAGTCCATACTTGGTTTTCATACATGGATTCCATCTCGGATTTCATGGCCACTAGCCACTTCTCAGAGTCAGGCCCCGACATAGCTTGTTGGTAGGTTGTGGGCTCATCCTGATCCATGAGCATCACATCACCAGTGTGAGTCATGAGAAATCCATATCTCTCAGGCTCACGCCGAATCCTACCAGACCTACGTGGGCTCTGTGCTACAGGAACAGACTCTTGAAACAACATCTTGTGGTGTCTGTTCAGGTTCCATTTCAGGTTCGATGTCTCCTTGTTGTTCTTGAATTTCTTCAAGTTCTACTTTCCTCCCACTAGTTCCTTTAAGATAAACTCTTTCTCCAAAAAGACACCAGTTCGAGCAACAAACACTTTTTGCTCAGAAGGATTGTAGAAATAGTAACCCTTTGTTTCTTTGGGATACCCAACAAAAAGGCATTTTTAAGATTTGGGCCCTAGTTTGTCAGAGGATTGACGTTTCACATAAGTGTCACAGCCCTAAATCTTCACAAAAGACAAATTGGGATGCCTCCTACTCCATATCTCATATGGTGTCTTTTCGACCGATTTAGATGGAACTCGGCTTAGTGTAAAAGCGACTGTCTCTAGAGCATGTCCCCAAAAGGAGTTTGGAAGGTCAACTTGACTCATCGTAGAGCGAACCATGTCTAACAGAGTTCGATTTCTCCTTTCAGATACACCATTCCATTAAGGTGTACCTAGTGGAGTGAGTTGTGATACTATACCACACTCCTTCAGATAGTCAAGGAATTCTCGATCCAAGTACTTTCCACCTCGATCTGATCGAAGCACTTTGATACTCTTCTCGAGTTGATTCTCTACTTCATTCTTGAATTCTTTGAACTTTTCAAAGGATTCTGACTTGTGTCTCATGAGATACACATAGCCATATCTGCTAAAGTCATCAGTGAAAGTAATGAAGTATTGAAAACCTCCTCTAGCATGTGTAGACATAGGGCCACATACATCACTATGTATGAGTCCTAGTAAGTCATTAGCCCTTTCACTTTGCCCTGTGAATGGGGCTTTGGTCATCTTGCCCAACAAACATGACTCACATGTCTCATATGATTCAAAATCAAATGAGTCCAAGAGTCCATCCTTATGGAGCTTGGATATGCGGGTCTCATTTATATGGCCCAAGCGACAGTGCCAGAGATAGGTCGGGTTCAAATCATTTAATCTGACCTTCTTGGTATTCACATTATAGATTGGATCTTCGAGGTCTAGAACATACAACCCATTGCTAAGTTGAGCACTACCATAAAAGATTTCATTCAAATAAATAGAACAACATTTGTCCTTTATTATAAATGAAAAACCTTTCTTGTCCAAACAAGAAACAGAAATCAAATTTCTACTAATAGTAGGCACAAAGTAGCAGTTGTCTAATTCTAAAACTAATCCACTAGGTAAAGTGAGAACATAAGTCCCTACGGCTAAGGCAGCAACCCTTGCTCCATTTCCAACACGTAGGTCCACTTCACCTCGGGCCAATCTTCTACTTCTACTTAGATCCTGCACATTTGCACAAATGTGAGATCCACATCCAGTATCCAATACCCAAGATGAGGAAGTAGAAAAGTTAGCCTCTATAACAAAAATACCTGAAGTGGAAGTCTTACTTCCCTTTTCCTTAGCAAGTTCTTCAAGATAGAGCTTGCAGTTGTGCTTCCAGTGTCCAGGTTGCTTACAATGGAAGCACTCCCCTTCCTTTGCCACACCACCCTTTGGTTTCAGTGCAGCTGAAGAAGAATTAGCATTGGACTTTCCATTAGCTTTATCCTTCTTCTTGTTGGCTTTTCCCTTTCCCTTGCCCTTTTGAACCATCAAAATGGGCTTAGCCTTCTTAAGGTTTTGCTCAGCAGTTCTCAACATGTTGAGCAATTCAAGAAGGGATTTGTCAAGGTCATTCATGTTATAGTTCATGATGAACTGATTGTAGCTTTCAGGCAACGATTGCAAGACTACATCAACAGCCAACTCTTTTCTGAAGAGCAAATCCCGAACTCTCAAGGTTCTCAATGTACCCAATCATCTTGAGCACATGAGGACCCACGGGACTTCCTTCAGACATTTTGCACTGAAACAATGCCTTAGAGGTCTCAAGCCTCTCATGCCTAGCTTGCTCTTAGAAAATCATTTTGAGATGTTTCATCATATCGAACGCCCTCATGTTCTCATGTTGCTTCTAAAGCTCAGATTCCATGGTAATAAGCATGAGGCATGCAACATCCAAAGCATCATCAGAATGCCTCTTGTGAGCATCTCTTTCAGCTCTTGGAGCAGTGGCAGCATGCTCATTTGGAATGGGCTGCTCTAGGACATAAGCCTTTCTCTCTTGCTTGAGGACTATCCTCAAGTTTCGGTACCATTTGAGAAAGTTGGTCCCATTCAATTTTTCCTTCTCAAGGATCGATCGCAACGAAAGTATCGATGTGTTTTGTGCCATGGTTATCTACAACAGTAAATATGCAGTGTAAGAGTCATGCATTTTAATTTATTTAATAAGGAGTTTTATTAAACGATACTCCCACTCTTTTCCTCAAAATAATAACCCTCGATATTATTTCGGAACACCTCGGCACTAAGGTATTCTAATGGGTCAAGATCCATGTTTGACCACAACCTGAGTCAGCTTTGGCTTTCTTCTCAAGTTACAGCTATTTAGGTAGGCAACTCTTTGCCAATTGCATCTTATGCAACTCTTGGATAGTTGGGTGAACAACACTTGTCCAAGCTCATCTCATGAACTTAAGCCCAACTCTATGCCTCTAAGTCCCTAATCCTATTAGGATGACTTAGTTAAGTCGAACCCAAAGTTAGCAGTTTGGATATCACTATTATCCCATCGCGCCTTACCAAGATGAACATAGGTGCTTTGCTTTGGCAAACCCACCTAATGTTGATCAAAGTCTTGACGAGTGCCAACATTTGGAAGGCATCACATTTAATGACTTAATATTTGTTTGAGGGATTTTTCTTTTGATCTCACCAATTTGTTATCTCCGGTTGTCTTATACATGCATCACATACAAATATAAAACATGCAACTCATGCTTACAAGAAAGTAAACGTGACATGGTTATAGCCCAAACTATGCGATATTCTCAAGCCAATGAGAATATCATAAAAGCCTAAGAAAAGAAAAGGGTCTTTACAAGCTCGTTCTCTTCCTTTCTTTGTTGTTCTTTTGTTGTCACCTCCTTGGATATACCAGCTTGAATTCCTTGGACATACCACCTTGGATGATCCCATAATGTCTATAACATTAATAATAGAAACCTCGAGTTACATTCGAGGGGAGTAAGGTGAGAAAAGAATGTACAATGAGAGTAACAAGAGAAGGCACAACTTGTAGGCCATATTTACAAGTACAACCAATCAAGGGCTATAAACATGCACCATGCTTCAACCATCAATCAGCATAACATGCCAAATCTCATTCAACAAATGCATGCCAATTTTGTTACGGCCCTTCTAGTGGGAAGCGCAATTGAGGAAGGTAAAGTGTTTTAAATTAAGTTTAGAACCTTAATTCTAGTTTACATAGCAAGAATAGAGAAGTTTAGCAAAGTTCACTAAGTTCCGAGAAGAATAAAGCACTGAACGAAGTTCAGGGGCAAAATGGTAATTTTGCATCCTGAATAGCCAGGACGAGTCCTGAGTGTTTTAAAATGAATTTTTATAACTTAACTTTCAACCTTAACTCAAACTTGAAAAATAGACAAGAATTTAATCAAGAATCACTAAGTTACAAAGATGGGGGACTTAATTGTAACAAGCTTAATACTTTGAGGTTTTTTTGGGTTAAGTGAGGGTTTAAGAAGGGGAAAGTGGACTATGGCTGCCATAATCCCGTTTCCAGCCTTCTCACCCTCATTTAGCTCTCAAATTAAGCTTGGAATCAAGAGTTTTTGGTGCCAAGAGGAGCAATTCAAAGTATATAAGCTAGGAGGAGTGCATTTTCAAGCTTAAAACCATGTTTTTGAAGCTTGGAAGGGCATTTTCCTACTTCCCCTATTTTTGAACGAGGTAAGGAATGTGTTCTTGATTGAATTTGTGTTTGTTAGTTAGTTTGAAGCTTGGGTTTTGGTTAGAGAGTGAAGTTTTGATGATTAGTGCTTTGTTTTTTATTGGAACTTATGTAGAAATTTGGTGAGCTTGGTTGAATGAAAAGAGGATTGATTCTTGCTTGTTACTTGGAGTTGAGGTAAGGGAGATATGTTTTTAAGTTCATTGAATGCCATTAGCTTGAGTTTGCTTGAAGAATTCGAGTAGTTTAGGCTATGGCATTAGGTAGACATTTTGGTTGAATTATGGTGGACTAGAGGATTTTGAAGGATTGGATTGATGTTTCTAGACATCATAGCTTACCTTTGATAGTTGGTTATGTTCTATGCAACATGTACTATGTGTGTATGAAATTTGGAGGCATTCCACGCATGTTTGGTATGTGTAGGAATCGTCCAAAGTTCATAGCAGCAAAATCGGGGTTTTTCTGGGCATTTCTGCAGGTTTGGCAATCGTTGCCATTTACAGTTCCCACGATGCGTCGCCAATCCAGAAAAATGTCCTAGAACGTCGACAACTGTGGCGACGCGTCGCCAAGACAGCATTTGACACCCGATTTTGTTTTCAGCATAACTTTTCGCTCGTGTGTCCGATTGAGGTGATACAAGATTCCACGCGAAGCTAAGAGGGAGTACTATCACATCAATGTTTTAAAAACACTTAAATTTTCCTAGTTTTAGATTTATATTAACTCAAAGTGAAGGTAAGTTTTTAAGGAAACTATGTTGCAAATGAACATAATTAGCTACCACTAGCTCAGGTGAGAGGTTTAGAACCCTTGTCGGCCTAGCCGTGCCATAGCCACGAGGTCACAAGGTGAAACCTTGTTCATCTAGTCTACATTAACGAGGCCCTGCGGCCTAGTCTACAAAGTCCCACCATAATTCCCCTGCATAACAACTATGGGAAGGCTACATGATCGTTTGCAGTAAGCTTCAGCTTGCTAGGAGCGGGTTATGATCAAAACTCGCTAGGCGCGGAGTAATACTCCGTGAGGAGGACTACTTGAGGAGAGGTCTTTTGGCCTAGTTATATGTGCATATAATAGAACCCTTGTGCTGTGTGAGCTCGCAGCAAGAGTCCTAGTATTTTCTTGCAGGTACATTGAAGATCCCTTACTGAGAATTGTCGAATTCTCACTCCCTGGTTTTGTTATGCAGAGCCTGAAGTTGCTGGACCGGGTAATCGTTGAGGATTATCTCGGTAGTACTCTTTTGTGTGTACAGGTATGGTAGTTGAGAATCCTTGTGATTCTAGTCTACATAAGTACTTAGATGGCTTGTTGGTCAGGTAACAGTACTAACTAGTATCTTCCTTTGGCTGCAGAGCCTAGTAGCACTTGGCAAAGGACTTTTGAGACTCGCCACTGGGACGTGTATCCAAGGTGGGAGTTAGGCTAAAGAGATCTCAGTAGAGTCTTGTATTTATACAGTACTTTAGTTTGCCTCTATAGTCTATGTTATGAGGAGTCCTCGACTCTAGGATTGCTCTTGGGTGAGGGCATTAGTCTACTTTATGTATGAATGTTCTCACAAGTTGTTATGTGTAGTAAACTCACACAAATGTTGATTTTATATGCTTTGGCTATTTGTATTTATTTTCCATAGGAATTACTTGGCCAAGTTAATGTTTTAATGTTTTATGGTTTTAATAAACCAAATCAAAGCATAAGAGCATGCGTATTGTATATTCTAGGTTAATCAACTAGTATCATGGGATTTAATCCGCACACATACACAACTAGCCAATTCCAATCCACCGTGAGACCAACTCTCACAGGGCTTCCTGGGCAGGGGGACGGGCGGTCGTGTCAGTGTTTTTGGTATCAGAGCTTAGGACTCATTTCATAGATATTGGATGCTAAGACTGAGATCTAGATTGGAATGTCCAAGTGCTAGGAAGTTAGTATTGACCAACATCTGGGGAATGTTGTCTGGCTGTGGTTGCAAGTTGCTATGGTTGACACTATGTCAGGAGCTTCAAGAGGAACTAGGGAACCTGGCGAGGGTTCTAGTGACCCAGTTGTGGCAAGGCTGGATGAGATATGCAGGGTATTACAAGGATTGGCAGAGACTATGGCCCAAGTGGCACAGGGTATGAACACCCTTGTGTCTGAGATGTTCAGGGATTATGTGGACAGAAGTGTTGTCTAGGAGGAGAATGATCCACATCAGGATCAGGAAAGGCGTGCTGAGCAACAGCAAGTGCCTAGGGCTCATGAACGCAGAAATCATGTTCATGAGGAGGAAGAAAAACCAGAGGTGATGGAGGCTCCAAGGAGGGGAGACACTCCACATCAGATGAGATTGTTGGAGAAGTTTAAGACTGTTGATCCATCGAGCTTTGATGGGACAGGTGATCTTGACAGAGCGGAGGATTGGTTGTCCAGGATGAACAGACTTTTCACTTGTGGTGGTTATGAGTCAGAGCAGAAGATGACTTTGGTGCCTTTCTTTTTGAGAGGAAGAGCCAGTTTATGGTGGGATGATGTGATGGAGTTGTTGAGGGAAAGTAATGGTACTCGCCCAGAGCACAAGAAAAAGGTGCTCAAGTGGTCAGACTTCGAGAAGAAGTTCAGACAGGAGTACATCAGTGAAGCTGCACAGGATCAGAGGAGGATCCAGTTTGAGAATCTGACATAGGGAGAGATGTCTGTGTGAGAGTATGAGCAGTGCTACAATTCTCTTATCCGGTATGCTCCGTATATGATGGGCAATGATGAGTTGAAAGCTAAGAAGTTCTTCCAAGGTTTGAAGCCTATACTTAGGAGGTATATGGCGACAGTGGATATCAGGAGCTATTGCCAGGTGGTTCAGAAGGCGTTGCCCTTAGAAAGGGAATTTGAGGATTCCAGGACATCTACCAAAAAGGTGGAGGTTGGACCAGCCAACTTAGGAAAAAGTGCTGGGAAACAACCAATGGTAGAGAACCAAGGTCCATCCAAGAGAAGGAAGACAGGTTTATGTCCTAGATGCAGACGGTTTCATGGTGCAAGACCATGTACTCTAGGGACAGATGTTTGCAATATCTGTGGTCAGAGAGGACATTGGGCGAGGGAATGCCCAAGGGCTTGACCGATGACAGGTCCGCCCCGGAATTTACCCCCTATACCCCTTGCCATAGGGAATCGGCCTGGTGTAGCCGCAGCAGCAGTTGAGCCGAGGGTTTTCGCCCTAACGAGTCAGGTGGCCAGAGAACCGCCCGCCGTTCGAGGTAATTTTACTTTTCAGAACGGTAGTGTTAGAGTGCTTTTTGATACGGGAGCTACTCTATCAGTGATATCTTCTGCCTTGGTAGATAAGTTTAAATTGCAGCGAGAAATCTTGGGTGAGTTAAGACTCATCAGGACTGCAGGGAGGGGTTTTATTGTGACCAATGAAGTGGTTACTAGGTATCCCTTGCAGTTAGGTGATCATGATTTCTGCTGTGAGTTATGGGTGATAGAATTGAGGTCTTATGACCTAGTGTTGGGAATGGATTGGTTGAGTAAGCATAAGGCACAAATTGATTGTGCGAATCACTCAGTTGACATTACTGATGCTCAGGGAGCTAGAGTGACTTGCACAGGAGGGTTGGCATCTAGTGCTAAGAGTCTACACCTTAGACTTATAGATACCATCCCTATAGTTGGTGAAGAAGAGTATTATTCGTTGAATGGAGTGGCTATAGAGGAGGAACTGGGGAGAATTCCTGTAGCTAATCAGTTTCCTGAGGTGTTTCCAGTAGAGTTACCTGGGTTACCACCTAAAAGGGATACTGAGTTTGCAATCCATCTACAACCAGGGGTTGAACCTATTTCCATACCACCTTATAGGATGTCAGCTCCTGAGATGGATGAATTAAAGAAGCAGTTGGAGGAACTGCTAAGGAAAGGCTTTATAAGGCCTAGTGTATCACCGTGGGGAGCTCCGGTGTTATTTGTGAAGAAGAAATATGGAACTTTCAGGTTGTGCATTGATTATAGGAAGTTGAATGCAGTGACAATCAAGAATAAATATCCGCTTCCTAGAATTGATGATCTATTTGATAGACTCAGGGGAGCGAAGGTGTTTTCCAGAATTGATCTTCGGTCTGGGTATTTTCAGATCAGAGTTAAGGAGGAAGATATTCCGAAGACTGCTTTCAGGAATGAGGTATTAGACATTATGAATATACGGTTATGCCTTTTGGTGTGACGAATGCTCCAGCAGTTTTTATGGAAGCCATGACTTGGATCTTTACGCCATTTTTGGATCAGTTTGTTGAGGTCTTCATCGATGATATTCTGGTATATTCATAGTCTACATGCAGAGCATGAGGAGCACCTTGGAACAGTTTTGCAAGTGCTGAAGGATAATCAGTACTATGCAAAGTTGTCTAAGTGTGAGTTTTGGTCCAAGAGGATTCAGTTTTTAGGGCATATCATCAGTGCTCAGGGTTTGTCAGTTGATCCTGAAAGAAGTTCAAGCAGTGTTGAGGGGACATGACCTAGTGCAGTGGAATGGATTGGTTGACCTAGGATAAGGTACCGGCTTGATTGTGCGAATCACTTGCAGGACAGTTTCTGATGCTCAGGCCGCTGCATGTGACAGGGCTAATCATGTTGGCATCTAGTTTTAATAGTCTACACCTTAGACTTATAGTTACCATCCCTATAGTTTGTGAAGAAGAGTATTATTCGTTTTAGCGGAGTGGCCTTAGAGGAGGAACTTGGGAAGACCTCCAGTAGCTAATCAGTTTCGTGAGGAGTGTCCAGTAGGGATAGCGACGTGTGGAACCTAAAAGGGGTATATGGAGTTTGCAATCCATCAGGGATTCCAGAGATTGCGCCCCACAGGCGTGCTACCTTACAGGATGTCAACTCTTGAGATTGTGGTGATGCGCGCGAAGCTGCAATTGGAGGAACTACGTTAACGGTTTCCAGTGGCTTTATAATCGCCTGCATTGGGCTTCTCACCGTGGGGAGCTCCGGTGTTATTGCTGAAGAGCGAAATATGGTCTACTTTCGAGGTGGGGCATTGATTGGTGGTGGTACTGAATGCAGAGACAATCAAGAATATGGTGCCAACTTCCTAGAATTGAGGAGTTGTTTGACAGACTCAGGGGACCCCCAATGCAGTGCACCTCACACGGGATCTTCGGTCTGACGTATTTTCAGATGAGAGTTAAGGAGGAACATATTCAAGCAGGTACTGCTTTCAGGACTGAGGTATGCCACATAATGAGGTGTGTCGAAGGCGATGCCTTTTGATGTGACGAATGCTATTGACTAGTACGGTTGGATGGGAACGCCACCGGTCGTGATCAGGGAAGCCATTTTTGACGGGGCGAGCTCAGCGACTAACGCGCTTCATCCGAATAGATATTCTGAGTATACTAACTCAGTCTAAGCATTACGAGCATGAGGAGCACCTTAGGCAATCAGTTTTGCAATGTGCTGAAGGATAATCAGTACTATGCAAAGAAGCAAAAGTGTGAGAAAACGAATAACAAGAGCCCATGGGACGGAATTTAAAAGCAGATCAGGAGAAACAGAAAACGAAGCACGGCGCATGAAGAAGTCGGAAAAGAGGAAGATGGTAGGGGAGTAAAAGAAAGAGAAAAAAGTTAGATAGGTCAAGAGGAAGAGAGGGACGGACAGGCAAAGGAGCTACAGATGTCCGATAGAGGAATTCTCAGTGACGGAGACATTGTTGAAGGCACATGACAAAGGTTTAGGGCGCTAATGTAAGAGGTATGGTACCAGAGTCAGAGACAAGAGTTTGAAAATTATTTGAAGGTACCACCTGAGAAGGGATAAATGAATACTTGTCTTACCAGACGGGTGCTAGACGCAGGATAGTTTATGCTGGAAACATAAACTGAGTCTGGATCGAGCATGTTGCACATGGTGCAAGACAGATAGGTAATATGCTTATGGTATCGGGACAAGTGATGCCTAAGCGACCCGGTGGAGCGTGGTGGAGCGAGGTTGAGACAGCATTGAGTCAGAAGTACACAAGGAAGAAGAAGTGATGCCTTATTTGATGGGACTAGGCTGAAACAGAAACTCCTCTGAAAGAGTCGAGTATATGAGGGACTAAGTTCCAGCCTTTGCACCGGTAGAAATGAATGTCAATGGGGAGTTAGAGTCGAGAAAGAAGAAAAACAATGACTGAGAAAAGGACGCCGGGGCTGACGGGCAAAATGAGGTAACGGAAGGCCGTGAGCTGGACTTAGCAAAAATGTCCATATGATTTATAGATATTTCTATGTGTTTCTTGGAAGACATTTTCGCAGATTAGGCCCTTGAGCTCTGAAAGTCAGAGGTGTTAAAGTTGAGGACAGATCCCTATTTGATGATAAAGAAGACACAGTTACATTGCGCGAGAGAAAGTTAATGAAGCTCAGATGAGAGCAACCATTATAGAGGACAAATTCAGGACACCCGAGGTTGGAGGAATAAAAAAGCGGAGGAAGTGTCAGGCAAACAAGCAAAGGATGTAAAGATACTAAACTCTACCGAAAGAATCGAGTGACTCTAATAGTGTAAACAAACCGAAATTATGGATGATTGAAATTAGGCAGCATGTACTATAGAAGGCCCACATAGTAATACTTTGAATATCCACCCTGGTGTTAGTAAGATGTATCAAGATTTGAAGACACATTTTTAGTGGCCAGGATTGAAAAGGGACGTAAGAGGACATGTGGCAAAGTGTTTGACATGTCAGATGGTTAAAGCTGAACATCAGAAACTAGCAGGCACACTTCAGAGTTTACCTTTGCCGGTGAAAAAGTACGGATCCATTACTATGGATTTCCTAGTAGGGTTACCGAATACCCAGAGTCAGCATGATGCTATATGGGTAGTGGTTGGCAGGCTGACAAAGTCGGCACACTTCATACCTATCAGAATCACTTATACATTGGAAAAGTTGACTTAGTTGTATCTCAAGGAGATTGTAAGACTCCACGGGATACCGGATCATATTATATCTGATAGGGATCCTCGGTTCACATCATGATTTTGGGATGCTTTTGATGAAGCATTGGGAAGCAAAGTTAGTTTTAGTACTGCTTGTCATCCTCAAACTAATGGGCAATTCGAAAGAGTGATTCAGACTTTGGACGATATGTTACGAATGTGTGCGATTGACTTTAAAGGTGATTGGGATCAGCATTTACGACTGATCGAGTTTGCTTATAATAACGATCACCAAATTGTTATTCGTATGGCACCCTATGAGGCTTTGTATGAGAGGCGATGTATGACACCTCATTGTTGGGCAGATCCAGCAGACAAGGTAGTTATTGGACCTGAAATCATAGCTGACA